>JAMKCF010000012.1:9119874-9554874 GCA_023634235.1 Pisaster brevispinus | reverse complement strand
AAACAAACAAACAAACAAACAAACAAACAAACAAACAAACAAACAAACAAACAAACAAACAAACAAACAAACAAACAAACAAACAAACAAACAAACAAACAAACAAACAAACAAACAAACAAACAAACAAACAAACAAACAAACAAACAAACAAACAAACAAACAAACAAACAAACAAACAAACAAACAAACAAACAAACAAACAAACAAACAAACAAACAAACAAACAAACAAACAAACAAACAAACAAACAAACAAACAAACAAACAAACAAACAAACAAACAAACAAACAAACAAACAAACAAACAAACAAATAAATAAATAAGTAATTTCAACCCATTGTTTTTCCCGAACACCGTGATTATGTCACGCTAAAATGTATATGTAAATATTTATGTATTTTTGTTTGTTTGTATGTTATCTTTTTTTATTTATTACCTCCCGTAGCTCATTGTATCTGTTATATGATAGCAGTATTTATTGGAGCGCTTATAAGTGTGTTTTATTTTATGTATGTTGATGCTGATTTTGTTGTTGAATAAACGGAGTAGTTTAACTCCACATCAAAAAAATTATAAAATCAAAAAAACAAATAAAAACTAGACATTGAGGTGTTTGTGAACAAACACAAAGCTGTTCCGTTTTGTTGTGCTTTGATTAAACCCAAGTTCAATCTTCAATGCACAAGGGGTCTATAACTGAAAAGAAATTGAAAATTGGGTGTTTAGTTCTTCAGATATGGTCCCACTTCCGGTTGACCCAGAAGTAAAGGTCAACATGGGGTCACGGTAACCCAAGTTCAATCTTCAAATTCAAAGGATCTAATAACTGAAAAGAAATGGAATTGGGTTGTGTAGTTCTTGAGATATGGTCCCACTTCTGGTTTACCCGGAAGTAAAGGTTAACATGGGGTCACGGGAACCCAAGTTCAATATTCCGTGCTCAATGAGTCTATAACTAAAAAGAACTTGAAAGTCTTTGTTATATGAAAACTGTGCTTGAGGTATTAAATGCAAGAAACATTGAACGCTAGAGGGCGTTCCACAACAATTCGAATGCACATTTATTTTGCAGGATGATTGTGCAGAGCCAAATAATGTTGCACTGAAGAGGCAATGCTTTTGATCACAACCGCAGATGTGTTAACGTTTTTTTTATTCTAATATTTGTTATCGAGGAACATGTCTCACAAGTTAGCATGTATACTAAGCCTGTGACGGTTACACGGTTAACCAACCGATCAACCGGTTAAACGTTTACATTTTTACGGTTCGGATAAGCGTAAAACAATTCAATCAAAAAGTGCCGCGAAACATTGACTATAATAATTGCCTAGTTACATCAAGTACACACGCGCACAAGCCGAAATTCTCTACTAACCCCTGAAATACGCTTGACGTAAGCACGGAACTTGCTGCCGTAAGCGTTGATTATTTGCTTTTGGTAAGCAGAGCCATGTATTCGGGCCTGGGTCTCACAACTTAGCGTATAAAGTGAACCATCCCTCATTTAAACAAATGAGCCCAATTACATGGCTCTGGTTACTGCCGAAATCCATGCTTACTGTCACCATTCTCCGCTTTTTTTGCAAGCGTTGAATTTCTGCGCTAGCTGTGTAAGCGAAGAATGCCTAGTTACGTGAAGTACACACGAGAAAACGCCGAAATTCTCTGCTAACCCCGAAATACGCTTGACGTAAGCACGGAATTCTCTGCTTCCGTAAGCGCCGTTTTTTTGCTTACGGTAAGCAGAGTCGTGAAATTGAGTCCAGGTCTCACAAGTTAGTACGCAAAGCAATCATGCACACCACAGGTCTCACAGTTTAGTAAGTAAAGCGATCACACCACAGGTCTCACAAGTTAGTAAGTAAAGATTGGTCTATGCTGTTGTATTAAAATCATAATTGTTAAAAAAAACCCTTTTTAATACCCTGTATGTAATTTTTGTTGCGATAAAATATTAAATGCGGTATAAGTTAATAAGTTAGTACGTAACACGAACTGCCACACTTATCAAAGAATTATGAATACGAAACGAATTATGAATTCGAAACGAATTATGAATTCGAAACGAATTATGAACTCAAAACGAATTATGAATTCGAAACGAATTATGAATTCAAAACAAATTATTAATTCAAAACGAATCATTAATCTGTTACTATGCCTGCTTTCCGCTGATAACATCTCAGTGCATGCCACAATTGCGCTTTAGTAGCGCATAATAATTTTGGGTAGACGATTTAAATTTTGGTCTATGCTATTGTACTAACATTTGTTGTGTCTTTTTAATACTGAATGCTTTTGTTGGGCTAAAATAGTAAATAAATATTGGATATGACTTTATTGTTAATTTTGGCTTTTCATGCACACCCATGAAAAATTTATTTTTTCTTTTCTACACCTTTCCCCATTCAGCTTCAATTCGAGCCTCATTGCAACCCCAACAGGTTTGTTGTTTGCTACATAGTGATTTCCCCAAGTAATGCATTTGCACAAGAACCTTAAAAACGTGGTTTCAGGCATAGCCTTGTTTCCTTCACGATTCAACTTCAAGTAATGCCTTTGCATAAGAAACCTAAAAGATCGTTTTCCGGTGAACGGGACCCAAGCGCAGACAAGTCTGACACGCGGGCCACATTGCCCCATCACACGGCGTTCTATTTCCAACGTTCACGCTGAATAACAAGATCTGAACGGACACGTCGCTCTGCGCTGAGAGCAAGACAATTCTTCTCGATTCTTGGGAATGAACGTAGACTTGTGCTAGTCGGCGCAGGAATGACTCTTTATAACATACTCTACATACAAAATACGCATATTCACGGGTTATTTGGGTTTGCGACTTGATCGAGTTTCAAGAAAGCAAACAAGAGTACCGTTAAACTGGTATAGCGCCCTCAATTGTTTAAAAAGCATCCCATGTGTTTTGTACACGTAAGAAAATGTGCAATAGATGACGTAATTGTGACGTCGTTCCACATTTTAGGCCAGAAAGCACATCTACACTATCTCAGAAGTCTAAAACTGAAATAAGTTTGACGATCGGGTGTTTACTTTTCGAGATATGATGCTGTCAAGATTGGCTAATTAAATATTCACCTCGCTGTAAAGTGGCTAATTAATTAAGAATTTAAATATTTTTTACATTAGGAGTCAAGCTTATGTTCTAAGCTTCAATTTGATATATGATTCAACTCTTTCCTATTTACGCTCTAGGATATTAGGCTTAAAGAAAAAACGTGTACAAATGCTATGGGATTTAGGCGGAAACAAAGAATAATAATAATAATAATAATAATAATAATAATAATAATAAAAATAATAAAAATCTCGACGAAAACAATACCTGTTCCAACTGTATGTCGGAACAGCTAATAAATATATGTGTAAATTTGTTTCTCCCAAGGTACAAGTAAAATGGAAAAATATTTTTCACCTAGGACAAGATTTACTTAGGCCTTTAGTTTGGATGAGTAATTGGAAAAATGGGTTGTTGGATCCGGATGACAAACAGTTTATGTATAAACTTAGACATAGAATTCTACCCACTAAAGACGTGTTGCTGAAAATTGGTGTTGTTAAAGAACTAACATGCCCGCTTTGTAACGTTGAAAATGAAACTCACGAACATATCTTTATTTATTGTACTCACACATTGGATGCTTGGATCTTTGTGGATAGACTACTTAGAAAATATACTGGTAACAAACATTATTACTTAAACGACTCTAACAGAATTCTTGGATATGATTTGGAACCAGTTCAGGCTATTGTCGTAGCTAAACTGCTCAGGCTGATCTGGAATATACGATGCAAACAAGTATTCAACAGTTATTCCAGACCAGCAGAAATTGACATCATCATTCAGTTAAAAAGATCCTTGAAATACTTTCTGTGTATGGAAAAGACCAGATTGAGACCAGACACTTTCGAAACTATTTACAGAAATAATGCGTTGTGTTTCACCATTAATGATGATGTCAAGTTTGATTACTAATTGCCTTTTTCACTAAAGGCCGTCACCATGTTCCTCTTTATGATTTATTTTATTATTATTTTTTTTTTAACTGTTTGTCTGTAGTAATTTCAACCCATTGTTTTTCCCGAACACCGTGATTTTGTCACGCTAAAATGTATATATAAATATTTATGTATTTTGTGTGTGTATGTTATCAATTTTTTTTGTATTACCTCCCGTAGCTCATTGTATCTGTAATATGATAGCAGTATTTATTGGAGCGCTTATAAGTGTGTTTTATTTTATGTATGTTGATGCTGATGTTGTTGTTGAATAAACGGAGTAGTTTAACTCCACATCATTAAAAAATAAATAATAAATAAATAAATAAATAAATAAATAAATAAATAAATAAATAAATAAATAAATAAATAAATAAATAAATAATTAAATAAATAAATAAATAAATAAATAAATAAATAAATAAATAAATAAATAAATAAATAAATAAATAAATAAATAAATAAATAAATAAATAAATAAATAAATAAATAAATAAATAAATAAATAAATAAATAAATGTATTTACTTACTTAGTTATTATAAAAAAAAAAAAATTTGGGGGGGGGCCAAAAAAATAACACCGTCATGACCGTGGGTGTGGTGCCCTAAAAATTTGGGAAAAACCACACACAACTGTTAAACAAACAGATATGCACTGACAGGCATTAACTAACCTGTGTATGTGCTTAAGGACCAGTTTTTGTATGTTTGAGTATGAGTTCTCAACAGACTGTCCTAGTTTCTTCATTCCTTTTTCTGTTAACTCATGCAGTAAGAAAGCCTGAAGCTCAGGACTAGCACGACCCCATAACAACAGCTGAAGCAACTCATCACGTACACTTCCCGCTGTTTTCTTTTGCTGTTTGAAAAAAAATAAAAAAATAAAAAAAATAAATTAATGTTCATGTGCATAGAGGCAATTACAGTTTTGCCTTGTTTGGATTGTGGTCAGAACATGTAACACTCAGGAGTTCTGAAAGAGGCAGAGTGCTGTGCATTAAATATTACTGCAAGAACCCAACATCAAATTTCAAGAAAAGTAAATGTATGAATACCACAAAAACCAACCTCTACAGGAAAAATAACAACTAACCTAAAACATCAACGCAAACACACCCACACAAACAAGGTTTGCTTAAAATTGATCATACAAGACATTTGGCATATGTTACCAGAAATTATTGTTTTATTATGTTTTTAATAAAATAGTGTATCCTAATCATACAAATGCATCAGCATCTTTTGAATGAAAACACAATTACCCAACATCAGATAGATCATCTGCACGTTTTCCAAACAATAAGAATGCACTAACAGTCGTCAACAAAAGGTTATATGATTTGAGTAATTAATTACCGTAGCTGTACATGTACTTACTTCTGCATACTTAGTCAGTTTGGTTTCAATCTCCAACAGAATGTCTTCTCTTGCTTCAGACACAGAGCGTAATGTTGCACTCAGATACTACAGACAAATCATACATTAGCTTTATTACTATGCAGTAAGAACCCTGGTCCCTCATTTTTCTTTGTTAGCATAAAATTGAAAATTCTATTTTTTTTTTTCAAAGTTTGAGAATTATGCTGACTTTATTCCTTTACGAATGCAGCTAGTCTTGACAAGATAAATTCAGGTCCTGAATGCCTCAAACGAAAGAAAATAACTTCCCTGACAACAAACAAAGTTGATGGATGACACATCTTAAACATCTTAAACTACTGAAACAAATCTCCAAAGAAGTAATGGCACGAACTTAATGTAAGAAATTATAATTCAAATCACAAAGGTTTGACATATTCAAATATTTAAAAGATTTTGTAACAAGTGAATGACAACAGGTGTGTACACATAGAAAAAATTTCACAAACCAGAAAACTGATGCATGATCCTATTGGCAGAGGTGCATACACATTGGAACAATTGTTTGCCCCACACAAAGAGCCCCAGAAGGGACAAAAGGTACTGAAATTCATGCTTAAAATCTCCCCTTTTCTAGTTTTATTGTGTAATCCCAAAGTCCAGACATTCCTCCTTTTTTTGGACAAACAATTGGGATTACGAGAGATGGGTAGGCTGTCACAATTGTTTAACATTGTATTCAGAGTAAGTCCAAGATTAAACAAGAGAATTCAGACAAATTAATCCCATGGGCAGAGCACAGAACTTTTTTTCAGACACCCGGGCTGTAAGTGGTTGGTACACTCTTGTGTATACTTATGGTACTTAAACCTGCTATATACACATATCCAATACAAAAACAAAGTACAATGTATAGAGCGATAGTTGCACTACAAATAGTAACAGTTTTGGTACATGTATTGCTTTGAAAAAAAGTCCAGTGTAGGATGCCAGAGCATTAATAACCACAGAATACATTGAGTAAAAAAGTCACATGTTAACCACTAAACGCCGGGTGACAAGTATCAGGCAAAATATTCGCGCACACAGAACCAGAAGCCTGATAAAGCTGTTTAAAAAATGTTCACGGATGCCGCTGGTTGATGTGTATACATCAGTACATGCCTGGTATGTTTTATTTGTGCGGTACGAGGTCAAAAGTGGGTGACAAGTTAAAATCTAACACACTGTGCATGTTCTAATGGTGTTACACTTTTTTGTTTGGCCCAAACAAAGATGGACAAGAAGTACTTGAATACATGATCAAAATCTCCCTTTTATCCAGGAACTTTGTGCAATGCCCAATTCCAGACCTTTGTGCTTTTGTCTGACATACAAGACTTACAAGACACATGCATTGATAGGCTGCCACAATTGTTTTCCACTGTATTCAGCATGAGAGACAAGTCAGAGATTCCAGCACACCTTGAGGTCTGGCCAATTCATAGTGAACACCCCCCACAATTTCTCGAAAGAGAAAACATTTTATGAGAACACTTTTTATCTCTACTTGCTTTAATCATGGTCTCCTTGTGACAGCGATATTCTCAAAACATAGTTTGGTCAACAAATTTAGAAAATGAACCCAGCTGAGTGGCCCTGAAAACATTTGGAAATCCCATACATAAGTGGGTAATAAAGAATTGAAAGTCTTTGATGATTTATTAGTCATTCAAGGACACAAAATTTGAAATGTTAATGATAAAACTAATGATGGCATTTGTGGTGTGTCATAGCCAACTGGTCTAGTGCACCAGCCTCAACTTCTGATGTTCTGATCAGTAGAGTGTGGGTTCAAGTCCTGGTCTTGACATTATTACTTAGCCCTTTGGATGGGACATGAATCTGTTGGTCCCGTGGGTTGTGTAATGCATGTTAAACAACTAATCGTTAAGCAAAGGGGTCATCCCTGTGTTCCTGGTATGGGTGGCTGCAACACCTTGTAAACCCTTACAAGTTGCTATCTAAAGGGTCTGACATTTCACATAATAACCTACATGTAGCATGCGTGGCCTACCCGTCACAGCGCTTTGAATCTGAAGGCAAAGGGGCTACATAAATAGACTGATTATTACTATTATTAAAAGAAAAGCTTAACTTTATTGACCTGTCACTTAGTGAAAGAAAAATCAAAGACAAATTTTGAATGTAAGTAACTACCTTCATTTTGAAAACACGTGTGAACAATTTGTAAACGGTTTACTAGTATTACTTACCTCAAGAAATGTAAATATCTTGCTACTTTGAATAGCAAACTTGGTTAGCTCCTCACGTCTTGAAGAAATTAACACACAGTCAAGCTGGCAAAAGACACATAAAACAAAAAGTGATTTTACAAAGTGCACCATTGATACCACGATAAAGGCATGTTTCCCTTAAGACTCTCAAATAATAATAACCTGTTAAATACAAGGATTCCTACTGCTTCCAAACCATGCAAACAGCCCTATTAATGTTTTAATGCTTACATCCAAATTGCATATAGTAAATTTATTAAAATTGTAAACAAGAGAAAAGGGAAAAACAAGGAAACCCACCCTCCCAAAAAAACCCAACAACCCCCCCCCCAAAAAAAAACCCCCAACAACAAATAAAAATGAGTTTTTTGTTCAATTCTCCTCAAAGAAACCTGGACTTCAGGTTGGTTTTTGTGTAGACTAAAAGACAGCAGAAACCTCCAAAGTACTCACAGACAGAAGATGAACGGTTGGGTTGGGATCTAGTTCAACTCTGGACTCCATCACCAAAGAAAGGGAGCACAGGTCTCTTGATAAGGTTGCCGTTATAATTCTCCCACACGTGATCTTAAAATATGGCAAAAAACAAAATTAAAAGATGTCTTTATGGACTTCTGTTCATCTTCCCGAGTCACTAGTACATGACAAATACATTGTACATTTGCTCATTAGCACTGAAAAGTAGTTGGAAAACCTAAAAAAGAATGTCACCTCGGATACAACTGAGTGGTGATGTCACCTGGGATACAACTGAGTGGTGATGTCACCTAGGATACAACTGAATGGTGATGTCACCTGGGATATGACACAGTGGTGATGTCACCTGGGATATGACATAGTGGTGAAGTCACCTGGGATACAACTGAATGGTGATGTCACCTAGGATACAACTGAGTGGTGATGTCACCTGGGATACAACGGAGTGGTGATGTCACCTGGGATACAACTGAATGGTGATGTCACCTGGGATATCACTAAGTGTGATATAACAAAGTGGTGATGTCGCCTGGAGTATAACATAGTGATGTCACCTGGGATATAACATAGTGATGTCACCTGGGATATAACATAGTGATGTCACCTGGCATGCCTGGGATATAACATAGTGATGTCACTTGGTATATAACATAGTGATGTCACCTGGGATATAACATAGTGATGTCACCTGGTATATAACATAGTGATGTCACCTGGGATATAACATAGTGATGTCACTTGGTATATAACATAGTGATGTCACTTGGTATATAACATAGTGATGTCACCTGGGATATAACATAGTGATGTCACCTGGTATATAACATAGTGATGTCACCTGGGATATAACATAGTGATGTCACCTGGGATATAACATAGTGGTGATGTCACTTGGTATATAACATAGTGATGTCACCTGGGATATAACATAGTGATGTCACCTGGGATATAACATAGTGATGTCACCTGGGATATAACATAGTGATGTCACCTGGGATATAACATAGTGATGTCACCTGGGATATAACATAGTGATGGCACCTGGAGTATAACGTAGTGGTGATGTCACTTGGTATATAACATAGTGATGCCACCTGGGATACAACATAGTGATGTCACCTGGGATAAAAGAGTGGGGATGTCACCTGAGTTATAACATAGTGATGATGTTGTAGTTACCTCTTTAGTAGAATGAGTTTGTTGACTGACTTGTGACATGTCCACTTCACCAATCGCAGCAATGCCATATGCATATAATTGAATTCTTCCTTCATTTAAACCAACTACCAATATATTCAACCTGAAATCATAACAAGTATTATCACTAGCCAATTCATTGCATATAATTAAGTAACTGAACATAAGTGAATGCTTAAAACTAAAAATGATTTTTTCTTTGGACAGTGGACTATCAATTCCTGTTTCTAACACAGTGGTTTCAATGTGAACATGGATAGTCTTAAAGGTAGGGTAATACTTTGGTAATGACCCAGAAAAAAGTGTAATATTTATCCGAAAGCTTACTTTATTTAAAGATGGTAATGGTAGTAAGCATCTTGCAAAATGATTTCATCTTCATCAAAATGAATTTATTGATTAGAAATCAAAAAAAGTATGTTGACAAATTTTGAATCTCAAAAGATTGTCTAAAGATGAATTTTGGAGATTCAAGTTTCTGTGCGTCCGTTTTGTGAATGCTGCGGCCAGAGATTTGGTTGGTGCCCGCTGTCACCTCAACTAAACGTGGATGTATTCAACTTTTTTGATGAAAATACAGAGACAGTTTTTGCAGTTTTCACAACAAATAGACACTGTATTCAGCTGAAACTTTCACAGGTGACTTTCAATGTATCTTTATTGATAATTTTGCCTACAAATTTGCAATATGTTGACAAAAACTATTCTATAACCCTACCTTTAGGTAATATTTGAAGCTTTGCACGGTGTTAGTAAGAATCCAATTATATGGAGTAAGCTTTGCACGGTGTTAGTAAGAATCCAATTATATGGAGTAAGCTTTGCACAGTGTTAGTAAGAATCCAATTATATGGAGTAAGCTTTGCACAGTGTTAGTAAGAATCCAATTATATGGAGTAAGCTTTGCACAGTGTTAGTAAGAATCCAATTATATGGAGTAAGCTTTGCACAGTGTTAGTAAGAATCCAATTATATGGAGTAAGCTTTGCACAGTGTTAGTAAGAATCCAATTATATGGAGTAAGCTTTGCACAGTGTTAGTAAGAATCCAATTATATGGAGTAAGCTTTGCACAGTGTTAGTAAGAATCCAATTATATGGAGTAAGCTTTGCATGGTGTTAGTAAGAATCAAATTATATGGAGTAAAGGCCCGGTCCCACTGCAGCGATAATGAGAACGATAACGATAACGACGCAAAGAGAACGCATTCTATTGGTTGAATGAGCGTGTGCGTATTCTGCGTGGAGTAATTCAACCAATAGAATGCGTTCTCTTTGCGTCGTGATCGTTATCATTTTCGTTATCGCTGCAGTGTGACTCGGCCTTAAGTTTATGGGCAACAACAATGTAATAATCTCAGCTTGAAAGAATCAGAGGCGAGATGAGTCTCTATGTTTCGGACAGTGTTCTTCCTCAGGTCAGTCTTTGTTAGCCCATGGAGTAAATAATGACTGTGCAGTTTGATCAGTGCATGGAGGAAAAGAATTTGATGTTGAAGTGTTGTTTAGGCGAGGCTATCATGACTATCATTTGAGTTGGGTATTTGATAGTTGAAAACCTTGAGGAACTACTGAGCTAAAACAGTGAAAGCTGATCACCGGTTAATGACTAATTGAAAAATCAATCAATTGATCAACTGATGTTCAAAGGTGTGGGGACATTAACAAGCATGCACTTGACAACTGCCTACTTAGTTTGAATTGGTAGTGGCAAAAGGGCTTAGGATGAGTGAGGGCCATAAGTAGGAAAAGAAACAAATGAGTAAGGAACAATACATGTATAATGTGTTTAAAGTGTGGATGTGTCACCTAACTTGAGAAATGTTTACTGAGTCAGAAAATGATTGCTTCTGATATTTTTTTTCTCTTTTGGGGGGGGGGGGGGTTGAGATAATTACAAATAATGATGATTTACCGACATGTTCTCCCCCTTCACATATTTGACTGATAAATTCATCATAGATGTAGGTTGCAGCACTATCTACAGGTACTAGTGATATGAATCATGAATCATAAAACTTAAGTCATACATGTATAGAACTTCTAATGCCCAGATACCTAGTGTTTGTAATATGTCACAAACACTGAATACTAATATAGTTAACTCTGAATGTTGTAGCATATTCACACCTCTTCTGTCCCTTCAGTCTTTTAGCGTCCTCCACATTGTCTTCAGCAAACACCTTGGCTGAATGTCTACGATAATTGAAAGACACAAGTTCATGCATTGTCACTTGAGAGAAACTGAAACGGGTAAATAATCTCTGGGCAATTATCTGGTTATTTAATAGACTGATTTATTAAGCCCATTCATGATAGCAATTGCCCAGCAACAGTGTGGAAGAAAACATGCATTTCTGACTCTTTATCAGCAAGCCAGCAGTACTGTACCACTTACAACTAGAACAGCGAAGCTGCCATGGCGAGCTGCCGATCGCCAGATAGAAGACCAATGACTAATTGCAATAAGGAGTTATGACCATTTAAGGTTTTCATTGTTTTAGCTCATTCAACTGGAACCAGTGATACACTCTGAGAGTTTTATCTTTTCATATGAATCTACATGTAAGAAGCAATATTTGATTCAAGTTTCAAGTCAGTACATCATTGCAACAAGGATTTATGACCATTTAAGTTGTTTTATTGTTTGAGCTCATTCAACTGGAACCAGTGATAAACTCTTGAGTTTTATCTTTTCATATGAATCTACTTGTAAGAAGCAATATTTGATTCAAGTTTCAAGTAAGTACATCATTGCAATAAGGAGTTATGGCCATTTAAGGTTGTCATTGTTTTAGCTCATTCAACTGGAACCAGTGATAAACTCTTTGAGCTTTATCTTTTCATATGAATCTACATGTAAGAAGCAATATTTGATTCAAGTTTCCAGTCAGTACATCATTGCAATAAGGAGTAATGACCATTTAAGTTTTTAATTGTTTTAGCTCATTTAACCGGAACCGATTTTATGCTCAGCCTGTCTGTTGTCAATTGTAAGTCAAAGTTACAACTTAACTTAGTTCCAAACTTTAAAATTTTAGATTGAGTTTGGTTCTTTAAAATCCAGAGGTCAATAATTGAGCCTGAAAAAAAAACTTTAACATTTTTTTTATTCCAAAAACTTTAACATTTTTTTTATTCCAAAAACTTCAACATTATTCGAAAACATAGTTGAAAATTACAAAAAAATGACTGGCAATTATATATAATAATCTCACTTGGGCTTGTACAAACCATAAAACAACTCAACTCAAAGACTGATACTTAAAACAAAAACTTTAACATTTCCACTGAACGCGGACGGCCGGACGGGCGGACGGACGGACGGACAGACGGGACGGAAATTGTCATTACATAGGCTCACTCTGCTTCGCAGCTCGCCAAAAATATGCAACTTGCACTAACTATGCTAAAGTTAGCAGCTTGTTTACATTTGGTATTTAATTGAGATTTCAATGTGTCAGACTTTTGTCATACTTTTAGGGCTTGTAGTAGCGGTTGTAATTGGCAACAACATCAACAAGCAGAGCATAGCAGATTGCTCTCCGTCTTTTCTCTATGCTCCATTCAATTCAAAATTTGCACTGCCAATTAATGCTTAAAATAGAAGGTACAATATAATGCAAATCAAATTGCACAATATTAACAAATCTTTTAGATAAAAAAAAATGATTTTTGTTACACATTTGGTGTTGTTGCTACTAGTAAGAACAAACATTTGCTTTAAAGTTGTACAAGTAACTTTCTAAAATTTGGCCCGGAGCTTAAATAAGGTTGCTTACAAATAATCTTGATTGTTTCAATTACAAAACTAACAAAGGCAAGAAAGTAACCTCAACTGAAAAACTTTTGGGATGTGAAAGTTGCAGGTGGTATTAAATGGTCCTGTAATAAAGCAGGTTTTTATGACTACTAATCATAGCAATCTTCACACATCGTAAGGCTAAACCAACACAATCTTATGTAATAAAGTATTTCAGGACTATGTTTTGTGTGGAATGATAGGTTAATTATTACTTACAATTTTGCAAGAGGAGGTAACTTTGGCAAGAATATATCTGATCCATCCTCAAACAAATCCCTATCACTGCCTTTAGATTCTTCAGTCTGGTCTCTTGTTGCAACCCACTGCATACATGTAATGGATGATGTCAACATAACGGTGTGTAGTACATCTGCATTCTCAACACTACATAGAAGCATCTGACCACTTGTGTATCCTACAGCAAGTACTACACACATAGACCATTGCAAAAGTAAATATTTCTTATATCATTAACTGCAGTTTCTTCTTTTTTATCACTTTTTATTTTACATAACTAATTTAAAACAATTCAATTAATGATTTATCCGAATGCTGATATATTTCACCTAAAACTCAAACAAAATATAAAAACAATACACTGTTGTACCTCCCCTTGCCTTGGTAACCTCTACCCTTGTCTCCTAAACTATTCCAAGCCAGACAAAGAGTGTGGTGCTGTCCTCTTCCTCAAAAGTGTCATCCCTGTAATCATTTGTCAATTTACTGTTTTTTGTAACTTGGGGTTTGGCAAAAATGTTGTTGTTGTTTTGTATTTTATTTATTTTTACATGCGGTACTTTTCCTCATCCCATAATAATGTCAGTAAATATGAATTGTTTTTGAAAGCCATAACTTGTCAACCTAAATAAAAGACACATTAGAGCACTGGGTACAGGTGTGTTCTCTATTCTAAAAACGACACATAGTGGTTATTCAAGGAAATGTTTAAAAAGAAGAGTGTACAGCATCTAAAATCTGAATCTAATTGCCAACTAATGTTCCAAGATTGCAAAACAAAATGTTGTTTAGAAGGCTTTTTTAATATAGAATTTTCAGACATTGGGGTGGATGAGTTTCTGTGTCTATTCTGTTTCTGTGTATTTTTGTGAAAAAAAATTCAAATAACAAGGATCTATGTGTGAGTTGTATAATACTATATCGAATGCATTCATTTATGCATTATTTTTGCAGAATATAATCCCTTGGTGAAATCTGGCTTTTCCATTTCACTCGCCTTCGCCTAGTGAAATGGAGTTGTCCATATTCACAGTTTTTCTGATTTATTCCTGTCTTAAAAAGAGTGCATGTTTTATTGGTAGAATCCTCAATAAACAAAGAGCTGGTTTATGATCCAGCAGTACTGACCTCTGCATAATGTATAAACTGTTGAGTCATGAAGCTATTAGCTCCATCATTGAGTTAAAAAAGTGTTGACATTGTGTTTGTATTAATGTCATAAATACAAAAAGCTGTTTAAATAAAATGAGTCAGAGTAGTGTAATCACTACAGATTCTTTGTAAAGACTTTAAAAACTAAACGAACTGACCTTTCCCATCTGGTCTCCACGAGAGTACGTTGACATTTTGGTTGACGTCATCACTAGCAGGGGGAGCTGGTAAGACCCACACAGGCTGCTTCTGCCATGTTAATCTTTGTAATAAGACCTGTCAAATATTGAAGCATAATGTCAAGACTTTATGGAATCCAATACAAAAGCATATTCAAATTAGCATACATGTACCACAACATGATACACATAACATTACATCATGGGGGGAAAATGATATTTTGCAATTTGCAAAAAAATTTCGATCTAAAATGTTTGTGGGTTACCAGCTGATGTGCATCTTTTTTCCATTTTTTAATTTACGGGTGTAAAGTCGCAGTTACATACAACTCGTGTAAGCTGCTTTCTTGGAACGCTGGTATGAAAACAAACCATAAAGGTACACCTGTTCTCAATACTTTCAAACTGTGTACATGCATGACATGTGTACATAACACCAGAGTAAATCCTTCTTACTTGTCATTTGATTGGAGGATTGTAGGTTACGGGGCATTCATTTACCAAATGTTACATGGCCTACAAATGTCATAAATCTTGCCTTTTGGAACTATTCACTGTGCATTTTCGACCCTTTGTGATCACACTGTGCCTTTATACAAGCAGCATAGTGGATGCCAGATTTCATATTTTAACTCATGAAAATATTCTCACCATTGCACTAAAAAACATTTATTGTTTGTGTACCAGGCACACGTGTCTTTCCTCTGGATGACATAAATTTGTTTCTCAAACCAAGAGGCAACTTCAGCCCAATGAAGACTTGAGGTTGGTAGACAATGCATTGTTCAGTTCTAAGCAAACTTACATTGCACGTTTGCTATCAATTTGACAGAACCTGCTAAAATAGAATACTCCACATATTAATCATTCATGCAAAAGCAAGTGATCAAAAACAGCTGTTTAGAGTAAATGATTTGCTTATAAACCTATGAATGAAAAAGCCCTGCTTCTCGGGAGAGTGAGTACTAAGGGGCTTTTGCTGAACACTGTTCCAACTTTTAGTCACAAAATGACTCTTGCAAATGTGCTACATGTAAACATTATTCAGTAATTGAGATAAATTGCATTACTATTATACACTTAAGGCGTTAATGTTTGTAAAAATGAGCAAGTCAACCTTTAAATGCGAAAAAAATAAAACACTGATCTTAGCTAGAGAGTTGTTTGTGATTCCCCCACACACCAACACAGTACAACTTACAACACAATTAAGCCCAACCTTTAACTTCACGTCAGCATACCGTGTACATCGTACAATGTACATGGCATGTAAGTAGAGTAAACTTGACAGCTAACACAGAATGTTTTCATTTCCCCCTTCCCTATGTATCAGTGTTATAGTACTGGTACTCATTGTACTTGACTACAACATGTACTCAAGTACCATATTGAAGGTACATTGTACTTTTACTCATACTTGGAAAGCAAGTCCCTTAGTACTAAAGACTCTAGGGCTATCCTAAAACTAGAATTTTTTTTAGTCATGAGCATACTTTTCATCCCAAAGGCCAAAAGAATCGATTACGTGTATGCAATGAAATGGCTGCTTATAGGTTGGGTCTACGCACAGACTAATCAGTTAACATTTGTACAAAATAAAAGCGCCCTATTTGTTCATGCATGGGAGTATGGATGATAAACTGTAGGGTTAACCAGGCGCTCAAAGTTCATGAGCTCAGGTATTTTTTGATTGTGCTCTGGTTGTTTTTCAAGTAAATGTTACATCTCATAAAAATTGCAATTAGTTTCAGACTTGGCCAATATCATCGGTGTTACTTTTTGCTGTAGCTCACATTAGTTTTGTGCCAATGGTATGCATGAAATAAAAAGGCAATACATGTAGGCTAGCTCTGTGAAAAAAGTAAAATTTAAGATCTTGTCTTTGATATTTTGAAAGATAACATTAATAAGTGCACATTATCATCCAGAAACTAGTCGTTAACCAATAATTGTGTTTTTTAGGCTCTATCTCATCGTACTCGGAAAGCAGAGTAAATGGTACTCAGATAAGTGTACTTAGTACTCAGATACTTTCACCAGTTCACTCGTACTTGATGTCCCAAGTACTCAAACCTGAGTACTACTCGACCACCTTTGTACTCTGTGGTACTGGGCCGGTATTCACGAAACTAAACTTAGTGGAGTACTTAAGTTTTCACTTAAGTCTTAAGCACCCCGCTAACTTAAGTCGGGCGCTTAAGTAGCTATTCACAAAACATCTAAGTACCCCACTTATCTTAGTACCCCACATAAATCTTAAAAATTTAAGTTGTTTAAATCAAGTTAGTGCACATGCGCACAAAACATACGTCATCAATGGTTCCTATGATGACTCAGATGCAATCAATCAATTATAATTACCCCCAGACTAGAATGGTGATATTTTTATTGCAACAGCAATGCCACAGATGACGGGTGCGGAGATTAATTTTTAACATAAATATAACTGTTTGTGCTTCCTTTATTCTGTTTGTGCGTTGGCCTCACTTTGTATACGCGCGCGTTTACACACACTATGGAATTATAGATGCATTAATGATCTAGAAAAGCAGTACGTTTTAACCCCTGAAAGTAATGTTAGACGCGCGCCCTTTAACATTACCCGTGTGGTCTAAACAGTTGTATCGAATTTGTAATACAACAAGAATGGCCGCAATCCCGAAAGAGAAGGCAGTCCGAAAACCGAATTTTTCCGAGAAGGAAAAGTTGCTCCTTTTGAGTGAATGGGAGAAGAGGGCAGATGTGCTCAGACCGAAGTTTTCGTCGAAGGTGACGTCACAGGTTAAACATGATGCGTGGAGGCAGATTGCACACGCATTGAATGCACAGTTCCCGTCAGTCCGTCGAGATAATCAAGAGCTTCAGAAGAAGTGGCAAAACATGAATAGTAAAATGAAGGAGGAAGCCTCAAGATATCGAAAGGAAACAGTGAAAACCGGTATGAAATACTCATTTTTAAAAATTGTTTTATAGGATTGTACTGTATACAACAAATGAGTACAGCTAGTCATAATTTAATAAAAATGATCAGTCAATGAATACATTTATAAATGAACAAATGCACAAAAGACACAAATAATCAAATAAATAAATAAATACAAAGTTAAAACATAAATAAAAAAATAAACAAATACAACTTTTAAAGATTCAAATAAACAAATAAACAAATAAATAAATAAACACATAAATAAATAAACAAATATACAAATAAAAAAATAAAAAAATAAACACATCAATCAATCAATCAATCAATAATTAATCAACCAATTAATCAGTCAATCAATCAATCAACCAATCAACCAATCAAATGAACAAATCCGCCCACCAATGAATCAACAAATCAATCAATCAATCAAGGATCAATTAATCATTTGATAAATAAATTAACTAATAAATGGGAACTAAGCAAGCAATTAGGTAAAAAATAGATGTGTATCATATATTCAATAGATAACAATTACTCCTAAAAGAACAAATGCCATTAATTTACCTTTGTTATTGTGCGCACTTTACTTGGAAGAGGCACTTGTATACTAAATAAAATGATTATGATATTAACTATTGACGGGTTGGCATTTTTGAAAACTCTCGACACTTTGGCTATTCATGTTTTAACAAGTAGCTGACTGTTGACAAAAAAAAGTTTGTAACTGATAATAGACCCATCCATTAATTAGGACCGCCCCTGTTTGCGCCCTATTGGCACTGACTTACCTAAAGTATTTGCAATATATTTTGTCGCAAATTGTCGGATTGTCGGACTTTTGGTTGAGCAACTTCACGTCTGTGATTGGTCAAAAAGCAAGGGATTGGTCTATTAAGGTGATAATTGATGGGTGTATAAAAGTTATGGCTAAAATTGCATGGTGTATAAAATAAAATTGTATCTTTCAAGGAGGAGGACCTGCCCCACCTGAACTGTCTCCATTGGACCAGAGATTGATGTCCCTAGTAGGCGAGAACTCCCCAACTATATTAGGCATCAATGGGGGAATTGACAGCCTCCCTCCTGATGAGGAGCCTGCACTCGCCACATCAGCTGCTCATGATTTAATTGCAGACACACTGGATGCCAGGTAAGATATGTATTTAATATTATTGAAAAGGTTCACCGTCATTGTAAATAAAATATTCTTTTACAAAGCTAATACAGCGTTTACTTGCAACATGCCAAGAAAAGTAAACAAGACACATCAAGACATCCATTACCATGTTTGTAAAAAAACTATTACTCCCAATTTTTAAAAACAATATCCATCAGGTTTTATAAAATGTTAACTCGTATAAAAACCTTTGTTGTGTTTTTAAATTGGAAGACTAATAAACAAAAATAAACAAGAGCTCTTGTATTATTTTCAAACACAGCACTTGTGTTGATGAAACGCCAGTAACCACCGTCCCGTCGTCAGGAAGCAGCAATCAGCAGACATCAACGATGGCGCCTAAGAGAAAAAGAGATGGAAATGAAGAGGAATATAGGAAACTGCTGATTCTGGAGCAGAAGAGAAGCAAAATGGAAACAAGGAAAGCAGAAGTAGAGATAGAGAAGCTTCACTTGGAGAAAGAAATGCTTGTGCTTCAGATAGCTATTCTTCAGCAGAATTTTCACACTCAATAAGTTGTTTAACACTCTCATTCATTTCCACTAAACATGTAATAAATTGTGTCATGCAATTACAAAACAAAACAACAACAAACACAATATACTAACCCAAACAACATTTAAAGGTTAGAATTGAATCAGACAAAGTAAAAACGTTACACTCTATACTTTACCAATCCTATATTTTTCATTTTTCATTTAAACTATTGGATAAGTCGACTTCAGGCCATGTCACACAGGGCAATGAATGTACAGGCAACCAGTTCAGGGCAATCTCCATGAAGAAAAATCACTTACATGTCAATTTCCACATTGTTTTCTTAAGAACGGTAAAGTTAGAGTTGGAGTAATATCTTTTGTCCTGCTGACGTGTTCCTTGTGCATACAGTTATTGGTTGCCTGTAAAAATTGCCCTGTATGACAAAGCTTATTAGTTTTATTTAATGGCCTTGTTTTTACAGTCGTGGAGCTCTGTGACTATAATGTGTAGGAGAAGACAAGTCATGATTTGACCTGTCTTCTTAATGAATAAATGTAATTGTTCTTTCAATCTATTGAATGTGAAATAATTGTCATTATTATTGTCATAATTATGATAGTTTTAAGGTGATTTAACCGGTAGTATAACTTTTTCCAAGTTGCAGTTATCACAATTAAAGGGTCATGGCTGGCTTGTTTACATAGCAGTACCCCCCCCCCCAACACAACCCGTGCATGCGTAGCTAGTGTCTAGCAGTCAATTGTATCAATATTTAATTGTATCACAATTTAATTGTATCAAAATTACGCAAACTATTTCATGATCATGAACTTGGCCTTCTTCTTGTCAGTTGCTTTGGTTTTGCGTGCAGAGAGGCAGGCTCTAGGCCAGAGTGGGAGCGCACAGTATCAGTGTATAGTAGTGATGAATGCCGAGGGTGCTCTCTTTTTGTGAGTGGACAACGAGAATTATTATATTAATATTATGGTGGATTACAACTCAAACTCACTGGAAATACGAGTGAACTACATGATTCCTGGCAAGGTTGCCATCATCATGGTGTGCTGGTTGGTCTGGCTGGGGGAGTGGAGGGTTATCCATCGGATCATCTTCAATGTCTGGAAGGCCTCGGTGTTTGGCAATGTTGTGTAGCACAGCACATGCAGCAACTACCATGCATGTCCGTTCTGGTGACAGCCTGATTTCACCGTGCAGGCAGTGAAAACGACGTTTCCATTGTCCAATAGTCCGTTCCACAAGACTTCGAGTCGTTCTACCAAAAACACATAAAGATGCCCCTTATACCAACTTGTAAATATGAAATTGATTGACTATTTACTACTGGAATTCAAACTTGAAACTGGGGTAAGTTTGTCAAGTTTAACTTAAGCCGTAGGGTTGACGGGAAACTTGAGTTTGATTAATAATAATAATAACTTTTTTTTAAGTTCTGGAAAAAAGAAACAGCTTACCTGTGTGCTTCGTTATAGCTTGCCTCTGCACGATTCCCTGGCTGGAGAAATGGTGGATAACCAGTGTCGCCTAACAGATAACCCTCTCCTTGCCCCGGCCGCTGGCGCTCAAAAACATCAGCTAATAGGTCTCTCTAAGTACCCTTGAATCATGTGTACTTCCCGGCCATTGAGCATTTATTTGTGTGAAACAACACCTATTGTCCAAAACAACTTGTACATTGATGGAGTGGTAATTTTTCTGTTTACATATTGTTCTTCGTGCTCTGCTGGTGCTAAGATTCGGATATGTGTGCCGTCGATAATTCCAATTACGCCCGGAAATCCTGCGATGTTGAAAAATCCCCTTTGAATATTTTGTAGATCTGCGATTGCTGGCCACCTTACAAATTCACCAAGTTTTCTTGACAGACTCGATGAAATGAGATTGACTATCCTCGAAATTGTGAAATTCCGATTGTATCCCCTACTGTCCGTTGAAATGTCCCGCATGCATAAAATTGCAGTGCTATTAATACCTTGATTTCGGGAGGAATAGCACAACTTCGCTCCGTCTGCGACTCAATTTCTTCTCGTATCAGTTCAGTAACAAATAAAACACCATTTCTATCAAACCTATAACGTGAGTAAAGTTCACCGTCAGTAAATTCTGCTAATGGATTGCACCTTTCGCGAAATACTCTCTCTCTACGAAGAATTCTGTCGTTCAAATTTCTGCGGTGCGCGACCCGTAAAAAAGCCGCCATGACACCCTAGTGCCCCACTTAAGTCAGCTCGGACCACACTTAAATTTAAGACGCGAAAGTAAGCGGGGCACTTAGCGCAAATGCTTTGTGAATACCACTTAGTCAGTGAGATTCGTCTAGGTTGGGTATTTAAGTGGGGTGCTTACTATTTTGTGACTTAAGTAGTTTCGTGAATACGGCCCCTGGACTGCACATTGTTTTAAAGAATACGTAAAATAAAAAGAATGTCTAGTAAATCTCTCCCAGTACTCCATTAATCACAGATTTTCCTGTTTCTATGCTTTTCAACAATCAATCCTTCAGGTGGAAATTAATGCATGAATATGTTTGAACACACTCAGTCTTACCTCACAGTTGACATTTGCTAAAGCAATCAGATCCATCATAGGTGACCAACACATGTGTAACACTTCAGCAGATAAACTACGTTCTTCAAGTTGCCTGAATGCATTCTGCATGATGAATCTGCCACAAATCTCTGAACCTAAAGAAATGTGTAATGATCCAGGAATTATCTTTTAGTGTCAAGATTTATACAACTGGGATGTACAATGGTGGTAAAAATTGACCCCCACGATTGTAAAGATGTGTGTACATTGATAATTTTGAGCTATAGGCCTACTTCACACAAACACGTTGTTCAATAAGGCAAACTACTTACTTGTTTCTCAAACATGTTTATAACTACATACATGTATATAATTGAAGGTCTTTTACTTGTGATTGGCACAAAATTCTCATTGCCTGTTTGTTCATACTAGCATCCAGGCTCATAGAACCTGGGCCCAATTTCATGGCCCTGCTTGCTGTTGAATTCTGCACTTGCGATCACTATTCTTGCGATCACTATTCGCTTGAAGAAGGTGCCGCATTTCTGCGCTAGCTGTGTATTGCAATATATAAATGCACTTGCAACTGCGGAGAAGGGTCTCACTGAGTCACTGACAGTGCTTTGTTAATTCTTTGTTTTCTTCATTTCCTGAGTTCAGTAGCATTAATTTTCCCTCCATGCGATACATGTACCATCCACCTTATGTACAGGAGAACATCTCACCTAACTTTTGTGCAAATTGTGATATTTACATGTAATTTTCATATGTTAAACCTGAATATTTCAGTATGTAGTAGCAGTATTAATGAATGGGACCTATTTTATTATCGTGGTCAAAATGCATGCTTAAGTTATTTTGATTTTGAATGTCTTCTATCGTTAAACACATTTTAAAGCTCAGTGCTTAAAGTTTAGGAAACCTTTTTCAAATTTGCTGGAGGATTGGGGAGCCTGGTTGCGTCTCCTAGTTGGTTCATTTTGTTTATAATTAGTTGAGGTTACCAAAGTGTTAATAAAATGCTCTGATCAGACGCTGAAAGTGTACGAAAGCTACTCCCTATTTTGTGTGAAGCGTAGAGAAATAGGTCAAGTAGCCTCAACCGGCTCATTGAACTGGGCCACATATGCACTTGCTAGCACTATTCTTTGCTACAGGTCAATCGCTGAATTTCTGTGCTGGCTGTGTAAGCAAAGAATGCCTGTATTAAAGCTGAGTTCGCAGACACACTTTAAAGCAAAAATTCCCTACTACTGTGGAATATGCTTGACGCAAGTGTGGAATTCCCGCCCTATTTCCGTAAGCACTGATTCTTTGCTTTAGGCATGTTAGGGAGCCATTGGACCTTGATCCCTTCAGATATATTTATAAATTGATCGATTTGGCTGAATAACCTCGACCCCCCCCCCCCCCAAAAAAAAAAAAAAAAACAATACAAAAAAAACCCCAAAACAACAACTTACAGTATAGGTACAGTGCTATCCTATATTAACTAGCAAATGTAGGTTTTGTCGGAGAAAAAAAAGAAAAAAAAAAAGACAGACTCCCTTCCCTGTACTGTATAGCCCCACTTGTGTGGCCAAGGATTCAGGTTTCCTGTCCCTTGGCCACACAAGTGGGGCTATGTACTGTAGGGCCTATTATGAAAGTGAAACATAAAAATTATACAAAAATGTGCGGTGTAAAACAAAACCTTACAATAGGCTTATATTCTATTGGTTAATTTTATAAGTTTTAGCTTCTTGTTTGTACCGCAAATAAAGTAATGGATAAATTAAAACATTTTAATAAATGTTTTCATATAAAAAAGTTAATTTGGTTAAGGAGAAATATGCTTACAATCACCCTCCTCAAACCCTACCTAGTCCTTCAAACAGTCACACATGTGATTATTTATGACACAAACTTACAAAGATTATGAATTTTTCACTATTTGCAGTTCAGAAGCTATGAATGATTCCTGACTGTCATGACTGTATTCTCTACAACAGGGATTATACTAGCCCCACTTGTGTGGCCAAGGGACAGGAGGTTTCCTGTCCCTTGGCCACACAAGTGGGGCTAGGATTATTTATACCTACACACGTATTAAACAAAAAACCACTGTCCACACTCTCACTTTATGAAGATTCAGCGCAAACTCTTCCTCGGTACGAGGAGGAAAGGAATGCACACACAGGATCGAACTAACCGTATAAGAACAATGTTAGGTGCTCAAACTAGTTGTCAGGTATAGCATGGAGGTACCTACTTATGGGTGTAGTATAGTGTAAAGAGAGAAAAGCGAAGCTAAAACTTCTTCGAATTAACCGCTTGTTGAGCACAAACACAGCACCTTGCGCAAATTCACGATTGCGTACGCATATTGAAATTTGCACAAGTTTCGAGTTTGCGCGTGAAACTACATTGCTTCAAAGTTTACAAAGCGCCGCGCCGCTACATGATCAACGCTGCGTTAACAAAATGGCGACCGTCAAAGACAGCGACACCAACTTGTGGCTCCACAACAAACTGGGGGATAGTGAAGATTTGTGGTCTGGAATAAGTAGTGTTGGTTCGCAACTTCAAGGAGACGTCCTTAAGAATGTGTTTGTTTGTTTTCAGAGTCTCCACCCGACGGTGAAGTTAAAAATGTTAATGTCTATCCTGCATATGCCTAGAAGAAATGTCGATGAGGTTAGTGTAGTTTAAGTTATTACTTTTAAATTAGTACAGTCATTTGACCAGTTCGGGATCATTGACCAGTTCGGGATCACTTCAACTTTGCAACAACCCCATAATTAAGTTACTTCTCACATTACCAATTTCTGTTGATACATGTGAAGAATAACATGCAATAAACCAACAAACCCAAATAAGGTTCCAAACTTCATCAACAAATAAATTATGGCCATTTTCTTGAAGTTTGTCTGCGATTTTGATCATTATTTTTAAAAAAAATGTTGGTTGAAAAAACGCTGTTAAAACTTCTCACCTTTAAAATTTGAACGCCAGGGCGAATAAAATTTATGTTAAATGCTTAGAATGTGTTAAAAATATTTCAGGTAAATACTGAGCAGTCGTCTTGTTTTTTTGAGGAGACGAAATTACCGAAATCGTCTTTTGGGGGGCATCGTACCCTTGACCAGTTCGGGATCACTCACTACTCAGCATCTCTTAGTCTTATTGCGTCAAATGGTGCCGCACTCAGTGAGGTAAAATCTTACTGCTGCAGTCGAAAGTTTATTTGTAGGAATATTGTTTTTTTGTGAGAAAATGAAACTTGGAGGAGGAAATTGCGACTGTAAGAATAGATATTTGGGTCAATGTTGCTTTTAGGCGTGCTTCACCTTTTCATTTGCCTTTGCTGTTGTTTTGTGTTTTTGTTGCTGGATTTTTGCGCTGACACTTGCATGAAATTCTCTGGAGAAAGGAAGTCCATGTCCATGCCAACACACTTGTGAAGTTTGTGTCCTTGAGAGACAGTTTTATGAATGGGAGTATTGGTTTGCAATAGAGGGCAAGCTACTGATTCAGAATAGAATCAACTGATCCTGAACTGGTCAAACAGGTGACAATACTTTTCTCAAAGCCTCTTCAAAAGTACTAATCTTTTTTTGTCAGTGGATACTTGGTGAGTTTTATAACATGTTTAGGTAAACTGATAAACGTTTTTGTTTAAAATGTCAAAGAGATTGCAACCAAAAACAATGTGAATTCAAAAAGTGATCCCGAACTGGTCAAATGACTGTACTACTGTCCTGACGCTGTAACTGTCAACAGACACCACTGCACTAGTCATGCTAGTTAGTACTACATTATGTACACGGATCCCATGTCATTAAATCACGCATACATGGTCTGTGGTTCACTCACAAACGCATTTATTAGTTAGTCGATTGATTCGTCAAATAATAATAGCAACTCATAAAACTAAGATTAAAAAGAGTCACTCATATATTGGCTCGTAGTCATAAAACAAATACTTGCAAATTACAGTGCAATGATAATTGTTATCTTACTCTATAGTATTTGACATATCATTTTGGCAAAAACTTACCATTCATCGTTAAACCAACTTGTTGTGTTATTGCAAAAGTTTACAAAACGTTCTCTGCCGCGAAACCAAACTGCCCTCTTGACAAAGTGACGTAACTTTGTTAGTTGACTAGAGAAACGATGCTCTGGAGCTAGGTTGATCCAGTTGGACTAGCTAGTTCAACCAAGCAGCGTAGGAGTGGCATCTAGATCAACTATGGTTAAGTCTAGTCGACTCTAGTCAGCCACCCCAACTTGCTCAAGTATAGTGTAAGTTACAGTTGTCTGTCGTTTGTATGCGTACATTCGCGTGTAAGAGGCAGGACGCAAATATCTTGCGTTGCGTTTGCATGCTAAACACTGTGCAGTCAAGATAGGTGACCAAGAAGTGTGACATGTTGTACGAAAATTAGTTTTTATCTTCACATGTTTGAAACTTGTCGTCTGTAATGTCCTTCTCGAGAACATTTACGGAACTCATTTTTATTCAAAATAGCATACACTGATTGACTGAATTACCAGTTGTCAGGGTTGAAGCACTTAGCTTTCCTTGTGAAAACCACCCCCCAATTTACACACCTTTCAGCCATTGTGACTTGCTCTTTGAGGACACTGTATGCTCAAGCATCACTTCTTTTGTAATTTGGGACATTTCGTGATATGCGTAAACCGCACCCGCACAGATATACAGTGATATACGTGAACATACGCAAACACACACATGGTTTTTTGTAATAAACTGTGTTTAAATTTTGCAGAAATTGTTAACGTTGAGAGCTGCATTATTTCACGAAAATTACGAATTTATAAGGAATATATGATTTAATTTATCTTTGACAATCTGCGGTCGTACTAGCGCCCCAGAAACATGTAAATTCTCATTCTTACAACGTAATCGTCAGTTTGCTACAATAATATGTTTTTCTGCACACCAAGCCACAAAAAATGCCCCAAAATGACAAAAATACTTTTAAAGTCTCTCAGCCCCTTGAAAACCAAACAAACCTGTTTTTGGACAACTGAACTTCAGATTTCTTTCAATTTTTGGCAAGCCAGCTTTTTGGAATTTTTGTAAGTACTCCTGAAAAAAACATCCTTGAGAATGTGCTTTTTCCCAAACCAATTTACTGTGAGTTTTCATGAAGCGCTTATCCACTTCCCAATCCAAATAGGACCAACTTCAAAGCCTAAATATATCAAGTATCCTCAAAAGTTGAAGCACAGAAGTAAGAACCCCCAGGTTGTGGTAACTACATGTAAGTCATACATAATCTACCAGTTGCGTGACCACCAAAACGTTAACAAAAGATTTTGAGGGCCTGCAAATTGTGATATCAGTTTGGCGCACGAATTTGACCTAAGTGTGGTGCACCCACAGGCATTGCAGAAAACAATGCTTACAAAAACTACATGTACACCACAGCCATCATGGAATTGAGAAAACTGAACATGTCACTCTTGTCAGCACAAATCACAGATTGGTAAACAGTATGTGCTGTATGTGAGAAGTGCAAAGTGGAGCAAAGCAAAGAGCCAATGATCAGATGACAGGCTACCGCATGAAATTTTGAGATAAAGTCTGATTCTACCGTACAGCATGTACAGTGTGTTTGTCGACTATTTAATGTATAAGACTCCATAAAAGTCAACAAACTGTCCAACTTAAGATCTTCAGCAATTATCAAACACTGTAACAGGGATGTGATTTCTCTGTTTTTAACCGGAAATCCATTTTTTTTTACCCCTCCCCCCAAAAAAGTAAATAAATAAATAAAAAATTATTATATTACAATTAAAAAAAAAAACACCATAAAAGACCATAAAAAAACATGAAGATAAAACCAAATAGAATGCCCCAGAGTGCAGATTAGGGCTTTTAAAATAAAAGGTAAATGCATGTAAGTACCCATGTAGGCCTCGAGCTCGCATGTTTTCGCCCTCGCAAGCTTTGACGCTTTGCGCTCACATTTCAGGTTTTTTTTCAACAGCCTATCACATCCCTGCTGTAAGCAACAGTTCTCAAGATATAGTATTCCAGATTTACTGTTTTGTGACAACGGTCTGACACAGTAACTGTATGCTTTGTCAGAATCCAAACAGTTTACTAAGGATCACCGTACTGCACACACAACATCCTTTTCGTGCTCTCCCCAATCAAATGGCAGAGCAGAAATAGCTGTATTATCATAGCAATCCAGGGATAAGAAAAACACAATGAGTAGAACCGTGGAAAAGCATTTACAGTTCTCAGTTCTCTTTAGTTGAGTGTACATAATGTAACATCAAGACCAATACTTTCTTTATTATCGTTCAGTATGGCAGAATGGTACAAACTGAATTATTGTAAATGTATAGTTTGCTTTTTGATACTAAGAACATTTTTCTGATTGTTTTCAAATAGATTCCACTGTGTTCTAAACTGAACCAAAGCTTCCTCCACGTTCTTCCAAAAGCGAAATTCTTAATACCTACTTTTGTTCCTCGCATACCAACCTTTCGGAATGCTTTTGATAACCGATCAGACAAATTTTGTCTGCTATACAACCAGAACGCAGGCAAATAAATTTCTCAGTGGGTATTCATTCAGCATTTATAATTTCGGGAACATCCTTCTGATGTCCAGTGGGATTGTAGGATTAGACAATTGTTAGCAATTAATTTATTTTTTCTAATCTTGGTAATAAAGAATGACAAGTGATCCAAGGTATTTGGTAAATGTTTGCGATTACACGTACTGTCACTGTTTTCACGAGGAGGCAATTCTTTAAAAAATCTCACATTTTGGCAAATCTGTGTTTTTGCACATTTTGGATGCTTTAGTGACATCAAAATTTGTCCCCAAGTTTCAAGTGGTAAATCGTTAAATTTTTCTATTTACGCTAACTAGCACAAGGAGCATTATACCTAACTCCCACTTTTGCATTTTCGCAAACAGCCACATTAAGATTTGCCATTTTTTACATCGAAGTACATAGCGCTGGCACGGTGCCAAAAACGACTACTTCCACTTTTGTGTTTTCACGAACAGCCACATAAAGATTTGCCATTTTTTTACATTGAAGTACATAGCGCTGGCACAGTGCCAAAAAACGACTACTCTACATGTACATATACGTTTTGAGTTTTCACGAAGTGGCAATTTGTGTGACCAAGATCAATTTTATTTTGTTCATGAACAGACACTCGGTGTTTACACATTGGTTTGTACACGACGTGCTGCACACAGATCTCGTTCGTGCAATTTTCACGAAGAGAAACTCGTGTTAAAAAGTTAACTACTCTATAATTTAACTTAAACTGTGATTAAAATAGCAACATAATTGCATGGTTTAGGATCTCCACTTTCATGCTTGGAAAAATTTCAACAGTGTCCGAAACAATGATTTCAAAAATAGTTAAACTTCCAACGCGATTATAAGGGTTGAAATAAACATTGAAAGAACCTTAATTTTGCTTTCTTTCCAGTTCCAGGCAGAGCTAAATGCTATCATCCACCTTGCTCGTAATGACTCTGACCAATGGGTGTCTATTGTTGGTGATATTCTTCATACTTATCCCAGCACAGGCAGCCTGAATCTTGAGATCGAGGAAGACCACCAGTTTGTTGCTGAAGTTTTATATGATTTACGCAAACATTGTAAGTACATGTAGTCACCATAACTTCTCTTAATCTGTTCCACTCCCCCCAAAAAGTGTATCGCTTTTTCTGATATTAACAGAGTTTATAAATACTACAATGTAATTTACCGATGTTGTCAGGGGTAGAGGTGGTAGAGGAACTATTTACAAACCCTTCACATCAGAAAGGCCAAGGTCAACTTTGCCTTGGGCAGTTGGGGTGGGACTGTATTTTGTAGTGCAATTGAAAATTTGAAACAATATCTATAAAATTTGCTTGACTTTTGGGGGATGATTGTTGAGGCTTCTGTGAGCTTTGCAAAGTACCAAGCACTGTTTTACTTTCACCATCCATATGCTACATGTAGCAACAAAAACATGCTCTGAAGAAATGCTTCCAATTCCTTGATACTTCTTAGGGTTTCCATTGGTCGCCCATGTTTGGCACATGGTTAGCCCATAGTTGGCCCATGGTTAGCCCATGGTTGGCCGTGGCTGGCTGTGGCTTTTGCATGAACATGGGGCACTAACATTGTGTAGGCACAGCCATAATAAGAAATTCTGGGTCAATAAATAAACTGTGACTTGGGGGGGATTGCTACCAAGTCATTGGCTGCTTTAAAAAAAATAAAAATTGTACTTTTTGTTTGTACCAATCCACTGGGGTGGGAGCCTTTTGATATGAGTTTTAAGTTTATTTTTGGTTTGTGGGAAGTCTATTAATAATAATAATAGTGGCTACTTGTATAAAATTGTACACGTAGCACTCGAATCTGTCACACAATGACACTCAAAAAGCTCAAACATTATTACCCTGGTCAATGGGCCATTTATTTTATCCCATTTATTTTATCCCTTGAAAGAAGAGAGCCTGCATTGCTACATGTACATTGTAAGTATGTAGTGCATCAGGCTTAATAAGTTACAAGATCTCTGCCCCCACAGGTACCCTTTAATGTTTAAGCAATTGACTCAAGTGTACCTATGCAAGTGTGGATTTGAACCCACAGCCTGATGACTTGTTCACCTGAACTTGAGTCCAATGCACTAGTCTATTGGCCATGACACACCATATTTTCAACATCCATCTACATGTATAAGCATTATGCAACGTGAATGTCTCTGCCATAGAATTTGTCTATACTTTTTCTTTTGTTTTCATGCAGTGAGTAAGACGGACTCAAACAGTTTGTTGCCGCTAGAATGTCAGTATCTAAACAAGAATGCTCTAAACCAGCTAGTGGGGATGCAGGCACCTCCTGTCAAACACTTTGCCCTCAAGAGGAAGCCCAAATCAGCTGCACTTCGGGCCGAACTTCTACAAAAATGTTAGTGAACATGGTGAAAGGAAAGTTGAAATTGTTTTGGGGACAAAGACATTTTTTCACATCCCATTAGCACAACCATATTATAACTAACCTGTATAAAATCATCATTATTTCTGTTTACAAAATGGATGATTAAGGTAACTATGACATTGTATACATATCTTTTACCTGTCTTTTATAAAATAATTCTTATGATAATATTGTACAAGTATATGTACAAAATGTTGGAATTTTCTCTGTGAGGTATGCATAAACATGTACTGTCATGTATGTACATGTACATGTATGTTATTATTTTCTCCAAGAAGTGATGGTAAGCAGAAAAGTGGCTGAATATTACTTGTTATGACTTTTTCATTATAATTTAGGTAAATTTTTATTGAATGATTTTGACTATCAATGTATTGAATAATTAACCATTTAAAGTCAGGTGACAAATATTCATGAACAATTTTCTTGGACAAGTTGTAGAGGGCTGGTAAAAATTTGTTTACACACCCGAAACATTTGATTGTTCAAAACATCATTTTTAAAGCATTATATATGTATATACACTAAACAGGGTGGCGACAGCTTACATAATTATGTACATTCAAACAATAAGACGTGCTGTTAAACCAAACATTCCCATACAGTGCTAAGTCTATTGTGTGTGGTGGATGCTGACGCGGCAACATTTTGAGCTGCATATCATAGAATCAATCCCATGTGAGATGCAATAGGCATCAAGCCTGATAGGCATTAAACTACATGACATGTATGCTCATGTTCATAATAGACTAGAAGACCAAGGCTACAACATACATTGTACATGAATGGTCCAAATTTGAACAGTCATTTGCTTGACTAACATGACTAAGTACACAACACATGATTTGAGCTTGTATTGAGTGTAAGACAAAAACAGCCCAATGTCATCAAACGGTCACTTTTCAAACTGAGCCAGATACTTTGATATGCTTTGATGTAGTTTAAAAAAAATTTACCTTACCTGACATAGGTCAGAACTCAGAATTGTAAACAAATATATTATGAAATGCTTACATGTACATATAACTTAACAAATGTCACTGACACTTTGTTTTCTTTTAACCACTTGAATCCCCATGTGGCATTTGCTATCATAAATTTGTTTACATCTGTTTTTTTTTAAGCTGCTGAGGCAGCCCAGCAGACCAAGAAGCAGATAGGGGCCTCCACTGTCCCCACCAAGAGCAGGACCAGAAAAATGGATGACTGTAAGTTCATCATATTTAAATTAATTTGCAAACTAATAAAAATATGAGCATCTTCAAACGAGTAGCCAACTCTGCTGCTAACTTCGCTGCCTCAATGTACTTAACAAAAACTTGTGACCATGTGAACGCAATGTTTAGATAACTTTGCTGCTAACTTTGCTGCTAAGTTCAAAAGTTAGCAATGGAAATTTCTGGTCCTAACAAAACTTGGCAGGAAAATTAAATACTTCAGCCCTGTCGGAAGGAGTTTAGCAATGCATTTTTGTGTGTGTATGTGAACGCAACTGACCTCAGCCGTAAACATGATTTCACTTCAGCTTAAATCATTAAATAAGTTCATCTGAATTCTTCATAAATCATGGATTATGAGGTATGCTTTAAAAAAAGAAAAAAAGAAGTAGATGTTACTTCCATATTATTTTAGCTGTGTTTCACTCTTAGGCTAGGAGCTTCATCAGACTGGCAACCATGTCCAATGCTCAAGTGCCTTTTGTACCTTTCTTGGTTGCCATAGAGGGCGTTGTAGGGTTGGTTTGGACTAGTCGGTCAGAAATGTTCTGGAGTTTAATGTTCTAAAATGATATGTAAGTAACGTCTACATTTTTTTTTTTTTTCCTGAAAGATGAACCTTATAGTCCATGATATCAGGTCGATGATACGACATCTTGTATTTTGTCTACTGGTTTTCTAATCTTTTTCCTCGTCATTTGCCGCAAAAAAATTCAATTAAGTTGACATCTGTATTCTCTATAGCACCTAACTTGCACATGTACTTGTAGCACAGAAAAGAATAAAGACAATGTTCAAAAACATCATCCAAATGAAACAAAAATTACTGCTGCATGACCATGTGTATTAACTGGACACAACACTGACAACAAGCAAACAACCTCATTTCCATGGGCAGCACTTGCGCTGTGTTGTCCCCTCTCTATATGATTGTTGATTGCAAGCTATGCTTTGGAAAAATGGAGTGTAAGATTATAGACCAACTTGGACAAACTTGCAGCATCCAATCAAGTTAATGACGCCATGTTTTTAGTGACTTGAGCAAATCAAAATACAGACGTTTCTCATTTCAAATTGCTGCCAACTAAAACATTTGTTTTATTTATCACTTAAGACAAAAATTGTGTAAATATGGAAAGTGTAAATATAAACTAATCCCTCTGGCGAGCATGTACTTTCCTTTCACAATCCTAATACCGTGGCTAAGGAAAACAACCACAAGCTGTAGTACTTGGTGTTGGCCCACAGTGACTGTGCCCCGTTTGAACGCAGGGCAAATTTTAGCTCCAATTTAAGTCGTTTTCGAAAGGGAAATTCCACTGTGAATTTCTAGCATTGAAGATAGCAGTGAAGTTAGCTATTCATGTTAATAAACCCTATGACTAGTACATAGTAACCTGTTTCTGTTTTGCTATTGGCTTAAGATGCCTAAAATAAAATAAACAAATGTAAAAATACAGGAAAGAGACTCAATCTTTGAACAGAACACTGAGAGCAGACTTTTGTTATACTGATTTTTCTCAATCTTTTAAGCTGTACCATTGAAGGGAATTCCTAAGGCTACTCCAGGATTCCGAGCTGCACCTGCTTTACCTCGCACTATTCCAATCAATCGTAGGATGGCTTTTAACAGAGAGGGTGGTACAAAGGTACGTATGACAGGTGCAGCTACATGTACAGGTGTAGTTAATGCCCAACTCTTTACCTTTTTCAAATGATTATTTTAATGTTTATGGATTCAGTAGGACACAGGATATGAAGAAGCTTGCAAAGTGTTATTTTAATTAATTATTTTAATAAGAACAGTGATGGCACCATTTGCTATCATCTGAGCTGCATTAATTTATGTTTTTATTTATTTTGTTTATTTGTTTGGTTGGTTTTGGATGTGTTTTTTCTCTTTTGTTTTGCAAAGTTACTTGACATCACTGACCAGCCTCTAGGTGGGAACAACAGAGAGGCCAAGAAACGGAAGAAGCAAGCAGGTTGGTAGTAATGAATTTTCTAGGACAGTGCCTTTACATTGGTGACAAACTGAGAAAGGGCGACCAATTCAAATTTGTAATTGAACCAATGTATGCAGCTTGTGAACTGAAGTGAACAAAACACTTTGTGCTTTGCAAACATTTGTTTAAATACATTAGTGATTGAGCAATGGCTGAATTCAAGGCAAAAGTATAAAACTCAACTCAAACTAAACATAGTTTTTATTGCCTGTAATTCATATGAATTAACAATGTTGAATTTGTGAAAATGGGTGACACTGGCATCAAATGTAGCAGACTGGATGACTGTAGGATGTCTCCTCATGTTTAAATTAGCAGAGGAAACAGTTCTCTTGTATGAAATTTGTAGGAGTGGCTCAACAAAGTTGAAGGTTTGGAGGTCACAAGACCTCGTCATGTACGTAAATTTTGGTTTTTGTTTCTGTCTTGGGTTTTGTGTGCATTTATACTTATGTATATGTATCAGGCTTACTTTGATTGCTGCAGTTGAAACAAGCAATGGTAATTTTCAGGTTTTCTATTACTATTTGTTGACATTTTTTAGACCACTTTATTTTTCTGTAATGGTATGAACCTCTTAAACAGTTAGCTTTCAGATTGAGACTGAATGTAGGCAATTTTTGTACATATTTTAAAACTAATCCTTGACTTCATTGTTTAAACATTTATCAATAAAACTGTTTATTTTATATCCTTTACATCAGAATTGGAAGCCCAGGAGCAAGCCAAGAAAGATAAGGAGGCAGCTCAAGCAGCTACACCTGACTATGCTGCAGCTTTTATGTCCCCTGCATCGGTCAAACCAGCCACTACAACCAACCCTCTAGACAAACTAGAAGAGCCCTCAGTACCTTCATATGCACCTGCAGCTAGCAGTAGCAAGCCAAACAAACCTACATCATCACTTCTTAAGGGCTTTGGTATGTTGATATTGCCGTCTAATCATATATGGAGCAGCCTAAAACTGTGGAATTGTCTACTGAGAAAAAAAAGATGCTTGATGACAGCACTAAACCCCACCATGACACAAAACCATTTATGTAATGTGTCATATATTTCAATTGCTCCATCTGTTGTGCCATCTGTTTCAGTTTTTACTGATATGTACATGTACATTGAAGTATCCGTACATGTTCATTTTTACATACACACAAGGCACAGCATCCTCGGCCTTATGCATACTCTTAGATTTGAGTTACCCATACATACTTGTACATGTACATGATATAGTCAAGTAACGCAAATAACATTGGTCAAAGAAGCATTCATCAATTTGTGAATAATTAAAAAAATCATTTGTTTGGTACCACCACAGTACTGGTGGCATTTAGGGCTGCCATTATGCATCTTCAAGGGACTTTTTAATTATAATGTCAAGTAATAAACCACAAGGGAAACTGACTGGGTAAATTTTAAGTATTTTTGGGTTGAACAAAGAAAAAATGACTAGAGCAGGACTTGGACCGGTGAGCTCCGGATTAACTTGCCGTTTTATATTTACAATACAGTCTCATAAAGATATCTTTTATTCCAAGTGTTTGTAGTGTTTAAACATTTTTTTATGAGCTGAAAAATTTTGTTTAATCACTGTACAGACCAGCCAACTCCTTCCCTGTCCACTAAGACAGCACGAGATAATCTCCAGCACCAACTACAGCAGTCATTGGAACAATCAGGATTTAATCTTCAAAACCCTAACCCTGTCCCTGGGCCTACAACTACACCTACTTCACAAAACCCTGCACCCCAACCTGCTCCACCCACACCCACCTACACCCAAGCTGGAGCTATTGGAGTGCCATCAGGGACACCTATGGGTGCTGCAGGTGAAGCACCTGGATTGACACCATCTACTGCATCATCAATGACTGCTGGTAGTGGTGGTCAGAAAAAAGCACTATCACTAACGGTTAGTTTGACAGTTTTTTTTCTGTATAACCTCTTCAAATACTTCTCTAGTATTCAGCAATGACTCATTATTAAAAACAGTTCTTTAAATCTCCCTAATTTTTCATTGCCCTTATTTGCATTTTGAACCTAAAATGCCCAGCTCTTTGAGGTTTTTCGAAATTCTGTAAAAAAAAGTCTTTATCACCAAACAAAATGTATCTTGCTAATTTGTGTTGCCTCAGTACCTCCCAAATTCAATGTCATAAGCCTCTACACCGCTGGTCATTGAAATGCTCCTGTCATAAGCCTCTACACCGCTGGTCATTGAAATGCTCCTGTCATAAGCCTCTACACCGCTGGTCATTGAAATGCTCCTGTCATAAGCCTCTACACCGCTGGTCATTGAAATGCTCCTGTCATAAGCCTCTACACCGCTGGTCATTGAAATGCTCCTGTCATAAGCCTCTACACCGCTGGTCATTGAAATGCTCCTGTCATAAGCCTCTACACCGCTGGTCATTGAAATGCTCCTGTCATAAGCCTCTACAACGCTGGTCATTGAAATGCTCCTGTCATAAGCCTCTACACCGCTGGTCATTGAAATGCTCCTGTCATAAGCCTCTACAACGCTGGTCATTGAAATGCTCCTGTCATAAGCCTCTTCACCGCTGGTCATTGAATAGTTCTCGGTATAAGCCTCTATGCTCCTGGTCATTGAATAGTTCTCGGTATAAGCCTCTATGCTCCTGGTCATTGAAATTTTCAAAATTCATGTTTCTTTCATAGAGGTGCCCTTTAATCTATGAAAAACTATTTGGCCCTGAAAAGTATTAAGTATCTGGACTGAATATCGTGAAATTGTCCTTTTGTCGAGTACCAGTTGTTATCTTTATTGTTATGGAACATTTTTCCTTTAAAGTAAATTCCTCTCATTAAGTTGTTCTTGAATTTGTACTTTTGTTTGCAACTAGTTAGTGTAGTTTCAGGGACTGCTTATGTATCTTTTTATTTAATAAGTTAAATGTTGTTCCTACTTTATGTATGATTAATGAATAGCAAAGTGGGTGGGGGGGGGGGGGTGGAGATGAGCAGAAATGGAGATTTTTGGTTCATTAAATCCTTTTTTCTTTTAGAGGGAGCAAATGGTGGCTGCCCAGGAGATGTTCCGTCAGTCAAACAAGGTTACTCGACCGGAGAAGGCACTTATTTTAGGCTTCATGGCTGGAGCCAGGGGTAGGTAGTACTTCAGATAAATTTGTGCGGAATATTGGGTATTGCTTCTATCCAATTTTACCAGGTTCAAATCTTCCACCCTACCCGGGCACGATTTTATACCAAAAAGGTAAACGGGGTTGGGTTGGCTATGGAAGCAGGTAGACTTCACTGCTGCTCTTATTGCATGAATCTTAAGGTAGCCTGAGTTAGCAGAATATGAGGGCAAAAGACAAAGTCAAAATTATACCAAAGCAACCAAAGGATGACAAGATTGGGGGGTTTCCTGTTTTGATTTAGCTAATATTCTTTTTATATAAGAGGAGGAGGAGGTATGTAAAGAACTTTTTGTTTAAGATGCCATGTCAGTGCATCTACAGACCATTAAATATTTAGACACTGTCATATAGACTGTAGAAGCCAAAGAGTATCTCATGCTTTAAATCAATTTGTATTACACTTTGCAGACAATCCATGTCCCCAGCAGGGTGACATTGTCACAATTCGTCTGAGTGAAAATCGAGAGATGGTTCCACAGGCTGAGGGGAGTGGAGCAGATGATATGGTTGTAGATACATACTTTGAGATGAACTATGCCACAGGAAAATGGAAGAGGTACAAGAAGTACAAACCACTTTGAACAAGACGAAGGAAGGATGAAGTTGTTCCAAAGCATAGAGTAGCAGAGAGAGGCACTTGAGACAAGGAGGATGCCTCAAAGGATGTCCCTTTGAAAACTATCCTACACCCTAGAATCTTTGGGCTCTCAGCTGCTTTAAGCAGCTGAGAAATACAAGTATGTCCATTAAAAGGCACATGATGAAGTAGTCAGCACAACATAAGTGCAGTCTGTCCTTCTCATTGTGAGAATCAGCAGAAATAAACACTTTGTATGTTATCCATGACAAGTATTGTGTGCGCCAGTTGATGTATTGAGTTTGCACATATGAGAGGGTTGAATAAGCAGAAATCTCTAAACACTTCATGCCGGTATTTTAAAAACATTTCCGTGCCCACCCGCGGTATTTTTTTTCTGAACTATTTGGAGCTTCTTGAGTAAATATTTTCCTTTGAAAATATCGTTGCCACAATGACTTGAGAAAGGAAAGACAACAAAGGTGCTCATAATTAGTTTGAGAAAATTGAGTAGGCACTCACCATGATTCACAGAACTTCAGCAGTGAGCCATGGTCGAAAAAAAATGCCATGGTAAGCTGAAATCTCGAAAAATTTAGAAAAATCCGAAGTTGCTAATGGCGTTGACAAATGTTCGCTGTAAGTCTGTCCAAAACAAATTTGCTTCTAAACAGGTCATTTAACGTGAAGTGGTTAAGACTGTCTGTGTGTAATCTATGTTAGGTTCACTAAAAACACCATCATAATGATAGTTTTAGTTCTTATTCATAATAGGTACCAATTATATTTTCCCTGTCCAGCCCCAGTTTGATAACATTGCTTTTGAACTACAGAAAAACTACATGGTTGAATTTTGTATGAAAGCTATAAGATGATACATGTATGTAATGCTAAAGGTGGATACACATTGTCATCTAGCTATCTTTATTACTAGAAGTTTATAATCATCTGAAGTACATGCGTGTCAGGTGTGTATCAGTGTATGCCTTGTGTAGTCTTGGTGTAAGACCTGCCATTGTTTTCAGTAAAACCACTGATAGAGGGCGTTCTTTGGAAGGCACAAACCCTTCAGGAAGACGTGTGGTGGGTATTGGGTGATGGAACAACTCAGGTTTTCCTAACAGCGCCTGCTGTCATCTGATGGTTCTTGTATGTTTGATAGTGTGCGAATAGGAAGAATTGCGTTAGTCAAGTGATAATGAACAAAACTGTCTTGCACTTGACTAGCACTTTTGTAAAAGGCTGGCAGGATAATGTTTGCATGAACCTTCCCCCCTTTATTTTGAGGACTATCGCAGAATATCTGCTATGGCATGGAGTAACTTGACGTGTATAGTTGACTCTTGACTGTAGGCATATCATCATTGTTTAGTTAAGAGAATATCTGAGCAGTTTCCTTTAAAATAGCATTATTTGATGTCCCATTATCCAAACTTTGAGGTGTTTATGTATTCTTGGAAAAAATCAAAACAACAGAAAAAGTGGTAACTCTTGTTGCACTCAAGTTTTAGTTAAAATTGCATTTAATTTCAACTACTGTATGAATATTTGTATTGTATTTTGTGTAGTTTTCTTGTTGTGGAACATTAAAGCAAGCACTTTAAACAACCTTAGTTCTGGTTAAAATGTATTTGTTGTTTTACAGATGAGATTACTCTATTTTATTGGTGTGAAAGAAGAAGTGTGAAACCCTGTTTGACACGTGGCCTAGCTGTAGCTTCAGAGTTGCAGACTATTGGAATTGAGGGGAAATACCATTGAGTTTACTACATACAAGTTAATAATATAACCATACAGAAAGGGTCCTTTCTCCACGATATAACAAAACAATTTTAATCTGGTAATTTTTAAACTCAAACTCAGATTTACAGTGTAAAATGGGGACACCCGCCCCCATTATTACGCCACTGAGTACTATTGAACAGTGTCGTAAATGCAGAAAATAAATCCAGATCACCCCCTGATCCAGAGGGATCTCTCAAACAGCTCCCTCTCTTGCTGGCGGGGAGCTAGGGGGAGCTAGTACTAGTATTCGCTCGGCCCCAGCGGCCTATCCAGGACCGCTGGGATGGGCTAATCAGCTTGCACAGATTTTTGTTCAGGAATACGTCATGCGTGCAGTGCTTGCAGTGTGAGTGTGATGCATGATGGGACTGAGCATTAACCAATGAGCGTGCTTGATACGTTTGCCCATCCCAGCGCCTTTGGTTTTAAGGCAAGGCGCTGGGGACGATCTAGTACTGTACTAGTACTGTAGTAGTACGTACATGTGTACGTACATGTGTATGTACGACTACACTAACTGGCATGACTGGAAGCACACGCAAACAGTACAGTAAATAGTGTACATTGTACTATCGAAGGGGGAGAGATGAACTGTCGGACTTGTGACGAGAAGTAGCGGCATCAATCTTCTTCTATTTCTTAAAAAGAGTAGATGTTAGGTTTTAAAGAAAGGAAGCATAATGGCAAATGTCGATAAGTTGGCCAGGGCGTTTGACGCCCTGAAAACTCACCAGCAGGGAGGAATCAATGACGATAGCGGCCAAAGGTGGGTGTGAACAGTTTTGACACTCGACTCGGGTCTCGGGATGGTCCATCGGCATATTATCAGTCATGACATGATGTTAATGATAAGTAGTGTAATTCCGACATAACACAGTCAGTAATAAATAAAAAGACAATTAACTTGTTAATAATAAATCCCTGTGATACATGTGTATGAAATAGACATGATAGATGAGTAAAGTGTGAGCGTCCATCGCAAACAAATCCAAGTTACAGTTACTTTCACCACTTGATCGAGGCAAGTCACTTTTTAGTCGGGTGTCGGAGTGTAGACTAGAACTCAAAGTGTAGTGTGTACAGTGTAGGATTAACTCCCTAACTCTGCTCTGTAGTGTTTGCGAAAATCATGGAACCCTCAAATTCGATCATTTCATTTGATTTTCATTTCATTTATTAATTCTGGTTGTGAAGCTAGCCCAGGCAGGTTGGACTCCTCTGTTGTGCAACGTGACGGAGTCCAGGGTATTATTAATACCCTTTCAATACCGCATTGTTTATAGGGGTCACACTGCTGTGTACCGCATACAATTTGTAGCTAATGAAATGACATTTCAATCGTATGATGTCAAATTTGTTTATATTATCTTCATGTCCTTTGCCACCTCGATCAGCACGAATGGGTCGAGGCCCGCCGAGCCCATGCCCAAGCCCACGGCGTTGAAGGGGTGCAGTCTGGCAGTGCTCGGTCCAGCTATCGGTATATCATCAGGATCGCTGCCACCTTTGTATGTGCCTTGCGACGAAACATCACGAGTTTCATCCGAATCTTCACTAGGTTCTTCTTCAGATATTTTCAAGTCCAATTCGGAGTCACTAACGACATATATTTCAACCAAAACCTCCGGGTCACGAACAGCCATGATGGTGATTTTTTGTCGGGGAAAACGGAAGCGTGAATCTGGAAATACTGCTGCGTACAACATAGTTTTTCTCGGAAAATTGCAATGGCGACCCCCTATGCAATACACACCATTGTAAAGCTCGATAATCAAGCTACCCGTCTATATAAAGGTCAACAACAGAGGGCGCCAAACAAAATAAATACAGGGTCTCAAACGCCACGTTTTTTTTTGTCGAGTAAACTCGACATTGGTACGGAAGCACACACGGCGCACGGTCGAGTAAACTCGACAATGGTATTGAAAGGGTTAAAAGTCTCGTACCATTGCGAATTGTTTTTTTAAACAAACATTTTAAATATTTATACCTGATGGAGGAAGCTGAAACTTCGTACACTAGGGCCTATTGCTTTTGTCCAGAACTCTTTTGGCCTCGGGTGACAAACGTGACATTATTTGGGAAATAAAATGGAAATTGACGTCTCCTCTGTAACTTTCTGGGGGTTCAGACAACTCATCTGTTTGACAACTCGACAGTCTGACAGCTCGACGGGTCAGACAACTCGTCTGGTCGGACAACTCGACGGCTGACAGGCTGATTCGCAAAACTGTCAGACAAGTCGACTTTTGATCAGACAGCTCGACGGATGGAGTTCAAATCAGCTAGCAGCTACATGTAGCTGTCCGCACGGCCCGGCCGCCCGGCATGGGGACGAACGTACTGTGACTGAACACAGGTGTCCCCTGGGGGTGGGGGACAAACGCAAAGATGGCGGGCGTGTATGGGGTCATTCGCGTGCCGGGCCTTGGGGCGGGGCGGAACTCTATGAGCGGGGGCGGACCCAAAAGATGGTGGGCGTGCATGGAGTCATTCGCGTGCCGGGCCTTGGGGCGGGGCGGAACTCTATGAACGGGCAGCTTACAATATTATATTGGCCTACCTATATACAAGGGAAAATAATGACAAAATTAATTGTGCAAGCGGAAACTAAAGTTTTAATTGGCCAGAAGTGCCCTCTACAAAATGGTGCATCCCCGTAGCCCCCGCTAAAATTTTACCTTTAGTTTTGGCGACGTGACTGAGGGCCACTGGCGGCCGGAGGCAGGATATTATGCCACTGGAGATTTACATGTACCTCGACAATACTGTACTCTAGGCATTCTTCGCTTACACAGCTAGTGCAGAAATTCAGCCCTTGCCCAGCTAGCTGTAGTGTTATTAGCGTTAATGGTGATTTCAAGTGCAGATTTCAGTGGTAAGCAGAGTCATGAAATTGTGCCCATAAATTAAACAGAGGCCATGAAATCCCGGTCTTGGTCTTGGTGCCCTTTCAAAAGTTTCCTTTAGATTTTAAAGTCTAAGACTTTGCAATGGCTAGTGCCCAGTTTGCAAAATGAAAATAGCCTTGTTTGCCCTCTCAAAGATAAAATTCTAGGCCTGCAATTCTCCTCATGGTTATTGTTCGTTTCTCTATTACCTACATGTACATGAATCTCAATGCCTTCGTGGGTAATCATGTACAAAATCCTATTGGAAACTTTTCGCCCTTTACAAATGTACATGTACGTTTATGCACCTACCATGCCTACATGTGTACAGTGATTTTTTTAATCCAGATCCAAAATTATGCTCTATGTGTTCTTTGTACCCACAGTGAGCTCAAGGTGGTTCCAGAAAAGTCACTCAACAAAAAAACCCTGCAAAAGTCAATTAATTCTCACCGCCATTCAGAATACTAACATGACTAACACGGCTACATGTATTTGCATTTGTACAAAGACCAGCATTGCTCATCACACCACTTTGGTCTCTCCAACGTGCAAGCCTGTCTATACCTTATTCAAGCCTGATAGTGATATATCATGCAAGCCTGTTTGCTGGTAATCAATGGTATGCAGTAGAGTTTGTTGGCTAGCATCCCAGACTGAATATTTTTTATGCATTTAGAGAGGCTGAAGAAGCACAATTCTGCTTCATTTAGAATTGAGCCAGGTCAAAAGACACTTCAATCTGAATATTGTCAGCATATAGATTAAATTTGACATCATGTTGTCGTATAACATCCCTGACTGGTCATGCTGGTGGGACAATGAAAATAGATGAGGGGCTAGGATGGATTCTTGGGAGACTCCACAGTGAGGAACAGTTAGATGAGGGGCTAGGATGGATTCTTGGGAGACTCCACAGTGAGGAACAGTTAGATGAGGGGCTAGGATGGATTCTTGGGAGACTCCACAGTGAACTGGTGAAGAACAGTTAGTATTGGTGACCGCTCCTGCGAGGGTAATATGTCTAGTTGTGTTTTAAATGTTTCATATAACTATGACAACCATGACAACATAAACCAGTCAAATTATGTCATGTACATGTATACGGGTAGTAAAGGTGCATATGATGTACATTATAAGGTACACAACATCATGTGCATGACTATGTCTCATGCGTATAATGTGTAGGGGTGCAATTGTAGCCATTTCTGTCAGTCTACTCTAGTGTCCAGAGATGGTGCTTGATTTTCGCCACTTCTATTTTGTCCATGTGTACAACCAAAAACACTTATTTAAAAGAACACAAAGTTATCTTCATTTTAACAGTTGGAAATCAAACACTTAAAACATATCAAGTAAATGGTCCCCCCCCCCAAATAAAAACAAATTAAAATAAAAAAGATCAAAAGCTAATAAGCTAAAGTAGCTGCTGAGTCATCCATCTTCTGAGTTCCCAGTTTGAAATTGTCTGTTTTTTAACCTGTCTATGCGGATTGAAAATAATCACCTTGTGATTAATGTACAAACTGGCACAAGAACCAGGTGATGGAAGCAAAAGAAATAGTAGTACATGTACTATGTAAATGTAGTATACAGTGTTCACATACATGTTTTGTGGTATCAAACGTTTTGTCTGCCCTTTATTTAAAGTTAGTTTCTTACATCATCTTTCCTCAAAGCTTACACCATGTACACCCCTTACAACATGTACAACATACCTTAAAGCCACTCACAGGTCAAACTTTGTTTTGCTTGCGCTGCAACAGAACTGTAGGGGTCAAGCAGAAAATTAACACTTGGGTCACTACAACTGAGAAATCATGTGAATGTCGTGGAACAAGCATCACCCTGACAAAACCATGCTCATATCACCAATGACTGATCAGCAAAGATGATTCTGTGACCTACATTACATGTAGGCCCTACATGTACATGTAGACACAATTGCGATCACATGAATTTGTCTACATAAATATGGCGGCGTACATTTGGACGGAAAGGTTTGAGATAAAGTGTGTATTTAAATAATATTGTTCATTTTAAAGGACTATAAATAGAATCACATGTCATTAGTAAAGGCGGCTGCCATTTTGTTGTTTACCTTTCCCCATTTTGATTGGCTAATGGCAACTTATAAGGAAGCACAACATCGCATCTACTCACTGGTTGACTGTGATTGATTCGCGCCTGTCGGGAACACGTCGCAAAAGTAGGAATTTTTTTCACTCTTGCTTATGGTGACTGATGCCAACCATCTTAACATCATCACAGTTATACTACTGTGGTCATTAACAATTGGCAACTGATGTGTTTCCGACGGTCTTACCTAAGGTGCAGCGTCATCCTGAAAAGTCAGTTGCCGACTGTTTTTTATGCCATCGCAAGGTCGACCTAAGGCTGCTTAATAATAAATTTGTTGGTGTGTTTGGGTTTTGTTTTTTAGATGGCAATTTATACAGATTAAAAGAGATTTTTTTATGGATTTTGTACAAAATTGACTTACATGTACATGTACAACGAACATGACAATCCAACATTGTTGATTTTCTAGACCCAAGTCACAATGTTGCAGTAAAATAAAAAAACCTTTATCTTTGAGAAAATCACTTTTGTTTGTTACAAACGATTTTTGTTATGAATTCATTTTTGTAGGCCATACTGCTTTCAAATTCTCTCTCTTTAATGTCAGAAAAGTCAGATTCTTGTTCTTGTCAGAGTGCAAACACACGCACAAGGAATTCTATTGTAACAAGATTGGAAGTAATGTATAAAGAGGTTTTTTGAAATGATACATGTATTTAAGTACACATACATGTAGCTTTATACGTGTACAGTGACTGAAAATGCTTCTAAAACCATGAAAACAGGACCAGAGATTACCAGATATGCCAGAAGTGGGTGCTAAGACCAAACATCACAAAAGGCTTTGCACTTTACAATCTCAAATCTATGTTTGCTTCAAGTACATAAAATGGTCATATAAAAAACATTCACATAATTTGGGGCACAACAAAAGGTAATAATTTTTTTACATAGATTATGAGTTCAACATGTTCAACCCCAAAGTGGCTCTTGTAGGTTGAAATCAGTCTCTTGCAAATTAGACGTCTGATGTTTACCAAGCGTCATGTATAGTTTGTAAATGACTTATAAAAGTGGCAATCTACACAGAAGTTGCCTTGATTATTGTTTACATTACGTAAGTAAATTAAAGTAAGCAAAGAATACAACAATGAATAAATAACTGATTTGATTACATGTAATAAGCAAATGTTGTTATCTGAGGCATGATACTTTATGTTACCAACACATAAACGACATAAACCAGCAACCATGAATTTCCCTTCCTCCATGTATGTCAATGGTAGAGATCCTGAAATGCCGGTATTAAGTTTTGGAGTGATTACATGTTAAACAACTCTTTTTATCATGAAAAGTATGTTGACAAATCCTTTAGGTTGACCTGCAGCCTTAGAATATGGTAAAAACTACTTTAAGTGCTATTTGTGCACTTGTAATTTGCAATGAGTTCAGGAGGTCTAATGCACTTTAAATTTAAGAAGTTAATATTTTAATTAAATCTACATACATGTAGAACACCCCCATGACACATCTTCTCTCATTTGAGAAAGTTATGATAGTTAAAAAAGTTTTGTGGCAAAGCAAAATTTTTACCCTACATGTATTGTAGTACTCATTGATGAATAAACAAATACACAAATAAAACAAAAGTGATTAATGATTGAATTCTCACTATTTACCCAAAGGAAGAACCACACGACGCTGAGTAAGAAAGATAGAATATCTCACTGTACAACAATAGCAGATGGGATATGTGCTGCATCATTCAGGTAATAATAATAATAGTGGCTTTTTATGTAGTGCTCATATCCGTCACTCAGTGACGCTCAAGGTGCTGTCAACATTGAGTATTTTCCTGCAAGGTATGTGGGGCTACATTTGAAGTATGAGACTACTCCTTTACAAACATAGCACCATGTAATGGATTACAAGGTGCTGTGGCACAATATGCAGCCAATCAAACCAGGAACACTGGGGCGAACCCCTTCTCTTTACGATAAGTGCACTGGGTTCTTTTACATCCAGTAGGTAAGTCAATTAAATAGTAAAGTGCCAGGTGAGTCTTTAGACTTGGTACCATTACTGCTGTACATCATTTGACAACTACATGTAATGTTTTAACTAACTCTGCCTTGATGATTCCCAACAGAGCTGTAGCTGATTTCCCAAAGTTCTTGGGAATTGCAATGGAGTTGTTCTTTGCAGCATGTAATGATGAGGAGTCTGATGTAAGACTCAAAGCAGATGAGTGTCTCAATAAATGCATTAAGGTACGAAGCGTAAATTGTATTGGAAAATTAGAGATGAGTAGTCTCACACATCGCTAAAGGTCTGGTGGTGCCAGGACATTTTTTTTAAAGTCCAACTTTCTTTCACTTCATTATAATTGCTGTGTCATTGAGATTGGCTTTTATCATATTAAACATATTAAACATATTAAACATATTATAACATTTTAACATATTAAACATATTTTAACAAATACATATTAACAAATACATCATTTAAAAAGTAGGGATTGGTATATTTTTGGTTCATAGACTAAACACTCTTGTTGAAAGGTTCTAAATATAACATCATTTTTTCCTATGGCTGGAAAGATTGTTTATTTTCTATGCAACCTTAGTTTTGTTTGAGGAAGGTATTATAAAACAAGACCTAACAGAACCAACAATATTTACTTGCACTCAGAGGGCAATGATGCTCAGATTTAAATATTTATCATTCTTCCTTACTCCATGCAGGTTTCAATGGATGGTAATTTGGGGCGTGTTCAGTTGGAGTTGTACAAAGAAATTAAAAAGGTATACTCATGGTTTACATTTTTTCCCAATTAAGCCTTAGAAAGAAACAAAAATTCTATTAAGCACTTGACACCAGGTGATGTGAAAACACTCCAAACCTTTACAGGCACAGAAACAGTGGTTGGTTAGACTCAATTCAATATTTCCCTTGAGATGCTGTTGTTAGACGTATTTACATGTGGGAACTGTTATAACTTATTGTTTTCTTGGCTTAATTTATTAAAATTGTTGTATTAGCCATAGACTGAATTGCAACAATTTCAATTGGAAATTTGAAGAATATATTAACATACGTATTGTTTTTTATATCATTAGCGGGTGAATTGTTAACAGGCCTGGACATTCCAATGTGTGACAATGCACTGGGCATGCACTCATGGTTTTACCCTTTGTCTGTTTTGTATAAAGATGGACAAAAGGTACTGGAATTCATGCTCAAAGTCTCTTTTAATGGGGATAATTGTCTAATCACCAATTCCACACCTTTGTCCTTTTGTTTGACAAACAAGGATTTATGAGAGATCGATAGGCTGTCACAATTGTTTACCATTTTGGCATTTGGCATTTATGGCATATGGCACATGTATGGCATGTACAGTGTACATGTATGGGTGTACAGTACATGTAAGTCCCAAATTCCAGCATACAATGGCCGGTAATTTGGAACCCTAGTGAGAAGTGGATAAAACATTAAAAAAGCTGTATACCTATTACAGAATTGTTTTAACTGCCATTAAATGTTAAGCTTTAAGCAGTGAATGCAATTTCAGTAAAGTGTATTGAGTTGCAAATGAGTCAAACACTTCAAACCTACCAAGGCTTCCAAAAACACCACTTCAAGAAAATCCAAGATCTCTGTCTTATTAACAAATAGCAACATCAGGAATAATGTAAAAGGAGTAAACAATTCAAAACATAATTTATCTATTGTTAGTTGTTGATTTATTTATATAAAATTTCCAAAACCAAACTGGGTGTTTTCATTGTTGAATTGTCAAAGTTCTAGTACATTTAGTAGTTTGACTTGTCCTTTGTGTAAACAGGTACAGAGTCCTGCCTGGCAAAGGCAGGCCTTCATTTTAATAAATCTGAGGAGAGCTGTGCATCGCTCTCCTTAAATCAAAAGGTGAATTAAGGAGAGCGATTTTAAAATCGCTCTCCTTAAATCAAAACAATGAATTAAGGAGAGTGATTTGCCCAACTCTTTGGCATTTTTATCTATTACAAAAATACTTCACCAATCCCGAGCGCGTATATCAATTTAATTACAAAAATACTTCACCAATCACGAGCGTGTATTTTTGGTGCCGAGACTGTTATCTAACCACAAAGGGCTCTTGCCGCCTGTGTGATATTCTAAGACCCGCTCGCGTGCCCCACTCAGTTCCGTTTGTGTGACCGGCTGCGGTAAACATCAGGCATGCGGGCACGCACACACAGTCAAAACATACATGTACTTGAATAGGGCTCGTTTACCACTTTCAATTAACAACATCGAAGCAGCAGCTAGCTTATTTTCAACAATCGAGGGGAAACAAAAAAGAAAAGCGTGAGTTCTTTAGATGTTGCCACCTCCAACTCTGAGACTCAAGCCGCTTACTTTTTTCAACAATCAGCGTTTTGAAAAAAATGCTCTTGTTGAAATTGTAAGGAGCGCTTTTTTTTGCTCTCCTTAAAAAATTTAAGGAGCGCAGAGGAGCGCGAGCGCGATCGCGCTCCTTTAAAATGAAGGCCTGCAAAGGCCAGAAAGTTTTTAGATTGTGGAAATTTTAATCTTATTTAATCAATACATACATGTACATACATGTACTTCAGGTATTAATTTCTCTTAATTACTTTATACCCAGATCCCATGTTTTCACCTTGGCTTGGACTCTCTTTGGCTTTTTGTGACTGATCAAAATGTGTTTTTTACACTATGAAACAAATTCTGTTGAGTTTTACTCAGTTATATGTACTCTTTGTTGATCTTTGAAGAATGGCATCTTAATCCTTGTTTATGTAACACTACAGCTATTTACACATTTGTATGCCATACATGTATTGGATACTCAAGATATTATTGGAACCTGTGGATTTTTTTGCGCGAAAATGAAGGTATGCCTCTAATTGGTTAGTATTGGTGCATATCAGTCTCGACAAAGTCAAGAAATAATGACTGAATTTCTATATTTTGTTTTGTTTTTGTTTACAGGGGTGGGTTTATTTGTATATTTTTATTATAGTATTAAAGAATAATTAAAGAATAAACAAAATTCATACCATATTGTTTATGTTATCTAGAATGGCCCATCACGTAGTCTGCGTGCAGCAATGTGGCGCTTTGCAGATATGGCACACCTTATCCGACCCCAAAAGTGTCGCCCCTATGTTATCAATCTGCTTCCATGTATTCCAAAGATCTCCAGAAGGCAAGATGATTCTGTCCAGGTTTGTAATATCAATCTTAAGACTTGCAAATTTAACTCTTAATTTTTGGAGCAAATTTTGTGTAACCTAACATTTGACCTATCTGTAACCTACCTCCTCTAATGACTGCATGAATCATGCCAACGTGTACAACACTGATTTCAGTGTAACCACTATCTGCACTGCCATGGGTTACGTTTGAAAAATGAACAAAACAACACAAAATGAAATAAGATAAACTGACAAATCTTTAGTGAAATGACCACACTCTTAACGTACATGCACAAGACATGCGTCCCAATTTTACCAAAATACACCAGCCAACAGTTAGCCATACACTATTGTCATGTGCGCAATTGTTTTCTTTCCACTGGTTCCAGAACAGCTGAGTGTCTGTTAGGTTAGAATAGTAACGCAGGGAATCTGCATAATGTGTGTTTACAATGTACATGTGTAGTTGGTTTCCTGTTTTGTTGTTCATTGCCCTTACTGTGGCCATTCTTGAACCAGTGGAAAAGGGATGTACATTAAAGGAATGTATGTGGAAATTGCGACCCAATGCCTCATGCTTAAGTTAAATTTTGTTATTTAGTGCTTTATTTTAAAACCCCACTGTCCCTAAATATACTACAGATACAATTAACTGTTACAAAAAAAGATCTTTTCATCTCTGCTTTAACACAGAAAAGGCCTTGCAGATGCATGTATGTCACATCAGCAATAACATCAGTCATGTCAGTACGGAAACGTAATGTGTGTGAATATATCAGACTGTTTCAATGAGGTGCTGGTTATAAGAAAAAATATCAGTAGGTCCGGCAGGTCTTGTAATTGTGGAAGAGTGAGGTTTACCAAGGTATTTTGCAATCGCCCATGTTTTGCAGAATTTTGCACTGATGTGATTAAATTTACAAAACGGTGTTTTTCCTTGCATCATGGAAACAGTTTAATTTTTGATATTTCAGGAGTCGCTCACAAATTTCATGCAGAAAGTTCTTCCAGTTCTAGGGTCCTTCCTGACAGATACAGAAGTAAAGGTAAAGTGAGGCCGTGTCCGAAACGGCGACTTCAGCTACAGCTACGGCTAGATCGCGCGCGTCTGCCTATTCTTCAACACTGGCAGACGCGCTGATCTAGCTGTAGCTGTAGCCAAAGTCGCCGTTTCGGACACGGCCTTACAGTCAATGACTGGGCCTAATTCATATCATCGAGCTTATAACCACTTGGTTTTATCAGCACTGAAAATTTGAAAATGTGCCAAGTTGACTCTTAAAGCTTTCCTGAAGACAGTGATTAACCCTTCTGTACATTCATGTCAACTATCAACTCGTTCCATTTTCACATGTCTGATTGTAGTTTTGAGCAATAGGGGAAAATAGGAATTTATAAAAATTACTTATTGAATGTTTTTTGTGAGGTTTTACTCCCAAGTTTTATTAATATATTAACTGTTAAAGGAAAATTTGTATTTCATAAACCTAAACAAGTTACACACTTTATGAAATTTTTTGTTTTGTTTGTTTGTTTGTGAAAAATTTGTTTCATTTAATGCTCATCATAAAGTTTAGAAAACTTCAAACATGAATGTTTAATGACACTTAAGCTCATGAACTGATGAAACATGCTCATAACATGTTTCGTGGGTACCAGGTAATTTGGTTGTGTCTAACAAGACCCGATCAAATTGGGATCACGCAGCCTTGATCTCATTGTCTATCACACTTTTGAGCATACAAAAATGTAGTTAATGCCTGTAGCATTTTGTGTGGGATCAAGTCAACAATATGAAGCTCAGGTGTGTCCAGCCGCATTCACCACAACGAAGATCTTAGACCATATCCTCAGCAATTTCACGAAGAGCAAAAATCATTAAAAATCGGTGGAAAACTTACTTTTGTTGTTGTTTCAATTTAGTTGATCAGAATCTAACAATTTACAAAGTTATAGGTCTCAAAATGGTTTCTTAATACATGTTGTATGCTAAGTTGGTGAAAGACAAAAACACCAAAAACCTGGAATTCGTTTTTTCACGACATTTTTGTCACTGTGTATACGCGACCGCGTTGATTGTACAGCTGGCACATTGTCAATCATGAGTGCTCTGGCTTTTTCAATTTCACAAAGTGCCAACAACTTTGACCTATAATGTTTTATGAAAAGCCAAAAACCCTTATAGTGTGCTTAAATCCAATAGACTGGGTTATAATGATGTGTTATAATGATGTGTTATATCAAACCTAAATCTGTTAGTAAGTAACAAGATGACAATTTTTCAGAACCTTTGTTACAACCTTACAACCTTGGGCATCATCTTCTCCTGCAGAATCTCATGAAGGTATTTTACCCAAATGTCAAACATCCATCAGCAGCAACACGACGTACAGCAGCTAGCTGCCTTACTCTGATATGTCATCATGGCCGTAAACCAGCCCTGTACTTCTCAATGCTTGTCAAGACCTTACTCAGTAAGCATCTAATATTATGTCCAAAGCCAGAAAGATAAGATTGATGTTGCTTGTTGCTTGTAGGAGATGAATTTTATTTCCTTGACAGATTTCTTTTTTTCTTAGGATTTCAAAAATGTCTGATTTACAACTGTGTAATAAGTTTTAATAGAGTACTTGTTGGTGGTTTGCCTGTGCTCAGTTAGCTAGCACAAACTGGTGATCCTGGCTGAAAGGCCTCTGTAGTGGCTGGCATGTGTTTAGTGGACTGGATGTTCTGGAAGTTTAACTGAGAAACACTGTTTGCGTTAAAAATTTCATATCATTGAAATGGGCCTGTCAAACTTCTGTCAAAATTACCAGTTTGAAAATAATTCAACCAGCATTCATTACATTTATGTACTTTATGTTGATTTTCTTCTTCTTTCTAAGAAGGGAAAAAAAGATAAAAGAAATTCAATTTTTTTCTGAAATTAAAACCAATCTTACTTCAACTGTTTCTTCATTCAGTGTTTGTCACTCCAGTCAAGGAAGACCGCCATATCCAAATGTTGCTTGGGGTACTCTTATGCTTTCGTCATGTCATGCCCCATCTGGCCACACAAGAGGTAAAAGAACTTGGGTTGAAAGGCAGCTTTGGGGTCACCAAGAAAGAAGAAGAAGGTGGAGTTACATCTGAACAGCTACAGCAGGTATGTGTAGAAATCAAATGGTAAGACAGCAGAACTTGCAATTACTTCAATTGGTATTATCACTTTATTACTAAATTCAATTTAATTGTGCATTTTTTTCAAATTGATCAGAAAAAAGTAACGATTCAAACAAAACTAGAAATAGTGTTTGGTGCGAAACAAACACAGGGATTTTGGGTATAACAAACTGACAAAATTACAAGCTTGGTCGACTAGTGTGACTAGTTGGATAGTCGTGACTGTTGATTGCTATGTCTAGTTGCCACTGCCGCTTTTCAACTACCCGCTTTTCAGCTGCACTGCCACGACTACTAAGGTAGATCTTTTCACCAATCATGTTCGCCCTGTCAGTTTACTCTTAAAATATAACAATAACACTGTAGTAGAGGTCAACCATTTAAAGAATTTCAAATTATTTAATTTAGTTGAGAATTTATAAACAAATCTATGACAAGTTTTGAATCTTCAATAAATCTGATAAAAATATGCAGCAGTGACAAACTACCTATTGAATAATGGAATAATCCTGTCCAACTGACTGGGTAAGATTTTAATAATTTAGGATTGAACTAAGAAAAATTTACTGAGCGGGACTTGAACTTTCGACCTCCGGATTAACGTGCTGGCATTCTATGAACTTAGCTATCTAGCCCTAAAAATAAATGTAGGCCTTTACATTATAATAATGAATTGTATGATTGATGTGTTTCCAGATCTATGAGTTTCTCCTGTACTGTACCCAGCACCCAGACCACAATGTTGTTACAGCAACTCTGGAAACCTTACAACAACTGCTACGTACACCTCCTCCACCACTCCATAAACTACTGCTAACCAGAGGAGGTATTACCAATAAGACTATATTTGAAGAAGACGATGGAAAATCACCAGAAGACACAGAAGATTCAACTGTGGGTAAGTTTACAAAACATTGACAGAATATTCTCTCTAATGTAAATTCATTTGTTTTTAGATGATTGGAACATTGAATGTATAAAGAGGTTGAGCTTTGAATTTTTAAATCATTAATCAACTTTCTGTTAAAAATAACTCCCCAGATATTCTGGACATAAACTGTCACAAATCAGTCACAGTTTTGAAATTCATTGTAACTCAATGAAATTTATTGCTAAAATGTTTAAGTTTCTAAAACTATGTTGTTACGAAGTCAGACAATTTCAATTTAAACCATGTGCCAGATTATGGATTTGGGGGTATTTATAATGTCATGGCCCCTCCCTTTTGCTTTAAATTATGAACATTTGATAACATTGATATATTCTAAGTTTACATTGAAAACATGATTTATTTATAATATGAAACATTTTTATTTACAGGAGGTCAAGCTTCAAACTTGTTTGGTGCAGATTCTGGTCTAGATGAAGACCCAGACACAGCAAGTTTAGCAACAAGCAGCTCTATAGCAGGAGATATAACATCAACTACAAGCACATCTGATACAGGGATTGACTCTGAGGCAGCTGTCAGTACTATGCTTGCTAATTTTCCTGAGGTACCTTTACCTACCGGAGGAGAGGCTGGGTACCCTGAATCCCTGATGGATGATGCAGAGGTCCTGGTCAATGACAATCAGGGAGAGTATTCCAATGTTGCTATTGGTGACATTGATGAGGACTCTAGTAACCAGGAGGCAATTGGTTATCTAGGTGATCAGATGAGGCAGATGTCCATTGACAGGCTTGATGTAGAGGTGGGACTTGATGCCAGGAGGGCTGTTGGTGCTGATTTATTGAGGGTCGAGGAGATGGACTTACAAGATGACACAAGCAGGGAAGACTCTTCAGCCAAGAACTCGCCCACTACTGAAGTTAAGACAAAAAAGGGTGATATAGGTTAGTTGGTCTAATCTCAAAGTCTCAGAGTTGCTAACCTCAAATAATGTTCTCTTGCCGAAATGTGTTGGTTGTGACTGCTACCCCTGTTCTCTTGCTGAAATGTGTTGGTTGTGACTGCTACCCCTGTTCTCTTGCTGAAATGTGTTGGTTGTGAATGCTACCCCTGTTCTCTTGCCTAAATGTGTTGGTTGTGACTGCTACCCCTGTTCTCTTGCCTAAATGTGTTGGTTGTGACTGCTACCCCTGTTCTCTTACCTAAATGTGTTGGTTGTGAATGCTACCCCTGTTCTCTTGCCTTAATGTGTTGGTTGTGACTGCTACCCCTGTTCTCTTGCCTAAATGTGTTGGTTGTGACTGCTACCCCTGTTCTCTTGCCTAAATGTGTTGGTTGTGAATGCTACCCCTGTTCTCTTGCCTTAATGTGTTGGTTGTGACTGCTACCCCTGTTCTCTTGCCTAAATGTGTTGGTTGTGACTGCTACCCCTGTTCTCTTGCCTAAATGTGTTGGTTGTGAATGCTACCCCTGTTCTCTTGCCTAAATGTGTTGGTTGTGACTGCTACCCCCGTTCTCTTGCGTAATGTGTTGGTTGTGACTGCTACCCCTGTTCTCTTGCCTAAATGTGTTGGTTGTGAATGCTACCCCTGTTCTCTTGCCTAAATGTGTTGGTTGTGACTGCTACCCCTGTTCTCTTGCCTAAATGTGTTGGTTGTGAATGCTACCCCTGTTCTCTTACCTAAATGTGTTGGTTGTGAATGCTACCCCTGTTCTCTTGCCTAAATGTGTTGGTTGTGACTGCTACCCCTGTTCTCTTGCCTAAATGTGTTGGTTGTGACTGCTACCCCTGTTCTCTTGCCTAAATGTGTTGGTTGTGAATGCTACCCCTGTTCTCTTGCCTAAATGTGTTGGTTGTGAATGCTACCCCTGTTCTCTTGCCTAAATGTATTGGTTGTGACTGCTACCAGGCCTTCATTTTAAAGGAGCGCGATCGCGCTCGCGCTCCTCCGCGCTCCTTAAATTTTTTAAGGAGAGCAAAAAAGCGCTCCTTACAATTTCAACAAGAGCATTTTTTTCAAAACGCTAATTGTTGAAAAAAGTAAGCGGCTTGAGTCTCAGAGTTGGAGGTGGCAACATCTAAAGAACTCACGCATTTCTTTTTTGTTTCCCCTCGATTGTTGAAAATAAGCTAGCTGCTGCTTCGATGTTGTTAATTGAAAGTGGTAAACGAGCCCTATTCAAGTACATGTATGTTTTGACTGTGTGTGCGTGCCCGCATGCCTGATGTTTACCGCAGCCGGTCACACAAACGGAACAATCATATCGCGCACGACGCCGCACTGTGATCCACATTCCCCCACACATGATGGGTCGATGGAAGCAGCATCGGTAGGGTTCGAAATTAGCGATCGCCAAAAGCGAGTGAAAACAGCGGCGTGCGAGTCAAAACCCTTCCCTTAGTAGCCCGCCAGGCTAGTCAAAAAATTGTTCCTTTTCACAATAAATGAGGGGTACAGTTGTAAAATCCCAAAGAGAGATTATTTTTAAGTTCATAAAATGGTTTAGCAAGTCTTGATATTTGCTAGATTTAATGTGACCGCGATCGCGATCGTTCAATTCATAGTAAACACGCACGCACTTCCCTTAACCACATGGTAGTGAGTAGCCAACGTTTGCCCGCACGCACACAACACATGGTAGTATTATTGTTCAGTACAACAGCAGGTCCAAAGTCCATCCTAACCAACATTCCGCACGCTGTGATTGGCCCGTCAATAAATTCATATTCATAAGGAAGCTTGGCTAGCCTCCAACTCCATACACGTTCACGAGTCGAGTAAAGAATTGCTGCACAACGCGGCGCACGCCCGTGGATTCCGACTATACACAGCGTTGGGTTCAGGCTATTCAAGCATCGACAACTTTTGCCGATAGAGGGCGTTGCAGGGCAAAGTTCATTGAATTTTTTCTCAATGTGCGTCGTCGATCGATCGTTAACACGAAGATTTCATTGCAAAAGAAGTTCTATAAAACCGATTCTCAAATTACAAATCCATGAAAATGGTTGTTGATGAAAACAAGTACTATTTAGGGCAGAAAATAAGATCGTTAAAAAAAAAAAAATTTTTTTTTTTTTTGACGCTACGAAAATTGTGTGCATTTAATAATACACGTAGGCTAGTGGAAAAACTTGCGGGCAACCCAAAATTTAAGTTGTCTCTAGTGAAAAAAAAGTTAAGGGAATAGGCCTTTTTCATATTAAGTTTTGGAGCGTCTTATTCTTTAATTATAGACATTCTGAAAGTAGCCTTGGCCTGAAATTAAGCCTTAAAAAACACACAAATAAACCTGTGTCACAGGGTTAAATTTTCAACAATATTTAGGCATTTTAAAATTTGCTATACAAAATTTATGGACTGCTATGCAATATTTTGAGATTGCTATGCAAAAAAAAAATTGCATAGCAGTTTTGCTATGCAAAAATTTGGACCAAATCGTTCCCTGCGCCCGGGATTGGTGAAGTATTTTTGTAATGGATAAAAATGCCAAAGAGTTGGGCAAATCACTCTCCTTAATTCATTGTTTTGATTTAAGGAGAGCGATTTTAAAATCGCTCTCCTTAATTCACCTTTTGATTTAAGGAGAGCGATGCACAGCTCTCCTCAGATTTATTAAAATGAAGGCCTGTGCTACCCCTGTTCTCTTGCCTTAATGTGTTGGTTGTGACTGCTACCCCTGTTCTCTTGCCTTAATGTGTTGGTTGTGACTGCTACCCCTGTTCTCTTGATGAAATGTGTTGGTTGTGACTGCTACCCCTGTTCTCTTGCTGAAACGTGTTGGTTGTGACTGCTATCCCTGTTCTCTTGCCTAAATGTGTTGATTGTGACTGCTATCCCTGTTCTCTTGCCTAAATGTGTTGATTGTGACTGCTATCCCTGTTCTCTTGCCTAAATGTGTTGGTTGTGACTGCTATCCCTGTTCTCTTGCTGAAACGTGTTGGTTGTGACTGCTATCCCTGTTCTCTTGCCTAAATGTGTTGATTGTGACTGCTATCCCTGTTCTCTTGCCTAAATGTGTTGATTGTGACTGCTATCCCTGTTCTCTTGCTGAAACGTGTTGGTTGTGACTGCTATCCCTGTTCTCTTGCCTAAATGTGTTGATTGTGACTGCTATCCCTGTTCTCTTGCTGAAACGTGTTGGTTGTGAATGCTACCCCTGTTCTCTTACCTAAATGTGTTGGTTGTGACTGCTATCCCTGTTCTCTTGCCTAAATGTGTTGGTTGTGACTGCTATCCCTGTTCTCTTGCCTAAATGTGTTGATTGTGACTGCTACTCCTGTTCTCTTGCCTAAATGTGTTGATTGTGACTGCTACTCCTGTTCTCTTGCCTAAATGTGTTGATTGTGACTGCTACCCCTGTTCTCTTGCCTAAATGTGTTGATTGTGACTGCTACTCCTGTTCTTTTGCTGAGCGAAAAGGTTCATTAGAAAAACAGGGAAATGAAGAATGCTTTCACTCCAGTCCTCTGGTTTTCAAAAAACTCAAATATTTCCTGTTTTCTGTCCCATTCAGGTTGTTATACAGATGATGACTACCCTATTACACACTGTGTACGGCTGCTGTGTTCAACCTACTTACTGACAGGCTACAGTGGTGGCACCATGCCTGATAGACATGTTAGAATCAGTGCTAAGGCCTTAGCTCTTAGCTGCATTGCTCACATGGTGGGACTCCACCCTAGACTGTTTTTTGCACGACTTTTCAAAACTGATGTGTCAGAATCACCTGAGGGTAAGTTACTTCCACAGGGTTTCTTTTATTTAGTTTATGTTACGTAAAATGGAGGTTAACTTTTCATTTTACTGAGTCGAATTTGATTTGTATTTCATCTGGAGAATGGGAATATGGGTTTTGCACTAAAACAGTCTATTTGTAATTTGTAAAATTATTTTGTGTACTATTTCACATTGGTGACATGAAATACTTGATATTTATTATCCAAAGAATTAAGATAAGATTCAATAATACTGTGGTTTCTGAAACGTGAGAGCCATATTTCTAAACTCAAATTTTGTTTTACAAGTATTGGATGCATATGAGTAAATTAGAGCAGAATCTAACCATGAGGTGAAATCTTCACTAAAAAGCCAGATTTCAGTGGTGGCACCATGCCTGATAGACATGTTAAAATGGATGCTAAGGCCTTAGCCGCTGCATTGGTCACATAATGGGACTCCACCCTAGAGTGCCAGAAGTCTGATCTAAAAAGCCAGATTTCATCCTGTGATTATATTCTGCGACATTAGACGAACAACATGAACAAAGTGCATTAAATATTTGTTTGATATAACTCACATGCAGATCCTTGTCGATTGAATTTTTTAAAAAATAAACACAAAAATAGACAAAGAAACTCGTCCACCCCACACCCTGAAAGTTATTTAAAAAATCTCTCTTGACAACGAGTCCATGTTGACACCAACAATGTCCTTGCCTTGTTTGGATAAATGGGCATAATTTTTGCTTAGCCATAAGCCGTGGTTTATGAATTAATTTATAGGTCTTCAACATGGTCCACAGCTTATATTCCGGGCAGCTTAAACAGTGAGCTTCAGCAATTTCAACTCAAATTAAAATGGAAAAGTGTTCTGACTTCAATATATTTACCAAAATTTAAAATGTAACCATTAAAAAAACACACTCTACAAAAAGGGCACCACACTTTCTTGAGGCCTGGTTACACTGGTTTACTCAGCTCATGAACGAACATGCTTGGAGTGAAGCTGAGCTTTCCTGTGACTATGGACATTTCTCAACAGCCAATCACAACATGCTGACTGTTGGACATTGGACCCGCTGTGTTTGTGCTGCATGTACTGCATGTACTCTATCCACGATGTGTTGTTTGATGTGCGTGGACTACCCTCTGTTGTGTTTGCGTGTATATTTGCACCACATAGTCAAAATAAAATTGTATAAATGCAACGCCATGCGGTTTTGTGTGTGTGTTTGCAGTGAACTCTCAAGGGCACTTACAAATCTGGCAAATTAGAAGGCTTGTCAAACCCTTTTACAATGTTTAGAATAATCATGCTATTATTAGATTTTACCACTGTACCCCTCATTTATTGTTACAATTGTATGGAACATGTTTTGCCCTACCCAGCGCAATACAAAAGGTTTATTAAGTATCCATGATGTCTAAAATGCCATTTGAACGCAACTACTTGCTCCAAAATGCAATGCTGGTGTCACTCTTCAAATACCGAGACTTGTTTTATGGAATAACCCAATCCCCACAATGTTATACATTGCCTTCCCTCTTCAGATGAACAGTTGATTCGTGATGTCTTAGTCTACATGACTCACAGTGATCATCAGCTCCGTGCCCAGACCACACTTCTAGTTGGGCACCTCATCAAATCTTCCCTGATAGAATCGTCCTATGACTTCACCAGTTGGTGCTGGGACCTTTGCCAAGATCATCTTTTGACTGGTCAGTAACATTAGTATAGACTTGAATCATGCTACAACTGCATGTATCTTACTTATGTTCTCTGTATATCTGTTGACAACTTGATATTACTCATTCTTGTATCAATTCATGACATGTTAGGTTTATCAGCTCCGACATCTTCAAATTGAAGTAATGGTTCAATAACTACAAACGCTTAGTCTTTAGTTAGTGTTTTGTTAACAAGCATGACAAGAGAGCTCATTCTTTCTGTACTTTAAGCATTTCACTCAATCCTTGAGGCATTTTGATCTAATTTTGAATATATTGTCATGGACATTTTTAAAACATCTTCAGCTCTGAATATGTGGTACCATCTATTACAAATTGATACAATGTCAGCACGTTTATGCATACACCTATACACACATGTAATAATTCCTACAGAACAAGGTTTAAACCAATCAGCAGGCATAGACCTTCCAAAGTTTTTGTTTAAGTAGTTTTATAAAGTCTGTCTCAGATTTTGTTGGTAAAGTGCTGTTGTTTTCATAAGTTAACTTCTGTCTGTTCTTTTGGGTTATATACATGGTATATGTTGAATAAGTTTATATTTTACTGATATTGTTAGTAGTCAACATTTCCCTAGTTGATGACTGTTTGTGTACTGTTTTTGGTTATTTTCTTTAGATCCAATGAGTTTGGACTATTTGGTATCTTTGCTGTCCTCTTCACTCAGAGATGAATCTTCAGTCACAGTAAGAAGTGCTTGTCATGCCATTAAGGTGAGAACTCACTCAAACTACACATGAGGTAATCAGAGTACAGTACTTTCAGTGCAGACAGTTCAAAATGGTCTTATGGATTTGAACATGGCTTTGTGATTTGATTTGCAGTCCCTCCCCCCCCCCCCCGACGATGATATAGGTTTCCTTCCCTTTGCTTTGTTACTAAATTTATTCCAAATTTGTCTTCATTAGCTTTTGATCACATTGTATTCAGTTGAGTGCAAGACACTGGTAGTCATTTCAGAGGATAATAAATGAAGATAAAGGATTAACCAAGCTACTGTGCTTATTAAGCTGAGTTAGTATTTCCTGTACCTGTATGTGAACACACATAAGATATCCTTTCTTCATTTGTCTTACTAATGGCATTTTTTGTTGATGCATTTGTCTTTTCATTTGTACATCTAGCTCTGCCTATTTGACCTTTGTAAGAGTCACAATGGTAACCTTGGCCTTCAGTTGACTTATGATCTACTGGAACTCAACAAGTGTTCCTATTGGTTGGTGCAAGTGGAGCTATTGGATCTGCTCAGCTGCACTGATTTCAAGTATGCCTTTACAATACATAAGCGTAGACCAACAAGCTTTTACTTGGCCCAGAAATGTTTCTGTCTAAATTACCATCTGCATCTTAAACATAATTGAGTGTTTTCTTAAAATATTGGCAACAGTTTGCATGGAATTTCCGAAGGTAGTTTCTTGCCCACATTAAATGGTTTAAATGCATTCACGCTTCCCAAGTCCAACTGTATTCCATCTTGGTAAGATAAGCTAAACTAAGACAATGCTATTTTCTCAATTGGTATATCCCAGACTGATGCAGTTTTTAGAAAACAGACAACAACAATGGGCACAACCAACCAACCTGACAAAGGTGAGAATAAAGTTGTACATGTTGATATTAGCTGCAATTTGTCAAAGTCTAAATGGACAAATTTAATACATTACTTCCTGTTAGGGTCGGTCAAAAGTTGTCAACATCTTGAAAGTTGTACAAAGCATACGAGGGATAAGGGGGGTCCAAGATTTTATATGACTTAAATACATGTAGTTAAATATTAGATTAAAATGAAAGGTATTTGCAACAGTGAATAAATCAGCAATGATAGTTCGCCCCACTCTTGATTCCAACTGGATTACTCCTGGCGATATATTTGTATGCAGCTAGCATACAATGGGTAGGCTTATTAGCATAAAAACCTTCTACATCCCATTGGCTACTCTGCTCGGTTCTCGACATGGCCAGCAGTTTATGGGTATTGGCCTTCAAGGCTATCAACCTTTTACGCATGCAGGTACTGTGTAAATTTTACTTGTATGCACTCAGTGATCTAGGAAAAAATGGGCAAACTAATGATTGTAACCTATGCCACTACTCTCACAGCACATTTATGGACATTGCACATGGCATATCTCTGTACGACATTGAAAAAGTTGAAACTGTTTCACAGCCCTTTTATCTTCAAGGATGTTTTTGAAAACAATGTAGGATTGTCTTTTTTCATCATAAAATGTCATACTCAAATAGTGTGGCTTGTTTAATTATATATGAAAACAATATTTGTTTTCATTCCTGTCTGTATAAATAATAAGCACTGGCGACACCATTTGCTCCATCAGACTCTTCTTTGTGAAATACCATGTCAGAACATGGCAAACTTTCTTGATATCTTAAGTTATTTTAAATTACCAGCCTGAACCAGTTATTTTTGATATGGCTTTTGAGGCATTGCATGGTGAGGTATCAATGTACACTCAGTTTGCAGTAGCAACGTGTGTATATAAGTACTTTGCTCTGTAGATTTGTTCTGGAGAACTTTTCTTGCTATTTATTCTGCTGTTGCACCGGAGCAGATTTTGGAAGTCAGGAGACTACTTAATTCTGAAAACTGCTCTGCTTGTTAAGTACTACCTGGGGGAAGGTAGGAAATCAGCCAAAACTTCTACTTCTGCAGTAGTAGAATAAATAGCAAGACAAGTTCTCAAGGACAAATCTACACAACAGAGTACAGTCGACTCTCGTTAATACGAGGTCCGCTGGACTGGCCCGTTTTCCTCATATTATCCGAACCTCGTCTTAAACGCAGCGCACTATTTACACATACATGTATACACACGTCGTCATAGTGCATGCACTATACACGTGTCTAGGCTGTGTGAAATACCTCGTATAAACCGGCGTCTCGTATCTTCTGAGCTCATATTAACGAGAGTCGACTGTATACACATGGTGTGATCGCAAACTAAATACACAATAATTGTTGAGTTTTATCCGATCTTGTTGATCTTATGCTGCTGTGCCTTGAGTGTCTTTAGACAGACATTAATGCATAACCAATATTCAGGATTGTTAATGTTTTATCTCAGTTAAAAAGTGTGCAAGACTCTGTCTTGACTGATGTTGTGCTTCTGTTCCTGGGAAGTCATGATGTACGAGTCAGACATGCTGCAGCAGAGGCTGTGGTCAGGTAAGATACACAGATTTTTACATTAAAAAAAATAAGTCTCTGGCATTAGTTATTATGTGTTATATTTGTATGTATTTATATGTGTGACCCTTTGTTGTTCTTAGAATTAGAAAGGATAGAGGCTTTGGCAATGGAATCTCTGTTTAGAAGTTTTATTTCTGTAATAGGTGATTATAAAGCATGTGATGATGTCTTTGATGAATAGCATCAATTAAGCTATAGTAACACGTTTCCAGAAAACTGTAAGTCGACAAGTAAGGTTTGTGCCAAAATCATGACTGTGTCAGCCATTTTGGATTGTCGTTATCTGCTACAAAATAAAAGTATAAATAAACCGATACTCCTAATTCAAAATAATTTAAAGCATTTGCTTAAAGTGAAAATTACTCAGCTACATGTACATGTATGTGATGGTCTTTGAGCTAAGAGATTCAATACACTATCTATCAGACAAGGAGAGGTTTTACCAACTCTTTCAATGGCATTGCCAAATCTTAAAACTATGCCTCCTCAATTCAAAACCACCATTATTTATCCTGGTGCTGCAATTGATCCATCTACGACAGCGAAGGCCAGAAACCAGTTATGATCGGATGACATGTACGCATGCACAACTTTTTGGGACATGACCGCAAGAACAGGAAACCCGCTTTTGTGTACATTGAAAATACGGGAAGGTTAACACGCCCGGACATTCCATTATGTAGTGTGCACAGTGCATGCACTTACAGTGGGACACTTCATTTCCCCCAAACAAAGAGGGACAAAAGGATCGAGTTGACAACTGAGTTGACCTTGGACAGAATTCACCTTACCTATTCCATTGACTGACTTTGCTCGTCCCCAGCGCCTTGCCTTAAAACCAAAGGCGTTGGGATGGGCAAACGTATCAAGCACGCTCATTGGTTAATGCTCAGTCCCATCATGCATCACACTCACACTGCAAGCACTGCACGCATGACGTACTTCCTGAACAAGAATCTGTGCAAGCTGATTAGCCCATCCCAGCGGTCCTGGATAGGCCGCTGGGGCCGAGCGAATTGACTGACTGGCTGGCTGTGGAAATATGAAGCTAGGGACTTTGGGTTAAATACATAAAATGTATTACTATACATCGTAAATATTCATGATTGAGAGGGGAATTCTCACTGGTCCATTCACCATCATGTGTTAGCTGCTATTTTTGCTGTTTACCAAGCGGGCACACCAGTATTCATGCACAGGGTAAATATGCATGCATAGTAGACTGTCGCGTGGGCAACAGTCTACTACACATGCGTTGTATGAAGTAATCCTTGAACTGTTGCTTGTATGCAGGTGTAGTGTAATTACACTGCTACATACACATGAAAGGATGGTGACGCATGTAAACGTTGCATTTTCTCAAGCTCAGTGATGCCTAACTAGAGAGAAGTAGTTTGTTTCTGGTGGACAGTCGATATTAGCTCCCCTCGGTACTGGAAGATGACAAACTAGTTACCTCGGCTTTGTCTTGGGAACTGTTTGTCACCTTCCAATTCTGAGGGAGTGAATATCGACTGTCTACCCTCCAACCATTTTATACTTGTATATTATTGGTTTAATCATCTGCAAATGCTGTTATGCAGTTTTACATAACATTTTCATCCAAACACTGGATGGAATTTTGCCTTCTAGATTGATCCCAAGGCTGTTCTATCCAGTGGACTACCCTCACCAGGAGCCGCTGACGGCATTAGCTAAAGACCAGGTCACACAGTATTTGGATCCTGTCATTGGGGAAGCTGTGCACTATTCACAGGTCAGAGTTGGGGTCTATTGGTAGATGTTTGTATTCTATTAATGGGATGGTATAACACTAGAAAAACAAGTTATAGAAATATTGTTATTTTCAAGCAGCACATCATAAGTGATGGACTCTTATGGTGTCATGATAACCATAATAACATGGTGTAACTTTTACTTTGTTGTTAATGTTTCCTACTTGTATGTTTAAATAGTAGCATGAAATTTGGGAAATCTAGACAATAAAAAACCTCTTTCTCTGAGCTCTGGACATGGCTGTACTGTTAATCAAACCTTGGTCTCAATCGTAACCTATACTACAAATATGGCTCTTGGCAAAGTTATATGCCAAGAAAAATCCAGGTGTGCTTTTTTCCATACTCGCATGATATCAAACCAACACAATTTAAATATTGTTATTTATCTCGTAGAGTTTCAATATAAATGTTGAGTAGTAATGTATAATGTACCCTTTCCTTCTCAGGCCCAGACTACTGCTATGAGTGAGATTGTCATATTCAACAGTGGCCCAGAGGGAGGGAGAGTTACTATTGACTCAGCTTTGTCTAGAATCGTTGACCTTATTGTCAGGACAATGAACACCTCTTCTACCAAGTTCTCCAGGGTAGGTAGAATGACTAAGATTGATTTTAGAAATAGAGAGCAAAATATGAACAAAGTGTCAATGCTTCCCCCCCAAACCCCCCCCCCCCAAAAAAAAAAGCACCCCCAAAACACCAAAAGGAAAACATTAATTAACCAAACAGGAAGGAGCTCTTTTGTGGTCTTTCTTAAATTTTATTTTAAATTTTATAAACATGGAATAATGAAAACATAGGTTTTATTCTGCAACTATCTTGTGGATTCCTATATAATGTGGATAATTGGAAAATAAATTTTAGCCCGTATTGGAAAAAAATGCTGTAAAATGTTGTTGTAAGCTGATATCATCTATAAAGGGTTATTATTGACTTTGTTTCAGTTTGGGTGTTGTCATGCTCTATGTCAGCTCTCAATGACTTATTCTGTTATTGCTCACCCAACGGCATGGAGTTGTGCAATGTGTCTGTCACCACTCACTAAAGATGGTTCATTGAAGTCTGCTGGTCGTGTTAGGAACGCAGCAGGAAGGTAAGGTCAAGGACTTGACTGGAATAAAATGATATTCTTCAACATAAACTCTCTGTTGATCCTTGCACCAACGTCACACACTGCTACTGCCTTCCATGCTCCCCGTTATGGGAGTATGTGTGTTAGTGCTGTCACCTAAATTGTGCACTACACTGCATAACACACTGGGACAGTCACTCCCAAAATGGCACCATCAAGATTATTGTGATGTCGATGCTAAGTGAATTGGGTCAGTATGTGCTTACCTGGGTTATCTCTTTCTAGCTACAATGACTATAAGTGAATACACTTTTTTTTGTAAAATATTTCATTATAAGTTGGTGTCAAATTCAAATACACTTATCATTTTCTTTCAACTTGAGTTGCTTTCTGTGATTGACTTAAGTAGAGTTATTGGTGTATTATGTGAAGGTTTGTTTACCACTTAGTATTTTGGTTTTAACATATGTCAAAATATGAAATGACACTTTGTCAATAGGAAACTCTTTTTTTTTGCATTTTCCCCATTCTTAACCATAGAACAGCAAAATGTAATATACATTTCACCAATAAGGATGTGGCAAAAAGCTTTCACACAATGTCGGCAAGTATTCTGGGATCTTGTTTGTAAGGACAGTCAATAAAGAAGTAAACTGATAAATTTTGAATCTGCTGTGCAGCTTTGGTAGTCAAGGAGCACCAGCAGGATTAGAGGAGCTGAGTAATGGATCAGGATGTGGTACTCTACCTCTCATTCTCTCCACATTGACGTCCTCATTACTCCTACTTGACCTCACAGCCCACCAAGATGCTCTTCATCTAGCTGGCAACATCCTCATTGGTGAGTTGGATTAAATTTCCAAAATTGTTTTATCACAAGAACAATTTGCAATAATGTCATTACATGTAAGTATATTTTAAAGTGAAGTGCTGATGTATTTTGCCAGTTTCCAGGCTTAAGTCAGGAGATTTTAACCACAAACTTGCAAAGCACAGAAAAGCTTTTTTAAGCAAAAAGTAGTAACTAGCCACCAAACCACGTTGTGTTTATTGCTTTCAGTGTGTGTGCTAGTGCCTATTGTGTTTTTCAGATGTTCGGACAAAGTCAAACACTTCTCATTATTGTTATTGAGTTTTTGTTATTACTATTTCTTCTTCTGCCAAATCTGAAGTTGTAGTGGAATACTCATTCCCAAGAGCTATTATGATTTTTAATATAGTTTCAATGAAAGAAATGTTCTTTAACTCATAAACATTTCAAAAGTTTGATATGGTGTTAAAATCTGTCTCCCCTGACAAATGGACACTGGATAGGAAGAAAAACAAATTGTATCTGTAAAGGTATCCATCAGAATTTGTTGAATTGTAAATAACTCAGGTCAACAATAACACATTTTTGAAAGTTTTGTTTCACCACTTGAACAAAGTACATCCTCGCACCCTTTGGGATTATAAGAGCTAGCAGCAAGGCAGGCGATACATTCAGAAATCAAATCTGTCCTTTGTGCAGTTGGCGGTGCGTTATATGTCAGGGTTACCACTCTGATTACTTATCAATTTTTGACTACATTTATAGGAGTTGCCTACCACTCATTGAAGGCCGGCATATCGACCAAACCGCCCACCATAAACCAATCCACCCAAGTGGAAGAGGAGAGTTGGTCTTGCCTCCAAAATCGCTTATTGGTACCCCTAGCTGCTCAGCTGATGCAACATGTAGCCAGGGTTCTCTGCTTATGTGCTCATGTCATTGATGGAACACAGCCTGGCCCTCCCAAATCCCAGGTAAGAATATTGCTCATTGTGATTTAATATATCATAATAGCTCATTGTATGTGTACAATGAATTAAGTTTATACTTCAGGAAATTATTGATGTAAGTGTCTTCCAGCCCAGCCATGGAACTGGCTTGCAAAAAACCCACTACTACTCAGAACACACCCCACTGCATATCCCAGCTCAGACTGGAGCTCGTATGTGGATTGGGTTTCAGTCCTAACCCGATTGAGAGGGATTTTTCCACTTTGGGTTTTCCTTAAGCAAACCCTTTGGAGCACTGTGAGAACAGATGTTGTCTTGTCTTTGCTTACCACTCTTATATGAACTACATGGGTTAGGATTGTATTTTTGATTTGTACCTTTGTATTTATGTTATCCTTTCTGGTTTTAGCCTTTAATTGATTTGCAATATGCTCTGATCATTTTATTGTGCATTTGAAAGACTTTAAGGTTGCTTCATTGTCCATGTGGAAGTTTTTGCTCTCATTTATTTATTGATGACTTTCTAGCCATAATTGATGTTTGATGTTTTTCCCAAGACTACACTTCCATCATTACCTGCTGGACCCTCATTGAGCCCTATTAAGAGGAGAGCTAAAGGAAGAGACAAAGAAACAGTGGATCAGGGTAACACATCACCCAACACTCAGGTTAAATCTCAAGCGGGTAAATATCAGCTTCCTTCTACCTTCTAATAAATGCTTTGTCAAGTTGGAGTAGCTTTTACTGGATTCCTCAAATTCTGATAGGAAAACATTTAATTTAATAAGCTGTCCAACAAAATTATAAATAATTTTATCATTGTAATTTGCGGCCCTGGATGTTTATTTTGGACCTGCTTTAGAACTTGGTGTATAAATAATAATCTTTCTAATGGAGAATGTGCTCCTAATTAGGCATATTTTGATCTACACTTGTCGCACCAGAAAAGCACCCAATCACATGGATAGAAGATACTGTTTTTGTGCATATTTTATGAGGTGAAGCCTTTCATGGAGTTTGGTTAGTTGATAATTTTTTGAATTTTAATGCAAACAGCATTTTCATATTAAAACATGTTTTGCAAGATTTGGGTTTTATCGCTTTACAAACAATTTTTATACCCAAATGTTTATGGCTTGGAGTCTATAAAACTATCTTCAAATATTATTTAAAATAAAAAAAATGATACGATTTGTAAAAGTAAAATAATTGACTACTTTCAGACAAAGCGTTTGACTTGCCATAAATAAGTTTCCCAAAATTTGATGATGTGCCCAAGCATTTTCCATGACATCATTGTTCTAACTAGGCCTCCCTCATGCCTCCTGTCATTGACACCACTTGTGTTCATACTCTCATTGCCATCTCGGTCTGTACATGTCACCAAATTTGCACAAATGTGTCCAAAGTGAGTGATTCAAAGTATGGTGCCCTTTTTGTAGAATGCGCATGCTGTGTTCAAGTGAGTAAGGAACCAGACCACTGATTTGAACCTGCAATCATGCTAGCATGCTGGATTGTGCCGTACCTTGAATTTTTAGCAAGGTACACATTGACATGTCACATTGACGTGTTTCACAGGCTAGTACAGAACCGATACCAGAATTGGCTTTTTTTTATTTGTTTTTATTATTTGTAAATGTTGGTAAATATATTGAAGTCAGACTAATTTGTCTTTATTATTTTTAGTCAAAATTGCCATGAGGTCGTTTAACATATTACTGTGTAAGCTGTGGAGCTCTTTGTCTGCAAGAAAATCAATTCATAAGCCCACGACAATTGTCCTGAAAAAGCACCTTTAGTGACTTTTCATTAAGAAATTTGTTTAATTGTATATATTTGTAAGAAGCAAGTTGGTTTATTTTAAACTTTAATGTTGCAAGCACTGTACGACAGTTGAATTATGTTACTTGCCATTTAGTATATTCCACGGTTTAGCTCAAGGAACATTTTTTATGTGACGCTTACATATTGAAATGAAGTTGATTTATCTGACTTATCTTACTGAAAAACTTGCTAAAGGTCTTATTTTTCATTTACGCCCAATGAAATTGCCTTCCAATTTACTATTGTCTTTTGTTATTGCAGACAAATCGGATAATATTGAGGAGAAAAAAAGTCCCAAGTCAACATATGGTGCCTTTTATCAACTACCTCATTATATGAAACTCTATGAAGTTATGAAGTCAGCATTCAACAACTACAGGGTAATGTGGTCTATGGATCTTCAAACTATTCCCTAACTTGAATCTGTTATGAAACCCTAGTATTCTCAGATCTCACATAGAAATCAAACAAGATTACAGAGATAGTGTTTTTTATTTATTTAAATATATTATAATGAAAGCTGAGTAAATATGCTCCATTTTCCTAATCTGAGATTGTAATCCCACGATATCAAAGATTGAATGAAGCAAGCAGCTTGGTAACAAAGTGATAAAATACAAATGTGTAGACTTGGCTTATACATCTCACTGTCTAAGGGAAATAAGCAGAAGAGTTTGATATTTCCTAATACATAGTGGGAATGACCATCCCAAACATGCTGTGTTGAGACTGCAGTACTTCAGCATCTTTGGAGTGTAGTCATTCTCATTGGTTAGCTGTATACCATTGATTATGTTTTAACACACTTCCAATCATTTTTCCCAACCCTAAAATCCTCAGGTGACTCTAGACTTCAGTCGAACCGACAAGTTTGCCGGATTGTTAAAGACAAGCCTGGACAGTTTTTCTCAGCTTCTAGAGATTGCAACCATGAATGAGGTTGGGAAGGTAAAAGGCAGTCCTTGCATTTACATGTATATCTATGGTTATATACATGTACCGTCCTGGGCCTTGACAGGTCAAACTACTCCTTTCATCCATGGCTCCTATACATGGATGTAGCGTGCTGTGCAGAAGGTTTCCTGGTAACAACACCTCCCTGACACCACTTTATATGGTACCCTTCCCCCTATCTCCACCATCATTGGACAGCTTGGGTTAGTTGTGTCCTTCTCTGGAAACCTGATGCCCCTCTTCATAGAAGTTATCCAGACAGCTTGGGTTAGTTGTGTCCTTCTCTGGAAACCTGATGCCCCTCTTCATAGAAGTTATCCAGACAGCTTGGGTTAGTTGTGTCCTTCTCTGGAAACCTGATGCCCCTCTTCATAGAAGTTATCCAGACATGACCTTGAAATCATCCACAGAGTTTGACACTTGTAGTATCCACACATTCCTTAACATAATCTAACCTGGCTTGTCACTAATGGGTGTTAATCAATACCCAGAGTGTTGGACTGTGGTAACTGGTATGCTTGGCCCAATGCCAACCATAATGCTATACTAGGCCCAATGGAACCAATTGCAACACATCAATCTGATGAGTTTAAGGTGGTTGGGAGAATTGGTAGAAACACTCCATTAGTCACAATCAGCTGAGGCATTGATGAGTGAGTATTAATTGCACTTTTATTTTTAAAGTGTTGGTTTTCATTCCATAGTACACAGAGGAGCTGCTTAGTTATATGAAGTCTTGCTTCACCATTGAACCTACATCGACAGTCCTCTGTGTAGAACAGGTATGTAACACATAATAAGATCTGCACTAGTAAATGGCACTGCTGTAGTGACCTCATCAGGATGTCATCAGGTATAGATTTTATATTAAATCAAGGTTTAAAATAAATTTAAAAAAATCATATTTCCTGACCTACTTAAGCTATTCTAACAATCAATACGTCATATGAAAGGACTTGACAATCCTTACAATCTTACAATCCTATTTCACCTTTTTAACCTTCAGTTGTTAAAAGCCCTGTTCTTCACCAACATGGCCAGCTCAGCTGAGATTCCCTCTCCCCAGGTTTCTCGTAAACCTGGTAAGGCTACTCGTCTGACATCCAACATGAAGCCTGGCTTGTACCATGACTGCTTTGAAGCTCCTTACACACAATACACTCAATCCCTGAATCAGTTAGGACCCAAGATGAGCACTACCCCTGAGACTGAAGGAGGGACTGCTGGGTAGGTACACTGTTGTGTGGGGGCAAAATGTACATGTACATGTATGTATGTACTGTTCCTGTTGCTTTGTTACCCCATGATTGAAGTGAAAGCCTGTAACAGGTATCTAGAAGGCTGTGAAGTCAAGTTTGTAAAGTTATGGTCATCACTTTGAAATGAGAACAACATTTTTTGCTTTAGTCTAGTGATTGTTTCATGTCTAAATTAAAACGCATCTGTTCTCTTCTCACCTATACTTTTTTTCTTACCCTTTTTGTAGCAATCTTTATTGGTGCATTGTAACTTTGGAAAACGGCTCTAAGTCTTAAATATTTAATATCACAGTTTTTACTTCATTACTTCTGCAAACATGTCAAATTAATGATTTTTTTTTCATGAGTAAAAGCTTAAAATTATCAGGGGGTTGTTTTAAAATTAACCAAACAAATATATTGTAGCAGTTTCCCTGTTGATATATTTTTTTTACAGGTTCTTTCTTTTTCCTGTTTGTATGCTTCTTCTATTCATTTCTTTGTATCTGAAATTGGTTTCTTTTTTTCTTTAACCTTTGATGTTGTGAGATGCTGTAGCCATCTTGGCATAGTTTGGCTGTGGTTGTGCCATCTCACCCATCCATCTCACCCACTTTTCATGAGTTGTTTAAGTGTCCATCTTTTTATTGAGCAAATTCCAGCAGTAGATCCTTCTCTTTCCCAATCTAAATTATGAACTTTTCTGTACTGACCATGGCCAGCCACATATTCCTTCAAAACAGCTCTACTTAGAGCTACATAAGGCGAAACTAATCTCAACATAAAGAGACCTATATTTATTTTATATAAATATCCAGTCACTTTGTTCAAAACCAGCAAGCTATACTTGACATTTCAGACATTGTGGTTCAGCCATCATTCTACTCTTATACTCAAATCAATGCAATAAAAATCTAATGCTATATGAGGAAATGGTTATCATTGATTACAGTGAATAGACAATAACGGTTAAAGTGTACCACATGTATCAATGTCTATTATTGATTATTAAGATAGGTCTTAAAGTTTTTGAATCATTTCTTGTGCAGGTTGTTTGGTTGGATGAAGTCCAAGATTGATAGAAAGGGCATTCTGGGAAAAGTGAGCAGCAAAGAAAAGGTCAGAGGTTTAAAACATTGTAATTTAATAAGCTGGAAATTAGTTCCAATAGACGGGTTTGTAAGTAATCTGAGTAACCACTTTGTGAAAGAAAGAAAAAGAAAGGTTGGGGATATCAAAGTGAACATACTGTTTACTGAGTTTCTGTTGGTCTAAACATCAATGTGTGAATGATCAGTTTATGCGAAATCCACATGTGAAAGAGGTTAACAGTTTTCTATTTTATTTGTGATAATGTTTTAAGTTTGTTGTTTTGAAAAAGGTTTGAACATGTTTATCATTTCAGTCGTCAGTGCACTCCTACATACGTCTGTTTGAGCCATTAGTTATCAGGGCTTTGAAGCAGTACACAATCACCAGTAGCATTCCCTTACAACAGCAGGTGCTGCACCTCTTGGCACAACTTGTACAACTCAGGGTTAATTACTGCTTACTAGACTCAGACCAGGTCAGTCAATATTCATCCTCTCCAAATATCACTCCACTCTATGATACATGTACTCTGGACCAATCATCGTATTTGAAAATCAGTACAAGTATAACAATAAAATCTTAATCCTATTTCCTTCCTTTTCTTGTAGATTTTTATCAACTTCGTTGTAAAGCAGTTTGAGTATGTAGAAGAGGGACAGATAAAGTAAGTTGCTCATTAACTGTTGAATTATTTGTATTAATTTCATGTTGTTAAAAGGTAAACAATCTGATTATGTGCAGTGTTCTTGTAATCATTACGGGAAAGAGGATACAATAAAACATCCTTTTCATCTGGCAACGCACACCTGTTACCAGGCAGATTAACTGCTCGTCCATAAAGTTTAATGACCCAAATAATTTAATGTAAACACACCCACTCAGTGAAAAGGATGTTTACTTTTCGAGTTTTTGTGGCCAAACTCGGAAATTCTTTAATGGAGCTTTCTGGTAATGTGAGAAATTTTTGACTTTTGTTGAAACTCTGACTGGATGAATTTGAAAATCCAACTGTCTAAATTTAAGTTCTTACTTTCTCTTTGAACTGTTTTATTTTAAGAAATCCAGCTTCTGTTGTAGCTGTAGGTAATTTTTGCATATAGTGTAGCTTGGGTGCTCTTTCGCTGTAACTGTGTTGTATGACTTGATGGTTGTTGTATGTGGATTTTGATTAGGATTTATAAATAATTCTGTCCTCGAATCATGGAAATCCTTCGATGGAATCTCACAGTGCCTGCCTAAAAGAAAATGTTGCTTATAATTTTTTTGTTTTAATTAGCTGGATCCATTTACAAGTAAAATTTTGAATACATGGTATTTGGACCAGAAGCTTTTCATGCAGAGTAGGTTTTTCCTTTACTAATCAAACCTATGTAAATATACATGTACTGTTGGGCCCTATGTTGTCCCCTAGTGCAATTGTAAAGGCATATTTTGAATATCAAGAACTATTATGGCTTTCAAGTAGTTTGTGCCATCAAAGCAGTACATTTCTATACTCATGTTTTTTTTTTTATTTGTGAAGGGACTACGACACTCTAATACCACACATCTTCCACTTCCTTGTGCTCTTATCCTATGAGCGGTACCATAGCAAAGCAGTCATTGCAATGCCTAAAATTATACAACTTTGTGATGGAATTATGGCAAGTGGACAGCAGGCCACTACACATGGTAAGATTACAACAATTTATTATTGTTTTAATCCTTCAAAACTAATATTCTTCAACACTGTCAAGTAAGTTTTATTTGTTTTTTACTACTTAAAGTAAAAAAAAAAAATCATACATTTTTGCAATAATTTATTCAGATCCAAACTGAATAAAATACCATTTTACAAAATGCCTTGCTTCATCTAGGTAACATTCAAAAGTGACTAGTAGAAAGAATTATAATAATAAAGTTAATTTTGGTTAATGTGAAAACCCCATGAAAAGTCAGACAAGGAAAGTTTTGTGGACTACAAGCCCAAGCTTTTCTAATCCTAGCTGTCTTGCATGCATTCTCTTGAGCCAAATGTAAGAATCGGACATGGGAATTATGAAAATCCATGGTTAGTTCTTGTATTCATCTTAGATAAGTTTTCAGCAATTAATGAAATGACTTCAAGCACTGTTTGAGTTTAAATTGATGTTTTTTTCTAACTAGCTGTGCCAGCTTTGAAGCCATTAGTTCATGACTTGTTTGTGCTTCGAGCTTCTAGTAAGTCTGACTCTACTAGGGAACTAGACACCCAGAGGGAAGTAGTAGTGTCCATGCTGTTAAGACTCATTCACTTCCATCAGGTAACTACTTATGTTTGTCATCATAATGGTTTAAGTTTATTTACTGTTATTACTAACCACTTCTTCGGTTGCTTGAAGTTGATGCTTTTGATTTCACAAAGCTAACTGTTTTCATGGTTTTGATTTGAACTAAAAGGTTCTGATGAGTCTGGCAGAAGAGATTGATTTTTAGCCTTTTTCTAATGAATTATTATTCCTTGTTGGAATTACATTTTGTGCATTCAATTCTTAGTCATGACTCCCGTCAAAGCACAAATCATTGTAATGATGGGTTATCATTCAACATGTGTTTTTGAAAAGGCCTTTCACAAAAATTGCTGTTGTATTTATCCAAGGTACAACTGTATGGAGCTGGTAAGCAGAAAGTGTTGCTGAAAACGTAGCTAATAAGGGTTTAATAGCTTGAACCAATCAGTCATTACATCACTTTGAATTTCAGCTTTTTTATTCTGCTTTTGGTTTATTGAAAAACTTTATTATGCTCAATTTACAAGTTTTTTTTAGCTAAGCAGCTTCATGAAAAGGCCCAACTTACAAATTTGCTCACCACCAACAAAGTAACTTCAATAAAAAAGAAGTGAAAGGCCAAATTATCATTTGATGTTTGTTACTGTCATTTGTGTTTTGCAAACAAATTTATTGTGAAATAATTTTTCCTATCTGCTCAAAGAATTTACCAGGTGTCCAAACTTTGACAACTTGTGTTTTAATCTCATCAGGCTCTAGAAATGTTTATTCCTGTCCTTCTACAAGCCCATCGTGAAAGTGAAGACAAATGGAAGAAGCTCTCTCGTCAGGTTGTGGACATGATTCTACCCCTTCTTGCAAGGCAACAGGTAAAACAAGCAAGCTTAATGTTGACTTTGAATAATAAAATAACTGATAGCTTTTTTCATCTTTATCATCTTCTAAAGAGTTCTGTGTATTTGACCTGGTATGTGTGGGAGGGGATGAAAAGATCCTTCCAGAAGGAACCCATTCAGTAACTTCATCTGCTTCCTTTGAAGGATTTTAACAAAAGATTGAGTTTTTAAAAACCGTAATGCGTGACCACAAGCATGGTCAAAGTTTGGAAAAATTGGGTATTTCAATCACAATTTGGAGTTTGACTTCATGAGACTGGACAATTTCTGCAGCCATTCTGTCATTACTCGTTCGTTGCTTATCAAGTCCCTAGGCGACCCATCATGTGTTGTCATATTTTACAATGTGCAGTGCGATTCATTCTCTTTGCATTCACAGACATGATATGATGTACAGGTGTGATACATGTAATGATAATCATACCTCTGTGATTAATCGAGTACCGTAATTGAAAAAGGGAGATTAATACTACTCAAGCAATTAGTACTCATGATTACTCAATAAATTGATATCAATGGAGCTACTCAATTCTCCATTCCAATCCCAACATATACTAACTCCATATGATCCCTCGTGTGATGAATGCTAAAACAGCTTTGATTTAGAAGAAAAATATATGCAAAGGTACTTTAAAGGTAAATTGCTGTGTTAATTGCCATCTCACTTTTTATGATCTCATTGTCCCATATTCAACCTATTCAACCTATGGTATCACAGACTAGGATCCCGTTGTCCTTTATTCAACCTATGGTATCACAGACTAGGATCCCGTTGTCCTTTATTCAACCTATGGTATCACAGACTAGGATCCCGTTGTCCTATATTCAACCTATGGTATCACAGACTAGGATCCCGTTGTCCTATATTCAACCTATGGTATCACATACTAGGATCCCATTGTCCTATATTCAACCTATGGTATCACAGACTAGGATCCCGTTGTCCTATATTCAACCCATGGTATCACAGACTAGGATCCCGTTGTCCTATATTCAACCTATGGTGTCACAGACTAGGATCCCGTTGTCCTATATTCAACCTATGGTGTCACAGACTAGGATCCCGTTGTCCTATATTCAACCTATGGTGTCACAGACTAGGATCCCGTTGTCCTTTATTCAACCCATGGTATCCCTTCCTTTTTCTGTTTCCTGAGGAATACTAGAGCAGGCTAGTCAAAAAAGCACAAAAGACCAACACAGCTTTGGACAAAAACCCACACATACATGTGCACTGTAGTAACAATAGAAGATACCAACGAGAACAAACTGCTTCATTGTTTCCATTCTTGACAGTTTTTGTTGCTACTTTCTTTTCTACTTCAGATCAACCTTGATTCCTTGGAAGCCATAGATACACTTCATCATCTTTTTGGAGTTGTAGCTCCTAGTGCTCTGCGACCGGTGGATATACTCCTTAAATCACTTCTCCTTGTACCATATGAAACAGTAAGTTGGAGTATTTCAGCACATTGAGCTTAATCATTGTGCAGCCTCCTGATCTTCCTTCAGTGCAAGTCCGCAACATTCAAGAGACTGACAAGTAAAGTAGTCTGACATCAATTATATTAAAATACACTTTGGTTATAACTCCAGATTGAGTGATGGCCAGTTGGTAATGAGTTACCATATAGGTTGGTATCCTGTCTCATGTAGGGAGGTTCAGAGCTAAAATGCCTTGGGATGAGGATTAACAGTAAAGTAACCACTATAAGTGCCTCCACAAACTCCCCATCAGCAACAACAGTCAAACCAGATCCTGTCTCGTACTGACACAGCAATTCACATCCTCTCAAAAGTTTCAATATATAAACCTAGTTGTCTTTTAAAAAAGAATTCTTTAAATATATTTTGTATGTATTTCAATTTTGATTTTGTTTTCGAAATCTGACACCATAATATTGTATTTACTTGCAATGTACAGTAAGCCAATAATGTCTTGTTTCTAGGGTCACCCTACCCTTAAGCAGCGCTGGCTGGGTATGGCACTGGCTATTCTCAACGTCCTCATCTCTCAGTCCAAGGAAGAAACCATTTTATCTAGACTCAGAGAGCTTGGTCTTACCACAGACCTCTTTGTCTGCCCGCTGGAGGATGAAAGAAGCAGAGAAGAGGACATCGTTAATGCTAACGTCTTGCCTCCTGAAGAAGTATTGGCAAGGTATGAAAGAAAAATGGCTTTGTGGGATTTCAGTGTTAGCATGTCATAAACACCCATATGAGAAATGTGCATCTCTACCTAGGGGGAAAATGTCAAGAAGCTTTTGTTGACATTTATTGCATGGTTAGATTGTGATGTGTTTTTTTGGTTACCACCATTAACTGCAGGTTTTTACTGCAAGTGATTGGGTTCACAGTTACCATTAAGAGCCAGGTGAATGCATCCTCAGTGCAAACAAACCCCAATGATATCTTCATCTATCAGGAGTTATCTCATCTTTTGCTCTACTTAGCACACATGTTCAAATCCGGTAAGTCTTGATCGAAACACTCCCCTACCTAATTATTTTGACAACTCTGGTGACCAATGGTTGGACCAGTTCTGCTTAGGTAACAACATGCTACAATCATCACCGTAAAATTATCGTGAGATGTAAAATTGATTGGAAACAATCTTCCTTTATAGACAATTTTTTCATATAATGCACGGATATCTTGCCTTTCATAATATATATATACGTGTTTGTTCTTGTTTATGCCTCTGACGAAGGTCCGGTTTGGATCGAAAGCTAAGGCCATCTCCCCTACTAATTTGATATATATACGTATATATATAGACCATGCAAGTCTTGTGCTTATTTGAACATTGTTACCTGTTTAACTGCAAAATTTTGTTTCCATCAAGTGTTAGAGCAATACTCCCAAAAATCTGCGAGAATTGCATTGTCTATTGTGGCACTTTTGATATTTTCACATCATTTTGTCCATTTCCTTGCCTTACGCCACTTTAGTCAGGACTTTAGCCACTGTAGACAGGATTCATAAATCCTCTTTATTACCCTAGCTATTGTTTTCCATGTTCACCCACAATAGTCAAGCTTACAAAAATGGTTTGAAAAGAAAAAGATAGGATCTTTCCAATGGTGGAAGAAAAACAGTTTGCTATTATGCAATTCTTGCAGACTGGAGTGGAAAGATCCAAAATAACAAAACACCCATGGAGCGTCATTTGCTTGCGTACAAAAATGTGGTTATAGCTACCAGATCACACACAGAGAACCTACAACCCCGGCCAAAATGCTCGGGCCAGGTGACACTAAACATACCTTCCCCCGTTCCCCGCTCAATGTTGCTAGGAGCGCAGACCGCGCAATGAGACCCAACATTGAACGGGGGCCGGGGGAGGGGGCCCAACGAGATATATGGCCGGGATTGTAGCTGTTTATTGACTGATCTTTGATTTGTGCATTATATAGCACTATATGAAAGGGAATTTAAAATCTAAGTAAGTTTTCTGGACTTGTTCAAAATAAATCTTAAGGTTAACATAAGAGTTTGTAACATTGGACTCGGAACACATGCATGCGTGCACAGTCAGTTAAGTTGGTCACCAGTGATAGTGAGCATTGGACATTTAAAGCCTTACATGAATTGTCAAATACAAAATCTTTTTGTTTCCATGAATCCTTTGTTATGCAGTGGCCACCAAGAGTTATTGCATGAAACTGGCCAAGAATAGTCAATCTATATGATCTATAAAGATTTTTACTAACGTCAAATAGAATTGTTACATCGTTGTAATTCATCAGATTCATTTCAAGTTAAATCTTAGTGTTTTGTTAAATTGTGCCTTGCATACATTTTGGGTTAGGCAGCACTATGATATTGTGCTTGATGTGCCATGTATTCTTTCTATACAGGAGCATTCAGGAAGGTAGCCTCTGCCATGATGACCATGATACGAAACTCCAGTAAGACCTGTTGGTTTACTCTAGATCAACTCAACTGTACCTTCCTACAGCTTACTACATCCCACCCTATACTGGTGCTTCAGTGGTGTCAGGTACAATCAAGTATTAACATGTACACTGCAGTCAGAAACAAAGATTTATCCAATGTTGTTCATTCATTTTTCTAACAGACATGTGATCATTGATGTGATCTCACTTCTGTTTGATCGCATTTGTGTGGGGATGATTTGTCTTATCTCATCTCAAGTCATATATTATGTGTGCTCACTCTGCATAAATGTGGGTTAGAAGTGATGTTGTGAGTGAGTCACACCTTAGCTAAATTTATGCAAAATAGGATGGGAGAACAACACAACTAGATGTGCAGAAAACTTGACCAAACAACAATGTGTTAGTTTGGTCAGTTAATGGTCAGACAAAGTCAGAGTGCTGAAAGGGAGAGTCTCATGTTGTCATTCAATATGGTAATGTCATAGTGACAATCATTTTCTATACAAATCCATTGAAGTGTTAACCCTCCTTCATTGTACCGTTGGAATTCACTGACTGTATCTGAAGGAAATAATGATGTGACACAGTTCTTAACGCAAGTTGGTTGCTAGTAATGGTCAAATATAAATTAAACTGAAATATGGAAATCATTGTACTTATGTGATGCTTATGCCAGGTTTTTAGTGAAATACATGGTGGCTGGAATTCAGACCTAAACTGCATCTTTCTCTCCTTTCTGTAGGTTCTTCTTCTTTTGAACTACAGTGACCAAGACTTCTGGTCAGTCATTCTACAGACACCCAAGAGGCAACCACTGTCCAAGTCATTGTCTAGTGGTAGTCTGGACAATCTAGAGACTAGTCATCATGACCATTCTAAAGGATGTCCTGAAGAGGTAGCTCGGCGTGGGGGTATGGTGCTCTACTGTGACTATGTGGTATGACCCAAACTTTAGGGATTTTATCTCTGCCAGGAGTGACCATATATACATAGATTTCTGATACAAATTAAAACACTGCATGTTTGGACCAAAAAAGGAGGTTTTCAGTTACACCATTTTCATAGTTTGGTCAGCTCAGTTGTAGATCATATCTCAGTTAATTACCTATGGTGTAATCTCATCAAGACTTGTGTGCTCCAATTGTTCTCTGGAAGTTGTACTAACACTAAAGATGTATTTACATGCTGATTGCAATAATCATAGCATACTGATTGCAATAATCAAAGCACACTGATTGCAATAATCAACGCATACTGATTGCAATAATCATAGCACACTGATTGCAATAATCAACGCATACTGATTGCAATAATCATAGCACACTGATTGCAATTATCATAGCACACTGATTGCAATTGTCATAGCATAGGTTACACACCTTTTTTTTGAAGAAGTGTTATGATTAGAGACTTGATGATAGTGTTTCTTCTGTAGTAGATCCTGATTCCTGATTAATTCTCTGACTTATTGCAGTGTGAGAATCAAGCTGATGCTGAACCCTTAACATGGCTGGTAGTAAACCACATCAATGAAATTATACAGCTGTTTCATGAACCACCTGTGCAAGATGTTATCAGGTAAATTAACATTGTCTTCTTCTCATTGCAAACAGTTATCAGACACAAAACGGTTAGTTAGTTAAAGCCCTAATATAGGGGTGCCCTCAAGTAGATGTCAACATTAGGTTGTGCAGGGGTCAACCCTGTTTGTCATGTACAAATCTGTGCCATTGCCAATATGTGCACGTAAACTATGCTATATCATGTAGTGTATAATGTATATCTCCACAGTATACACATATACAAAGTTAGTTCTGTGCACAGAACTTCCACATGACATTAAGAATGGTAAAGGTAAAAGTGTAAGTCTCAGAACCAAGCATAATGATGTGGTCCACTATTGGCACACTTCACATGATCAAATTTATTCATTGTTCAGAAAGCTCAGTGGAAAACAATTTGTATTTGTTTTTCCCCTTAAATTACAAGTAAAATTAAGATGTAGATCCATGGATCTAACCTTTGAGACCTAACCTTTGTGTGTAAGGTTTTCTTACATTCAGCAGGCTTTAGAAACACCATTTGAATTATTATGAAAGTAATGAAACTAATTGAAGGGTACATTTTTGTTTTCTCAGTGCAATCCATCGGAATTCTGCTGCAAGTGGCCTGTTCCTACGAGCTGTTAATCTACGATTTGTTCATTTTTCTCATCCCTGTCTGGTTAAACTTACTCTGCAGTGTCTTCAAGGCATACATCTCAGCCAATCAGGTGAACCATGTTTGAGAAATGACAATCTTTACATGACTTCTTTTTAGAAACGTAAACTAAGACTGCTCATGAATTAACTTTTGGTGTTTAGAGGTAAATGCATTGGTACTAGGTTTGTTTTTCATTTGCCAAAAATGTTTCTATTAAACTTCTGGACAAGCAAATAAAATTAAAGCGTATTCTAAATATAAGCCGTGAATCAGACACATTAAATACAGGCACATTACATCAAAATGTCATCAACACTAGAACCCTAGAAACCAGTACCTTCAACCTCTGGACCAGGACACTCCAAAATATTACTGTAATAGGTTCACTGTCTCTCAGAATAACTCATGCATTGTTTCCTCTGGGTAACATTTCAGATGTTTTTTTATTATTTGTTTTGTTGGATTGTTTAAACAAAACTTTCTTCTATGGAATGTTTTACCATTTGTTTCTCTTGTAGAGGGTTGTGGCTTAAAGGTCTAATGAGTATCATCATTTCTATTTAGGTGTTCTACTCACAATACTCATTGAGCGTTTCCTCAACACTCACCAACTGGCTATTGCTCGTCTGTGTGACTCCATTGCATGTAGGAGGGTTGAAATGTTACTAGCAGGTGGTCTACATGAAAGCACTGCTCAGCTATCAGCAGAAGAACTTGGCAAACTGGAAGATTATATGAATTCAAATAAGCTCTCTCAAAGGTAATGATAGTCACTGGTGTAGGATGCTCATTGAACTCACTTCTCAGTAAGTAGGACTTCCAACCTCTCCAGAAGTGTACCCATTGTGACAAGTCACATGAGATTTGTATTGTGTTAAATGAGCTGAAACAATGACCATCAATTGTCTAAAAGAAGACATTTGATGTCCCTTGTCAGGAAATACTCAATAGTTTCATTCTAATGTACAGATGTAACATGTACACTTAACATACATGTACGAAACGTCATGTTTGTATTTGGAGAGTTTTAGAGTTGACAGAAGCTTTGCATTTGATTTTTTGGTTTTTTATGCGGTGTCTGAACCTTTTTAAGAGTGTCTTTTTCAATTAGAAAATGGGTAAAACCCCAATGTTCAGTAATTTCAGTGTCATCATAGAGGAGGTAACAGAGAGGGTCAGTGTCATCATAGAGGAGGTAACAGAGGGTCAGTGTCGTCATAGAGGAGGTAACAGAGAAGGTCAGTGTCATTATAGAGGAGGAAACATAGAGGGTCAGTGTCATCATAGAGGAGGTAACATAGAGGGTCAGTGTCATTATAGAGGAGGAAACAGAGGGTCAGTGTCATCATAGAGGAGGTAACAGGGTCAGTGTCGTCATAGAGGAGGTAACGGAGAAGGTCAGTGTCAAAGAGGAGTCAACAGAGAGGGTCAGTGTCATAGAGGAGGTAACAGAGAAGGTCAGTGTCATAGAGGAGGTAACATAGAGGGTCAGTGTCATCATAGAGGAGGTAATAGAGGGTCAGTGTCGTCATAGAGGAGGTAACAGAAAAGGTCAGTGTCATAGAGGAGTCAACAGAGAGGGTCAGTGTCATCATAGAGGAGGTATTATAGAGGGTCAGTGTCATAGAGGAGAAAACAGGGTCAGTGTCATAGAGGAGGTAACAGAGGGTCAGTGTCATAGAGGAGTCAACAGAGAGGGTCAGTGTCATAGAGGAGGTAACATAGAGGGTCAGTGTCATCATAGAGGAGGTAACAGAGGGTCAGTGTCGTCATAGAGGAGGTAACAGAGAAGGTCAGTGTCATAGAGGAGTCAACAGAGAGGGTCAGTGTCATCATAGAGGAGGTAACATAGAGGGTCAGTGTCATTATAGAGGAGGAAACAGAGGGTCAGTGTCATCATAGAGGAGGTAACAGGGTCAGTGTCGTCATAGAGGAGGTAACAGAGAAGGTCAGTGTCATAGAGGAGTCAACAGAGAGGGTCAGTGTCATAGAGGAGGTAACAGAGAAGGTCAGTGTCATAGAGGAGGTAACAGAGGGTCAGTGTCATCATAGAGGAGGTAACATAGAGGGTCGGTGTCTTCATAGAGGAGGTAACATAGAGGGTCAGTGTCATCATAGAGGACGTAACATAGAGGGTCAGTGTCTTCATAGAGGAGGTAACATAGAGGGTCAGTGTCATCATAGAGGAGGTAACAGAGGGTCAGTGTCGTCATAGAGGAGGTAACAGAGGGTCAGTGTCATCATAGAGGAGGTAACATAGAGGGTCAGTGTCATCATAGAGGAGGTAACATAGAGGGTCAGTGTCGACATAGAGGAGGTAACAGAGAAGGTCAGTGTCATCATAGAGGAGGTAACAGAGGGTCAGTGTCATCATAGAGGAGGTAACAGAGAAGGTCAGTGTCATAGAGGAGGTAACATAGAGGGTCAGTGTCATAGAGGAGGTAACGTAGAGGGTCAGTGTCATCATAGAGGAGGAAACAGAGGGTCAGTGTCATCATAGAGGAGGTAACATAGAGGGTCAGTGTCATCATAGAGGAGGTAACATAGAGGGTCAGTGTCGTTATAGAGGAGGAAACAGAGGGTCAGTGTCATCATAGAGGAGGTAACATAGAGGGTCAGTGTCATCATAGAGGAGGTAACATAGAGGGTCAGTGTCGTTATAGAGGAGGAAACAGAGGGTCAGTGTCATCATAGAGGAGGTAACAGGGTCAGTGTCATCATAGAGGAGGTAACAATCAAATACTTTAATTTTGAAATACTTTAAACTTATTTCTACATATTTATTTATTTTTGTTTGATGTTCTTTGTGTTTGGTTAGGCATCCTAGGTTAAGCTCTCTACTGTCGCGGTTCAAGACGGCAATCTTACACCAGGATGTCACAGCATCTCCCTCAACCAATAGACCCTACACAGATATTACATCAGTTATTCCCAATAAGGTCAGTTTACATATAGGTGATTAAGAATTAACGTTTCATAATGAATATCATGAATGACTTCACCAGTTACCTTTAAAAGCATGAATTGATTGATTACACCAGTATTGAAATCTCAATGCCTTCCAACTTTCTGACCATCAAGGTAACTTTGACACCTCCTGGGCTGCCAACCATGTTTTCCTCATATGACCAAATAATGTAAACAAGTTTGAAGAAAATTTGTGAGATTGACGCTTGCAGTTAGGTTGATATTTTCCAGATATACATGCCATACACATGACATCAAAGCAGGGCCTTAAAATGAACTCATAGCTGTCTCTAAAGCCAACCAGTTAGTATAACCATTTAATATTGGTACATTGTAGTTAAACTTTAATTCTACTGTTTGGCCATTCAAATGCAATTCTTAAAGAACAAATTTTAATCTTAATTTGCGAAATAACAAATTATGTAGAATTTAAAAGGTTTATGTTTTTGCCTAAATCCTGAAATAATAATACCCTCCAAAAAGCATTTCCTGGTGTGATTTCATAATCATACCAAGTTGGTGTGATGTTTCCATTAGGATTCTTTGTCCACTAAATAATTAAGATTCAGATTGATGAAGTCAGGCATAGTTTAATCTTCATGTTGCCAATAGGTCTTAAGAAAGCAAATATCAAAGAACAATAAAGCTAGGAACACTGTCGAGATACATTGTATTAAAAGTTGCTTCAACAAATCCCTGCACATTTATCAGCTTACTCTAAAGTGTTTATGTGGTTTTATTCTCATTCTAGGTTATCTATCTAATGACATTCTTTGTCTTTGGTTGTAGGACTGGTTTCTCTCTGTGGTCCAGCAAGGTTGTTTTGGTCAGACAACTGCCTCAGCAAGAGAGTGTTCCTTACTTCTAGCTTATTTACCATATGAGGACATACTTGCCACTATGATGACAGAGGTATACCAACCACTCTTTCATGACTAAGTGATCGAATGCAATGCACTTAAATGCTGTTGTTGACAGACTTGAGGGATAGAGTCCTGATTTGGCTAGTCATGGAGCATGTGTCCTGCATTGACATACTTCACTCATAATCGCTTTACGCTTTTGATAACACATTAAACCATTGAGCTTGCAAATGAGGTCAGGCAATGCTTGCAATTGTTTCCCCATCTCACCAAAATCATATTTTTGCTCACATGTTGGATTCAGAAATTTAAAAACATGAGATAAAGAGAATAATATTTTTACTTTGTTTGTTATATACCCCGAACAAAGATTCTGACAAAATTGGGAGACCGCCAACATAGGGCTTGACAGCTCAGTTGGTATTGTGCTGGCATGTTAAACAGGGGGTCATTTGTTCAGATTCCGCTCTAGTAAATTTTTCTTTGTTCAACCCCAAAATATTTTATTAATTTTTTTAAATTATAACAACTTTTGTCCTAATCTGTTTTTAGGAATTCAGTTACCCTCTTCTAGGAGACTGCTTCCTTGTAGGATTACAGCGGACTAGATCCCTCCATCCCCAAGGCTACAAAAGTTCTGCTACTGTTCCTCCTGAAAAACAAGCATCCCCTAAGAAGGAACCTGTTAGCAGCAAAGCACCTCCGTTGGATCCAATGCTACAGGCCTCTTGTAATACTCTCCTGAGTCATGTTCATACTCTCATCTCAATGCTGCCGTCAGGACACAAGATCTTAAGGATGGATTCCAGACTAGACTCAGACAGGACACAAAGGGGTCGGTTGACATCTTTGATGCAGGATGGAGAGTGGAGCCATCGAGTGCATGAGCTGGCCTCGGCATTGGTCAAATACCTGAGTGCCATGAGATTATTAGGGATGGCCCTACCTGACGATGCTGAAATGGATATAGCTAGATTAGCAGTCACATGTCTGGAGGTAATTCTTGTTATGGGAGAGGATTTGATAAAGTTAGATTAGAATTCACATGTCTGGAGGTAATTCAACTTATCTGTGTATTTTATGACCAAGTGATTACTTTCTAAGAATTGTGTTTTAATTATTTATAATCAAATGTAATTAACTTGGATGATTAAAGTCAACTTTTAAAAACATTATCTGTACTGTACAAAGGTCAGAATTGGCCATGGTGTATAGATGACTGATGTGTTTTATGGTGTGCATATATTGTGTACACATTCCCGTTTTTGGCATCTCTGTGCATATTTCTTTTGTCCTTTACTTTGCCCCCTGTACTTAAAATCCTTCCTTAGACTTTGTACACACAATTCCTTGTGGAAAGTCCCTCTCTAGAATTCTTCTGTGAACACCTTTTGATCCTATTCACTTTGGTCTCTATTTGGTAACGAATATTAAAACAACATCCTGGTGTAGAGGAATTTCTTATGGATCATAATAAAGAATCATTTGTTATCACAGGTAACTTGCTGGGCATTGACAAACGGATTAAACGTCTCATCGCAGAATGTTGTTTTAGCATTAGAATGTATGTCTGACTGCCTACAAAACCAGCAGATCTTCGCTGTAATAGGCTCATCAGATCATATGACATGGGCATGCTCTGCCATTGGCTGTGTTCATCAGATTGTCAAAAAAGGTTTGTGATCTAAAACCTCAAAGTTTTATAACTATTGAAACTATTGGAATCAAGGGCGCACAAGTAGGAGAACATTTGGACTGTGTCCTTTAATCATCAAAGGTTCAGGTCGAATGAAACTTTATTATCTTGTTTCTATGTGAACATCCTATCAAAGAAATAATGTTTTTACCTGAACAAGCCAATCATTTTTGAAGTCATTTGCAAAATTGATTTAAGTTGACAGTAAAGTTTGATTTGGGAATCTCATGATGGTGGTAAAACATTTGTGATGATTCTTTATATTTTAATTAACTGCACTGTGGTTTATTTTCAGTATTTGGTTGTTGATATTTTTGTCCTTGTTTCAGTCAACCCTCAGAGAAAGCCATTTTCCTCAGTCGATGTTATAGTTGAACAGCAGAGTACTTTAAAAGGTTAGTGTGTATCTAACACATATATAGATATAAACTGTTAAAATGGGAGCTCTCTTTTTGTAATCCTGATTAGATGAAAGTAAATATAAATGTAGGAAAACTTGTAATGAACGTTTTTGTTGTTGTTGTTTTTTTTTTTAAATGATAGAACATCAAGATATGCAGACTGCCTGTCAGCAGATTTCAGAACTTCTAATTAGCTTTCAGTATTCACCAACCTCCAGTGGATACAATTCCCTTGAGCATCTCCCGCAGTTCCTGAGAAAACCCTTAAGGAATGTGGTGATCAGTCTGGCCAGGCTACCACTGGTCAATAGCTATGCACGTACTCCTCCATATGCCTGCAAGCTGGGTTGGACTCCCAGTCCTAGGGAAGGTTCAGTAGAGATGCCACCACTGCCCATGGAATATCTCAAGGAGAAAGATGTATTGAAGGAGTTTGTCATCAGAACAAATGCCATCGGTAAGTCCATCTTGATATTTAGATGCTTACATCTTAAAGCTGGACAACTGACATATTGAATTTGTTGTGCTCTGAAACAATGCATTCATCGATGTCTTACTCCTTTGTCACTCCAACCCTTTGAATACTTTCTCCTGAAATGAATTTAATAAGGCTGCTATTAAGTACACATATTATATAGTAATTAATCTCTGTAAGTATTTGCTTTACTGAAAATGATTAGTTGCCAAATGGCTTTATAGAGAACATTGATTGCTTTGTTCTCCAATATCTCTTGCCGATAGATTTATGAAGCATACAACTTAACTAACTTGAATCAATACTTATCAGACAATCCGACTCATGATTGTTATTGGTCTTTCCAAACCTTGGCGCTAACTCCAGCAACAGTTTTATTATAGATGTTGATGCCCTTTGTCAAAAGTACAGGTGTTGATTGAGGATCACTGTTTGGAAAATGCCACAGATGCACAAAAGTGACATCAGACTTTCATGATTGGTTTTCAGGTTGGACATCTAGACAGCAATTTGAGGAGACCTGGGCAGGGTTATTGGGAGTGTTTACAGCTCCTGTCATCCCAGAGGAAATAGCTCCAGAGGTAGGAGTAACAAAATGGTTTTGTCAGAGGAGTAACTATCCTCATAGCCATGGGCAGTGTATTCCTCTAATAATCTCTAATAATCTCATTTATACTGATTACCTGCATAAGGCTGGGCAGGTGAGATCGTGTTTTTATTTCCAATCTTAGCACTTTTCATGTGACTGTGGTTTTTTCCCTTCTGTCTGATGTAACTTGCTACAAATAGGTTGCAATATGACGTAAATCAGCCATCTTTACTGGCAATTTTGAACACACAGTCATGTGTTTTGCATGAGAACAGCAAACAGCACGTGCACTTTTCACAAAACTCATTGCACGATTGGTTAGTAAACAGGTGGCTGCATTAATAATTTGAATGCTTGACGGGCCTGCAAGCTAAAATGCAATTTGCCCATAAAGATGACGTCTATTTGGAACTATCTATTACAGTTCAGTGCGCTGCAAGCAGCATAACTATATTGTGTGGACATTGAAACATTGTGCTTGCATACGACTGAAGGGAAGGAGGTAGCGCTAACCCCCAAAGAGATGGACTCGGAGCCTGCATTTTGTATTAAATGATAAGTTGTGCCTGTAAATCTATTGACTTTGGGCCTAGCTGGTACAGTGGCATAAAATGTTCGGCTAGACTTGGCGTAAGCATTGTGCGCACAAAAACCCATGTATGGTAACCAATGAATGTGTTTTCAATCAGCATACAAATGTCAACAGGGAAACTGTCGCAAGTTGAGTTGGCCAGCGGTAGGTCGAGTTATCAGGAGAAATACAGGACAGTTCTGACTTAGTGTCAGGGGTGGTCAACTCTAGAATGTTTGTAAAGTAGTGGCTGGACTTTGGTGAGATCCTGTATTTTATGCAGTCAAAGCCCAAACAAAAGGTGATCGGTGTTCTTTTGGGATCATTTGAGCAACACCTGATTCTGGAAGATAAAAAGCATCTGTAACAATATGGACAAGTGACCACTGCTCAGCACAAATAAGTGATTATAAGTAGAAACGGTTCCATCAGCCATTACTATGAAATACCATAGTTTCTCCTACAGGTATATGTAAAATCCAATGCAATGTGTATTGAACCAAACATCAAGTCTATTATTATCTAATCCACAGGAGGAAATTGAGCACAGTCAGTCCATCTGTCTTGCAGTTCGCACCATATCATCCCTGCTAGTCAACAGTATGCTCCGCCCACAGCCTGGTAACCCTACTAACAGCAGCTATCAGCAAATACCACGACATGGCCACAAAGACCTGCCATTCCTCAAAACACCCAAAGGAAAGAAGTTATTGGCACTACGTTGGCTGGTAGAAAGGGAGATCCAAGCAATGGCTTCTAAAACGTATATACTTTTCTGTTTTGTCAACATAAAAAAAAACCCTTTTTTTTTCAAAGCATAATCTATTTCAAGTAATAAAATAAAGACATCCTCAGAAGCGCCATATAAGTGGTGTGACCTGTAAGTCTGAAGGAAGTCCTTAGGATAAGACAGAGATTAAAGTTCAGTTGAGGATCTAAGAGAAAACTCTGTTTTTATTACTGCTTCTCTGCTTTCCTATTAATTTTGTTTGGCTTTCTATGAATTTAAACAGTTGTCACTAACATAAACAGAAGTTTTACACCTGCTTGCGTTGTGTTAGTAATTACAACTAAACTACAAAATATTATTAGCTTAAAAGGTTTTTATCTCAAATCAAAGGGTGTAATTTTTTGTGGAATTGAGGATCTTTTTTAACAGACCCAGGTTTGTGACAAATAATCTTGTGGATTATTTCAGGTGTTATAATATTTATCTTAAAGCAACTGTTGAATGACTAAATATGTTGTTTTCCTTTCTCCCTCATGTAGAGTGAATGCATCCATCCAAATGCCTGTTAATGAGTTGGATAACATGGCTGATCTGTACATGAATAACCTAGAGCAAGAGTGTGACTCAACAAGCTTTGATTTGGCAAGGGTAAGTCTATATATGGTGCTGGCCTGAGTCCCAGTAAGTTGATGTGTGATCAGTTGAATTTACTGTGATATCTAGGTGATGTATTTCCCCTTCAGTATTACCCTCTCCTTAATATATGTAGCATTGTTATACACATATACATGTAGCGCACTCTTCTTGGTCCTCAGATATCTGTACATGGCATCTGGGCCATTAACAACATGCTTCCTCCATTGATTGATGAAGAGGCTGAAATCCTAGATGAGAATGGTGAAGTAACAAGACCAATCCGTACATCACCTGTCAGAGTGCCTGGTAACTTGGATGTCCACTCCTGTCTGATGTTCCTAGAGGGCTTGTATGGTCAGTGGTTATCACCAATGGCTGTCCCACGTACACCACTTATGCTGATATGTGAGACTGTCAAATCGGTTAGTCCTTTCATATCACACTCTGTATAGTCTTTCTTTATTTTGAACTTTTGTGTGACCATAAAGCACAGGAAAACAGTGCACAAGTACCTCAAATAAGTATGGAACTCTCACCTGTCTGCATTCTTAACTTAGCAGCCACTGAGTCTGTCTGTTGTGCAATGTTAGAGCACTGGTACAACTCAAGTACATGAAAGTACTCGACCCATACTGGACTCTTTGTTCTTGTTTTTGTTATATGGACTTCGGTATCTGTACTCAAAACCTCGGGAGTACAAATCAACTATGAAATATTTTTTGGATTTCCCATTAACTTTATCACCAAAGCAAGAACTAGAGAAGTGATTACAAAAGCAACCTTGAACACTTAAACAAATGCAAAAGAACTGCAGATATGCCTAGAGAGCACTAGGAATGGTAACAGTGCGTTGCTTGTCTGGCTTCAACTTTCCCAATAAATGTGAATTCCAAGTCTGAAGACAATGAATAAGGAAACCAATCCAAACCCATGCTTTGTTACATGTATATCCGAGCACAAGGAACTTGTGTATGTGTGCAACCTGAAAGATGCATTGCCCACTTTAAGGACGATTAGATGGTCAAAAGTTAATTTAAATGTTGTACAGGGTAGGAAAAGTTGTTAGCTTTTATTTGATACCTTGAGCAAAAAAATCCATCAAGGATAAGTGGCAATAAATAAAAAATGTAAACTTATAAAAGGCTGGGCCAGCCCTTTCAATCGTACACTTATGCAGGTCAAAGCTTCAATAGATCTATACAAGCTAGGGATATTCATTGGATTTTTACAAGCTACACACTTAGTTTGCGCATCATTAGTGTTGTACATAACCTGATACCCCCCCCCCCCCCCCCAGTCAGTGTGTGTGTGTGTGTGTGTGCCTTTACACACGCCAACTTATGGGGTATTTTTGACAATAGAACAATGCTACCCCACAAGGTTTTCTTTGTTCAAGTGGTACCCCACAGAGGATTTCTTTAGAAAAGGGAATAATAGAACAACAATGGAAGTACCCCGTAACTGGCATATGTAAGGGTGGGTGTGTCAACACACACACTGGTCCTTGTGGGGTCCAAAACACAACGAAACAATGGACCCCACAAGGGACTCGTTTGTTGAACCTGGACCCCACAAGAGAATTCTTTAGAAAAAGGAATAATAGAACAACAATAGCAGGACCCCACAAACCACCATCGGTAAGGGTGTGGTGTGTGTGTGTGTGTGTGAGTAACCACCACCATCATCGTCGCAAAATCATCACATAGCTGGGATCAAGTAACAATGTGGTACATCATTTTTTGTTGTTGGGCTATTTAAAATCATACAGGAAGTTTGCCCAGTGTGTTTTTTACCTGACTCTTTCGCCGCTGTGTGACTAGTGGATCCTTCTTATCCATCTTGATGATTGTAAAAAGATATGTCTATGCCACTCTTACTGACCTGTAGAGCAACTACGTTTGCATACTTTGTATATCGGCGGGAATTTATCTATGAATACCTGCCAGTATAGGGAATATGCAAATGTAGGTAAGAATTCGCTTGTAGACCCTACCCAGACTGGAGTTTCATATGCCCATGTCCAAGCACAGCATTTAATACAATGTCATAAGTGTGCGGCCCCCAAACATAAACACACAGAGCAAGTGTGTATATCTCATGGCCAGCTGCCGGCCGTGATAGAGATTACAAGAGCCATGAATATTCATTAACTTGCTTATTACTCTGATGAGCTGTCGCTCAGCCAATCAGAATGAACCCCGCTTATAACAAAATGCTTGTATATACAATTAATGAAATATCAAGTAAATAAACCACAAAGGAAACTGACTGAGTAAATTTTTTTTTCATAATTTGGGTTTGAACAAAGAAAAATTGTATCGTAGATTGATCCCTGGCTACACAGCAGCTTACGGTTGATAGGCTTCTGACTGGAACCCCCGAACAAAGATATTGACTAATAGGTTGGTTCAAGTCCCGCTCCAGTCAATTGGTCTTTGTTCAAACCCACAATTAATGACTTCAGAAATCAAAATTCTTAATATTTATCTTTTTGCTTAATTTGTTCGCATGTGAAATTTAAAAATTTTTTTATCCTGTCATCAAAACACTTCAACCATCTTCAATTAGTGTAGTTTCCTCAAGGAAAATCCCCAATTATTTGTTGAAAAGCACCGTTGTTATGTACATAATAACACAAAATCAATTGAAGATACATGAAGAAATTACACAAGAAAATCAGTTATAACAGCAATTTCTAGAAAATCCATTTTATGCTTGGTATGGGGCATGGTAGTAGCCCCCCCCCTTCACACTCTATTGTGTCTTCATTTTGTGCTTAGAACCTCAGGAATTCTTTAGACCATTTTAAGGGGGGGTTCTTCTGTGGAAGAGGAAAATAGTGTTCAAGCAAGGGAAAATTGGGGAGTACCCTCTGCCTCCATATTGGGCATGGTTTGTGAAAACTGAAACCCAATATTCAAAAATTTTACCCGACAATAAGTAAGCTTTTATTTAACCCTCACTGACCGTTTTTGGGGCAATACCAATAGTGTTCACAAAGCATGTGCCATTTGTTTGCATCAAAGTTGCCCTCTTGTGAAGTTTTCCCTTTGATATGCATGCAATATTGTTCTCTTTCATAAAGTTTGGTTAAGGAGTGATGCTAAAGATTATGCTTGAATGTTTTTGTTTGACTGTGACATCAGAGGGCGTATGGTTTGTACATGTTCTTACCCTTTAAATAGCACTTTGGGTGTCTTTTAATCAAAGTTCATTGATGTGATTTACAATAAATGAATGTTAGTAAAGGTGTTAGAGAAGATTGCATAGTGTATATTTGATATTTTCTCTGGATATGTGTATGGTACATAACTCAGACTAAAGTACTTGAGGACTCGATACTTGGATTTGAGGATTGGACTCCCTGACTCCCAACTCTAGTAGTTATTGCAATCCATATTAAGAAGATGAAGTTTCTTTTTTTCTTCTTCTACACCAGGTGTTAGTGATATCAGATGTGTTTACACAGCGAGCGCAGTATGAGTGGATGTTTGACACACTCCTTGAAGTCAATAAGAACCATCCTGTAGAAGATGAGCTTGTTACCCAATATGCTGTGCCTGGAATATGTAAAGCTGCAGCCATCTTAGGCCTGGTGAGTACTAGCTGCTTATCCAGAGTACCATATCACCAACTTATACACATTTGCTCACACAGACAAGGTTTTGCTCATTTATACTTCAATTACTTTGCTTGGCAGCTTAATGACTGCGCACTGGACATTTTTCTTCCATGAAAATTGAACACAACTGTAAGGTGATAGTTCATTATTTTTCATAAAGGAAACTTACCCATAAACCATTGTTGAAATAAGTACTCGTGTTGTGGAGAAAAGCAAACTATTAATGATGACATATTTTGGTATGAGTCTACACTATTATCTTGTAGATGTTTTCATTATTTACAACTATTATTTAAGAAAAACGTTCTTGACAAAAAGTTTTTCTTCTGCAATGAAGCTTGAAATATCCCAAATTGGAAACATTTGGCGATTGTTAAGTTTGTTTGTCCCTATTTCTGATATACTTGTCAATGACTTGTTTTAATTAGGAGAAGGACTTGTCTGAGAAGGTGAGTAAGCTTCTTGAAGTCACACTACGTAGTACACATCTACCCAGCCGTGTAGGTGCCTTGTATGGAGCCCTCTACATTCTAGAGTCAGATGCTGTGGAAGAAATAAGTGTCTTTATCCCTGTGGTGTCTGATTATGTGGCTCGGAACCTTCACTACAACTCACAGTAAGTACAAACTCCAAATCCTTTACTTACATTAGGTTTTTTATTCAGATACTCTAACATCTGGCAGACATTTGTGTTCTGAGATAGCTTTAAACTTAACATAGACTAATAACTTACCATAGACTAAAAACTTACCAAAGACTATTGGGATGCTAGATGGCTTGAAACTTACCATAGACTATTGGGATGCTAGATGGCTTGAAAGTATTGGCAGCAATGTTATAAAAATCGAAAGGTGAATCACATGGACTAACATTCCCTAGAAAAATCACCTTTCACAATAATTACAGCAATGCTCACTCAAGCGATGCACACACGGGATGTTGACTATTGAGGGAATAATCTGAAGATTAGATTGACCTGGATATTTAGGAATGATTAGAGGAGTTTACAGTCAGGTTAGAATTCGCCGTATTTTTGACCACGTGAGGGCGTATGTGGATAAATATCACACAATGAAAAACAAGTAAACAAACAGGGTTTTTTCACTTTTTTATCGCTATTTTTTATGTATTTCTTCATTGGTGCAAGAAAACTACAAACAGGCAATTATAATAAGCTAAAACTGCTATTGTGATGCAAGACATTCCCTGATGACAGCGCCCTCATGCGGTCAAAAATATGGTCAATTATGCCTTAGGATCGTTGGTTAGTTTGATCATGGAAATCTTTAGTTGTTTGATTTGAGAGCTGGCGCTGTTGAACAAATCGTCCTGAGGTGTTTTCATACAATAATTAATGTTACTGTGTTGTCCATTTTCCATTCAATTTAAGGTAATCAGACTGAGGCTGGAAGCTACAAAAGTATAGTATAAAATAACGCAAAAGTCTCAGTTAAGTACATGTAGATTGTGTATACATGGGAAACCACAGCACAAATTCACGAGACAAAAGGTGTTTTTGAAATTTTCTCAAATTCTAAGATACTGTAGTGAAATAATTTGTTTGTGTTGTTTAGTTGCAGTAGTCTTGCAAGTCAACGTCACACTTTGGCTATGTTGACATTAGCCTTCTATGTCATCGAGTATTATTACAACTACATCAAAAGTACTGATTTCACAAGGGCCATTATGCAGGTGGGTAGGAATTAAGGGAATAAAGAACTTGTACAAATTGTAAACTAAAACAAGTATCTTCTTAGCAACAACAGATCACCAGTCAAGTTGTTCTTGGCCTAGGTTGATATTTTTCCAGCTTAGCCAATGTACCCATATATGTTTCCAGCTTACCAATACAATTGATGAGCAATATTTTCTGCACTCCCTTTGACGCAGCTTGTTCTGCAAAGTAGCATGATTTTGCTGGCAGAAACAGGCTGCCAGCAGTATTTTTGCATTGATGGGAACAAAACAAATTTAATTCCATATTGCACTTCGAAAACCTGAATATGAAGTTGATTGATTGGTTTTGTTGTGCCAAGCAGAGCTGTATATCTATGGCATCAATGAGTGATGGAGCTACGTCACCTTGTGTCTACCAGGCCATCATGAGAGGATTAGAGAGACTTCTTCTCTCTGGCTTACTCTCAACTCAAGAGGCTGAGGTGCTAACCAAGCTCAGTATGGACAGGTAAATTGTGTTATTAGATTGGTTTATTAAAACATGCCAAATTCAAAACTTTAGAGATGAATGGCATCTGAATTTACAAAGGTACATTAGAAGAAATGGTTTCATTTCCTCTACTACAGGTTGTGTATGCCATCCCCTCTTCATGCCATGTCAGCATTGGGACTGCTTTTAACAAGTATGTACACTCAAAAGGAAAAACAAACTCAAGGAACTGACTGCCAATCGGAAAGAGACTGTGAGTCACATGACCCTGAGAGTCAGGTGATGGCCATGGAAAGGATTTCAGTTTTGTTTGATAGGTGAGTGACATTGTTTAGTTCTTTACTGGTGTGATGAGGGTACCCTGTTTGCTTACACAAGGCACACAGAATACTTGTTGACTGTTTGACACATGTCACTCATGGGTTTTAGTAAGCTTTGCTCTGGCGTAACACTATTGGGTTAACACAGCGAGGATTGTAGCAAAAGCACTTGATGGAGAATAATATGGACTCTTTGTATTGAGTGTACCTTACTAATTATCAAACCTTCATATTTTCACTAACACCATCATGTCAGCTCAGAGTTCAGTGTGAATGGTACTTTAGACTATGCATTGTGCTACACACTGAATTGTTCAATAGGTTTTTAAAAATTGTTGTTCACTCGGCCACTTTTTTTTAGGATCTTGAGGACCTATTTTTTATCTGTACAGACCATTTGAGAAGGGATTGTGTCACCAAAACATACTTATTGCATGTTTATAACACCCAATGCTTAGAAGATTCTGTCTTGTGATTAGGCTAGAGCATGCCACATGATATGTCTTATTTTCACTAGAAAGCCACACGGACGTAACAAACTATACAGCTATACCCATAGCAACCATTGTACTAGACCCATAGCAACCAGTCTACTATACCTGTAGCAACGGCAGCTGCTTGTTACTGAGATGTCTAAGGCAGTGTATCATATGAGGTGTTATGAAACAAATATTGACTGCTTTTACTCATGCTGTGGTTAACACTACGACTCCCTCGGTGATCCCCAGATTGTTCTTTTTTAGTCTTAACCATAGCACTCCAAGCAGTCAATATTGTTGTAGTCTTAACCGTAGCACTCCAAGCAGTCAATATTGTCATAGTCTTAACCGTAGCACTCCAAGCAGTCAATATTGTTGTAGTCTTAACCGTAGCACTCCAAGCAGTCAATATTGTCATAGTCTTAACCGTAGCACTCCAAGCAGTCAATATTGTTGTAGTCTTAACCGTAGCACTCCAAGCAGTCAATATTGTCATAGTCTTAACCGTAGCACTCCAAGCAGTCAATATTGTCATAGTCTTAGCCGTAGCACTCCAAGCAGTCAATATTGTTGTAGTCTTAACCGTAGCACTCCAAGCAGTCAATATTGTCATAGTCTTAACCGTAGCACTCCAAGCAGTCAATATTGTCATAGTCTTAACCGTAGCACTCCAAGCAGTCAATATTGTCATAGTCTTAACCGTAGCACTCCAAGCAGTCAATATTGTTGTAGTCTTAACCGTAGCACTCCAAGCAGTCAATATTGTCATAGTCTTAACTTTAGCACTCCAAGCAGTCAATATTGTTGTAGTCTTAACCGATGCACTCCAAGTAGTCAATATCGTCATAGTCTTAAACGTAGCACTCCAAGCAGTCAATATTGTCATAGTCTTAATCGTAGCACTTCAAACAGTCAATATTGTCGTAGTCTTTTTACTATTCACACCTACTCAAAAGTAAAGTAGGATGGAGTAATCATGTTAACACATCAGCACAATACAGGACACCACTACATATAGAATCTGAGATTTTGAAATTTACAAGATAATGTTAAGACTGGTATGTTTAAGAACATCTAATGAAGACACATATTTGTATTTCTACATAGAATACGTAAGGGTTACCCCAGTGAGGCTCGTGCTGTGGCACAGATTCTTCCAGCGTGTGTCAGTGATTTCTTCTCATTGCAAGATGTTATGAATAAGGTGATTGGAGAGTTTCTCTCCAATCAGCAACCTCACCCCCAGCTCATGGCTACTGTGGTATTCAAGGTAAACTAAATGGTTTTCTTACTAGAAAAGCACAAAGTGAAGATTTGATGGTGGCTGTGCATTGGATGTACATTGTCTGTGCTGGTCTGTTCAAAGAAGTATACATGTATGATAACTTAGCACACTGCTGAAAATGGTGCTCATAATTATGTGCCCTATTGCAGGCACACTGTTTTGGCTGTGGTGTACTGACCTGGGAAATTGCAGGATTAACAGAAGATTCGGAGTAGTGTTGTTAACTTAATCAGATTATAAGTCCAACCAGTAATACTCTGATTATGTCCATGTATATATATAGGTGTTTGGTAGTTTACACAGTCAGGGCCAACCACAAGGAGTACGAGACTGGGTTATGCTGTCCCTCTCTAACTTCACACAGCGTACACCAGTTGCCATGGCAATATGGAGTTTGACCTGCTTTTTCATCAGTGCTTCTACCAACCCATGGATTCGAGCTCTGTATCCTTTTGTAAATCACTATTGTTTGTTCTCTTCATGTACATTATTTGATCAACAGGTAATGTCCTTTGATATAGTGATATCCTTGATTACTTAAGTGTTTGGCCCAACTGCCAAACAACTATTGTTTTTATGCTGTTTTTTTTTTCTTTTCTTTTTTCTTCAACTGTTTCTCCTGCTGAAACCTACTCTGCAAAGTTTCTCATACAAAGAAAGCTTTAACAAACTTGAAAGTTAGCATTTACTTTTAGACCTTGTTTTGTAGATGTATTCAAAAGTTAAAACATCATGATGACGTCATCAGCAGTCATTGTATCAAAGTTTCTTAATTAAAAAAAATCACAGTACCAGAACTGCATGATGGACTTGTTCGATTTGTTCATATTTTTATTTATTTTTTTTAATGAATAAATGTGACCTAAACTGACACTGACTGGTCCAAACCAGAAGTTAAAGTGAAAAAAATCTTTACAAGAGCTGTATGAGCTCTGGAGCAAAAATGGTAAGGAATTTGACATTGGTTCTAAAAATTCTTTGACAATAAACAGTTTTGAGGTATTCCTACCCAGTACTCATAGCTAAACTCATATGTAGAGATCCAAGTGCTTGCTACTTGGCTGTCTTTTGGACTTGATACTAGAATATCAGAATACTCGGTACTTGTATGCTTGTACTCAATGGCTCAAGTACTAGTACTCCAGTACTACTGGGCAGTACCTGGTACTGTGCAAAGGTTAAAAGTACTTGACTACAACACTGCATATAAACTAATTGAAACTGTTATAGAAAACTTGTTGTAATTCTTTTAATTTTAGAATATAAAGTACTCATGTCAACAAACAAAAATAAACAAAAACTGGAAAGTTTGATTGATGAGAAAGTAAATTTGGACACAGTTTTGAAGGCAGCTATTGTACTCATGTATGACACATTCTCCTTCAAAATGTATGTACAAATTTGTCATACTGACAATGTGTGTGTACGCGTATGTGCACAATCAATGACCTTGTTCAGTTGACCTTTCACTCAAGCAGTGTGGAACTGCCGTTTGGGCAAAGGTGGATCACTGCGAGATCAGGCTCAAGTATAAACATGTCGGCAATCGGTTTGATCGCCCTTGCTGGATCTGATCCTCTATGGTGATAGAGACTCAACAAAAATTCTCTTTCAATAAAACAAATTAGCATCTGCTTAGAAGCATTAGAACACAGATTGGGGTTGGCAGATTGGGGTTGGCATATAAGATCATTTTATACAACCTTAACTTAGCAATAATTAGACTACCTCACATTGTAGGCAGAATGGGACGTCTGGAGGCTATTGACAAAAAATACTTCCTGGTGGTTGCCAAGGACTTCTACACTAATCAGGTATCGGTATAGCATTGTCAATTACTCAGTTGTTTGAACTTGTTAGTTTGGATAGAATTATATGTGGTGCAGATTGGTACCGTTTTGCTTTTGTTGGTTGTCAATTGTGCCTTTATTGAGAAGGCAGTGTAGATTGGTTACAATTCACCACATTATAACTGTTAGTTGAGTTTTTGTAACTGTAAGCAATAATAAAACAGCTTATGTAGTAGTAGAAGATTCATAGCCACCATAAGCAGAATTATTTTAAAGAGAAGCAAGTAATTTCTGCTAGCATGTGTGCATCCTTACAGACATGAAGTGATTATGACTCATGAGCAGATACTGGTGACTATAGCCCCCGAATGCTACATTAAAACCCAGGAACCACACAGTTATACTTAAGTCTTCCATTTGTACGGCTGCTTTGATATTGTACTACTGGTTGTTTGTTCTCTTTCAGGTGATTGAAGAATCAAGTAAACGAGCCTTCATGTCAACATTCCACTCTGCAGCTACAACGTCTACTGATCCTGTCTATGCACAACTTAATGGGTGTCTGTAAACACAACAGGAACTATGGCTTTACAAACAGCAGGAACTATGGCTTTACAATTGTAATTTATAGCAATCCTTCCAAAAAACAAGCCCTTTTCCACAAGGTGCAGTACAGTATTTGTGAAATTTAAAGTTAGAAGGTGGATTTTTTTGTTTAAGATTTCGAAAAAATAGTTAAGACTGTTCTGTTTTGATGAGATGGACTCATGGGATTGACACTTCCATTGTAAAGTTTCCTTCTTTTCCTAAGTTTGGCCAACTTGTTATTTAATCACTGCTGAGATGTTTGGCCAACTTGTTATTTAATCACTGCTGAGATGTTTAATCTGTAATTTAATATGTTTAAAACAAGGAAGAAAATGAAATAGATAAGGATTGATTGTATTTTATTTTCAGTACAAATTCAATACACTGAGCCAAAATGTTAACAATATTCATGCGGTGAGAACACATGATGATGTGTTGAACCTGTTTTTCTCTTGTATATTATGAAGTCATTGTTATTTTGAATGGATGTACCAAAAATTTAGTTTGTTGTAAACGTTTAACTCATATACTTTCTGGAATGATATTTACTAAGAGGGCTGCAAGTAAGTTGTGTCAATAAAGGGTGTTGGTCTGTTCAATGGAGCATTCTCTGTTCATGAGATGGATACAGCTGCATGTGAAATATCAGTCATTTATTGAGATTTATGATGATGTGTGTTTTACATAACCAATTAGATTACTCAACATAAAAATCACACTGATTATTTGTTTCTGAAATAGCTTCCTTTACTACTCAGAATTTAAGTTAGTCGCTACTTCAACTTTTCTGCGTAAAGATATTTTAACAATTGTTAATTCTGCTCATACATTGTGCTTGTTATTAATACCAATTATGATAATCTATTCTAATTGTGAAAGATAACCATGTATCAGCTGTATTATGAAGCCCTACTTCCTGACACCTCCATGCCTCAGCCATCTTTTGTTGGACTCCCTGGGCCACAGCCATTTTTTTTTAGACTCCTAAGGCACAGCCATCTTTCGTTAGACTCCCTGCTAGCCACAGCTATTGAGTTAACTTTGCGAATTATAGAGGGACACTTACTCCAAGTCCTGATTGTGATGTCACCATCTTTGAAATCCAACTGTTTGTTTTCTCATGTTTACATAATGACTAGAGGCATTCTTAGGTGGACATACTGGCATCTTTATGAGTGGGATACTTCCACTCTTCCATTCATGTCTCTTCCTCATTCCTTTTATATTCAAAGATAATTACCAGAAGTCTTAGAATTAAACAATGGAAATAAATAGCATTTGTAAATAAATGTAATTTTGTCAAATGCTGAATGTATATAATCATTATTAATTATTATGAATGTAGAGGCAAAGAGGATGTGACAGATATGTAAAATTCATTTATAGTTTAATAATGGTTCAATCTTTATATTGTTTGTGACATTGTACAAAATAAATATCTAAGTCGGACATGTTACATACACACACACACACACGCACACGCGCAGGTACAGCACTCCTATACGTTAGAGGACACCTATTGTACTTTCTGTTGTTCCTGTATTGAAGCAATCCCCATTGGTTTTGTACACAAATGACTAGTGAGGACACCTGAAAACAAAGAACCGACTAGTGAGGACCTATTGTCCCTATTGTAAAATGTCCTCGGAGGGTTGGCAATACAAACACACACAGTCTTTTGCACGCAGAGTTGTGGGGACTTGCTATTGTTGTTCTATTATTCCCTTTTCTAAAGAATTACCTTGTGGGGACCCGGTTTAACAAAGAAAAACGTTGTGGGGACCTTTGTTCCATTGTGTAAAAGTCCCCACAACGGTGTGTGTGCTAACCCACACACCCTTACATATGCCAGTTACGGGGTACTTCCATTGTTGTTCTATTATTCCCTTTTCTAAAGAAATCCTCTGTGGGGTACCACTTGAACAAAGAAAACCTTGTGGGGTAGCATTGTTCTATTGTTAAAAATACCCCGTAAGTTGGCGTGTGTAAGGGCAAAACCCCTAATTAACCAAACCTGATTGTAGCTAGGAATGATATTACATGTAAAATAAGATTGAAATTTGCATTTTTCAAAGGTTTGTCCAATTTTGAATTCAATGTGGAAAGATATTTAAATTACTTCAAACTTCAAAACAGGTGTTTTATAAGGGTTTATCCCATAAAGACTGCAAGCAGATATTCCTTGCATCGAAATCCCTATAGCTGAATGTCTATTTCATAACAACTACTTAGGCCTACCATTACCATGACAAAAATGCATGTTGACATGGTAGAGTTTTGTTAGCACGTAGGTTGGGCAATAAATTCTTGGTTGTAGAACACTGGCCATCTTGATGCAATGCAGATCGGTACATTGTACCCATTGCTGTTTCTTACAAGTGACACTGTTTGCCTGTAAGTATTAAACTTAGTTGATGTTCTAGTTAATAAAACTTGTAAACAGTGATGATATTTTATCATGAAAAAATTTAATACCTAGAAATTCATAGTTATGTATACTAATAGTTATTATATCAAGCGGTATCTTGTATGGTGAATGAAAAGGTCAGATCAAATCAAAGAGATCTTTGATGCCATTTATAGAATAACTACAGTTGTCAGTACACTTTCTTGATTTTTATTTTTATTTTCTTTCTTTCTTTCTCTCTCTCCCCCTCTCTCCCCCCTCTCTCTTTCTTTCTTTCTTTCTTTCTTTCTTTCTCTCTCTCTCTCTCTCTCTCTCTCTCTCTCTCTCTTTCTTTCTTTCTTTCTTTCTTTCTTTCTTTCTTTCTTTCTTTCTTTCTTTCTTTCTTTCTTCAGTTAAATTATCACAGAATAATACTAAAATAATAAAGTACCATAGGCCTTCTTCAACTTAAAGGTCGACTGTTTAACTCAAGTAAAATGTATGATACATGTACATATAATAAGGTAGTTTGGGGTAAACAAATTTGCAATGAATTTCCTATTCTGTTTAGTTTATAGATATTTCAAGCGGAAGCAGTTGAAAACCAAATATTTCAGACATCTCTCAGATATTGTTAATGGTATGTAAAGTGGTGGTTCATTCACTGTCAATCATGTAAATGTAGTCAATATAATTCCATACCTTGCAATTTTGAATTTGTTTTGCAGAGGTTATGAGTGGATAATTTCCTAAAGATGTTAATGTATAGCAATAAAATACATCCCAATGTGAATCTGGTTTAGTGTCTTTGCTTTGTTTCAATTCTTTTCCAAGGTAATTTTATCAAATAATTTGAGGTGTATTTACGGAGCCCCTAAAGGGACAGGTAAAAAAAAAATGAAAAGAGGAAAAGATAAAATAATCAAAATGATTTCGTTCCCTCGAAATACTCTGTCCCTCAAGGGGCTCCGTAGTATTAACTGAATGAATGGCTGTGGGTGGCTGTGGTATTGTAATACAACTCTATATACATGTACCTCTTAGGGACTAGTAAGAGTTTAAAGAAGCACAGTATTTCAATTGGGTTATTTGCAGTTGATCGCTTCACTTCTGCACTGTCTAGTGTAATGATTGTAGTGAGCTACTCTGGGTTACTGATATGAAGTTACGAAAATGAAGCTGTGAACCATTGCAAGTAGAACTACTATGATGCTCTTAGCAGAAAATATAGGCCTACGAATATCACTAAAAACACATGTGTTAACTACAGACACGTGCTGTCCAGTAGACTTGGTTGGTTTGTGGGGTGTGATCGTGGTGTTGTCTTTAGTCAACACAAATGGCGCCTTTTTGTAGGTTCACCTTCATAGCGCCCTCTTGTAAGTTCACCTTCGATCACAGACTTCAGTTGTCAGAAACTCCCCTGTCTTAATCAGCAAGGATACAGACAGGTATTGGTCTTACAGGCATGATTTCCTTAGATACAATGATTTAATTGGATATACGTGCAGTGACGTAACCTTTCCATATCTGTGTTATAATTGGTCCGAGGTGGTCGTGCGCATAATGTTTGTACATGCATGTAATGTTGTTTTAATGAAATGTACAAATGTAATATGGCGAATGCCTGAACCATCATGACTTTCTGCCAGTGAAAGAAACACACACAAAGAACGAGTCGATTGTCATTTCTTAACGCATGGTGTTGACGTGCTACCAGACAGGCCGTTCTTTTATTTAACTTTACTACTAGTAAATCTATGGGTCGAGTCCCACCAGGTAGTAATTTAAATTTAACTAAATTTAGTCAAAAAAAACCCCCAAGTTACGCCACTGTGACGTCATCAGCGCTCGAATTACATCAAATACAATTTCAATATTGTGTAAACAAAATCATAATCTCCTGAACTAAAAAGAATGAGTCAAAGATGCTAAACCATTTTTTTTTCTTTTTCTTTTGGCCGATTTGACCCGGAAACTTAGATTTAAATTTTAAATAGTAAGGCTATTTAGATTCGAGAAAGTTATAGGCTTTCAGTTATGTCGTTGCCAATGATAAGTGATAGTTATATACACGTCATAGGCTAAAAAGAATTGTGTATTTACATGATCGTGGCATGTGCAAACGTTTTTGTAGATTTTTCGTTTTGAAACAGTATTCACCTGCAAAATTTCGTTCAGAGAAAAGTAAAAAATTGCTTCGGCGAATATCGTGTCATGCTTCTTTAGTACTGTTATGCATTAAAACACTGTTATGCATTATTTTTTAGGGAAATAACAAAAAATGACATTTTGGTTCCTCTAGGCCTACTGGACTTCGTCTTCCGGGTGAAAAAAAAAACTTTGTCGTCTTAGTTCACACCATAGAAAGATCCAGGAAGATTACCATTGTGTCTAGTAATTGATCACAACCAGGTCGGATTTTATAAATTAGTTGCAAGATGGTTCTGTCTTTTATTTCTCCACCGAAACCCCCCTGCGTTCGTTTTTACACTGACACACTCCATTTCTATTTTTACTTATTTGTCCATAATCTTGTAAGTACAGGTCAGAGAAAGTAATCCATTCGTGAAAACACTTTATTTCGGAACGAGCAAAAGTTGTATTCGATATGCTTTACACCTTGTATTTTGTATCCAGAAAGGCAACAATGATATCCCAAATGTTTAACCCACGTCAATCACTCACATTACCCGTTGTTTTTCAACACTCCGGAACTATCAGCTTCAAGTATTAATTCTATTCCTTTCTTCGACCCAAGTCTTGCTTACAATTTTAAATACTTGAACCATATATTTAATGGTTTACCATAGTGTAATTTGAAATGTGACTAAATCATGCATCTACATTCTAACTTATGGTTTATCAGTTAGAACCATTGAGCAATAGTATAAGATACAAATTAAGTTCAGTTCAGTTTATTTCCACTCAGTCAGTTTGCTTACACACTAATACACATACGGTACTTTAGATACGATGCAGCTATTAAACGACTGAATACTTTTTATTTCCTACAGCTGAGGAAGCTCCAGTACTTTGGACCTTGAAAATAAACACAACTCATTTAGATTTAGATGTTTTGCATGTCTAGTTTGATAAGACTGGACTTGAGAATTAAGAGTTAACATATCTCATAAAAGAATTAGGTGAATCATTGGAGTTGAATTGATGCATAAATATTCCAAGTTGCAGAAGATAAATATCGGAAACTATAAGAGTACTGAGTTTTTTAAATAATGAGAATGTCAGAATGAGTCCAACAATCGGCACGATTAATTATTCTAAGAGCCCTTTTCTGCAACAACAGAACTCGTTTCAGTAGACAGGCACTTGATTTGCCCTATGCTATAATTCCATAACAAATGCAGAATAAACGATAACAAAGGTCTACAGAACTTCATAGCGCACAATCTGACATAAATTGCTGAAAAAAATTAAATGTATTTTGGGAACTGTAATATATAGAAATACGCAAAACAACTATTGAAAAATAAATCTGTCATACCCTCGTAAAATTCTCGTTCATTCGTTTACGTTTTCTCTAGAGAAATTAGTGAATAATGTATAAACGTCCGTATCCATTTCTATGAACGTGTTAATTAATTCCACTAATTAGATAACATATTTTAACTAATAGTAGCTAATGCTAACTTTTTTCTTCTAAAATGTCTTTACAGTTTTGTATTCTCAGAAGTAAGTACCAACACGTATTATTTTTATAACAATAATTCTTTGCTGTAACCAAATACCTTTTAATGTCGTAACAATTACAAAAACAAATTCTGAACGAATGAGTCGCTAAATCTTCACCAAAAAACTAAAATTCGAATGACGTTAATAGGTGACTTATACGGCTCCTTCATTATCTGAAGTTTTAACCGAACATGCGTTACAGGGAATGAGACAGAACTACACAATTTGTTTACGTTTTTTTCTCACCAGTCACACAAATCCTCTAAATTTCAAGAATATTACAGAACCAATTAGTAAAACTCAAAATAAACGCACTTAAGAGAAAACAGCTAGGTCATGCGGCCTCTTGTTTTGTTGAATATTAAAATACCAACATTGTTTGATCATTTTCTTCAAAAATGACAGAAGCCTATAAGCAGACACAATTATTATTCCCCATGATGATATGTACAAATACTACGTTTATGAGTTTTTGATCTGATAAGGGGAACTTATTTGGAAACATAAACTAAATCCATTTTGTTAAAATTGATCTGTCTCCCATTTTATCAAAACACTTTCAATTCACAAACTGTTAAAATCCTTAAGTTGGAGTCTGTCGTTGCGAAAGATCTTCCAGCATGTACAGTGGTATCCTACTGCAGTGTCATTCCAGCATGTACAGTGGTATCCTACTGCAGTGCCTTCCAGCATGTACAGTGGTATCCTACTGCAGTGTCATTCCAGCATGTACAGTGGTATCCTACTGCAGTGTCATTCCAGCATGTACAGTGGTATCCTACTGCAGTGTCATTCCAGCATGTACAGTGGTATCCTACTGCAGTGTCTTTCAGCATGTACAGTGGTATCCTACTGCAGTGTCTTCCAGCATGTACAGTGGTATCCTACTGCAGTGTCTTTCAGCATGTACAGTGGTATCCTACTGCAGTGTCTTCCAGAATGTACAGTGGTATCCTACTGCAGTGTCATTCCAGCATGTACAGTGGTATCCTACTGCAGTGTCTTCCAGCATGTACAGTGGTATCCTACTGCAGTGTCTTCCAGCATGTACAGTGGTATCATACTGCAGTGTCTTCCAGCATGTACAGTGGTATCCTACTGCAGTGTCATTCCAGCATGTACAGTGGTATCCTACTGCAGTGTCATTCCAGCATGTACAGTGGTATCCTACTGCAGTGTCTTCCAGCATGTACAGTGGTATCCTACTGCAGTGTCATTCCAGCATGTACAGTGGTATCCTACTGCAGTGTCATTCCAGCATGTACAGTGGTATCCTACTGCAGTGTCTTCCAGCATGTACAGTGGTATCCTACTGCAGTGTCATTCCAGCATGTACAGTGGTATCCTACTGCAGTGTCATTCCAGCATGTACAGTGGTATCCTACTGCAGTGTCATTCCAGCATGTACAGTGGTATCCTACTGCAGTGTCTTTCAGCATGTACAGTGGTATCCTACTGCAGTGTCATTCCAGCATGTACAGTGGTATCCTACTGCAGTGTCATTCCAGCATGTACAGTGGTATCCTACTGCAGTGTCTTCCAGCATGTACAGTGGTATCCTACTGCAGTGTCATTCTGGTGTGTCAGGTTCTTTTGGTCATTATTTCTGCTAACACTTTATGTAAGGTGCTTAATATTGAGCTACATTTAATAAACAAAATAATGAAATAAACGATAAAAGTTTGGATTTCAGAGAAGAATCTGGTCACTGTGGATCTTCCCCTGTCTCGAGGTAAACGGGAATCAAAAAAGGAGATCGAAATGCATAGTCAATCGAAAAAATAATGACAAAAAATACAAGTTTTTTCCTTAAAGATGGAATTATTTCTCGTGTGGATTGGTGGTTTGAACCTCATAATCAGTGAGCTTTCATATTTAAAAGGAATTTTCCCCTGATAATTACAAGACCTATACTTTGTCTTCCATAACACTCTGATTGGTTTGGTCCTCCAACTCTGCTGTACACTGGTGCATGATTCCCCCATCCAAAAAGTAGGTTGTCATTTCGCCCTTTCCCTGCAATAAAAAGATCATAAAACTACAACGTTATAGTTGTATAAAGCATGACAATGTATTGTCTTACATTTGATCCATGACACTTGTTTAGACATGTCCAGTCCCCAAACAGCCCCAAATTAGAGAAAATATAGAATATTCGTTTAGTTTCCGCACATACATTGTGTTAGTATATTTCAATAACTGTGAAGGTTACATGTTTTATTACAGGCTTTCCCACAACTTTCTCTGCAGATTGACAGAAAACATCTCATAACATATACATTTCATTTCATTTTCGATCTAACCAGACCTTGCTTTGTGAACGTTATATATTCACAATATACGTCACCCCAGTGGTTCTCTTATAGACTCATTCACCTGACGTCATCACACTTATCTTGTGTTGCGTCATTTTGGGAGTCGGTTTCCCGTGTCTGCACCCCTTGCACCATCTGACCCTCTTCTGTTTAAACCAACGTTTCAAGAAGAACTACTGAAGTAAGTTATTAGTTTTTAACCGATTAAATTCAATGTTATTATCAATTAATCAAGCCCTAGTTCCAATAGATTCGCACCATAGAGCTACATTGTTATTAATAGAGGTCGAGTCTTTCGTGAACAGGATGAGGTGACCAGGGATTATTAAGTCGGGAGAAATGGTCCAATGAGCATGCGTGCTTCAGCCCATCTCAGCACCTTTGGTCCAATGAGCATGCGTGCTTCAGCCCATCTCAGCACCTTTGGTCCAATGAGCATGCGTGCTTCAGCCCATCTCAGCACCTTTGGTCCAATGAGCATGCGCGCTTCAGCCCATCTCAGCACCTTTGGTCCAATGAGCATGCGTGCTTCAGCCCATCTCAGCACCTTTGGTCCAATGAGCATGCGTGCTTCAGCCCATCTCAGCGCCTTTGGTCCAATGAGCATGCGTGCTTGAGCCCACCTCAGCGCCTTTGGTCCAATGAGCATACGTGCTTCAGCCCATCTCAGCGCCTTTGGTCCAATGAGTATGTGTGCTTCAGCCCATCTCAGCACCTTTGGTCCAATGAGCATGTGTGCTTCATCAGCCCATCTCAGCGCCTTTGGTTCCCACAGACATATGCAAACCAACATTCGACAATGTTACAGGTTTTCCTGGTCATTTTTGGAATGTGTCAAACGCCTCTGAAGTGTCCTAGTTAAAAGAGCTCCACAGGGACCTGAAACACTATGTGGAATTACACACGTCCACACAGTGCTATTTACAGTGTTGATGAATAGGATTTTCCTTAAGTGAATAGAACAAAGGAATTTCCATGCAGTGACTGCATGGGCGAGTGTGTGTGTGTGTGGGGGGGGGGGGGCATTTGCATGTGTTTACTTGAAACACCACCCTCTCCAGTCATAAGAGTAAATATCTCTGTAGAATCGAACCGTTTTTTGGTACGAGGTTGAAAAACCATGCTTCGACCCCACGGTATACTGTATATCAAGTACTGCAGTACCGTGCCAGTATTGTTGTGCTACCTGGTGAATTCAAAGCGGGGTGCTTGCGTAAAGAGCCTTGGACAAGGCTAGCATGAGACCGGTTTGGCCGAGCGAAGTTAGCGTGCCCTGACACTGTGAATGGCCTGGATGTGATTTTACAACAAAAACGGAAGAGTGAATCGATATGATGTGATTTTAGGACAGATTGTCCAATATCACATCCACACCAACGAAATCACATCCGAGCCAGAAATCACATCCTTGGTTAATTGCCACTTATCCAAAATCACATCTACTGTCTGGCTGCATTACCAAAATCACATCCACTGTCTAGGCCCTTGCCAAAATCACATCCAAGCCAGAAATCACATCCATGATAATTGCTCATAGCCAAAATCACATCCACTGTCTGGCTGCATTACCAAAATCACATCCACTGTCTAGGTCCTTGCCAAAATCACATCCAAGACTGAAATCACATCCTTGGTTAATTGCCACTATCCAAAATCACATCCACTGTCTGGCTGCATTACCAAAATCACATCCACTGTCCCGGCCCCGGCCAAAATCACATCAGAGCCAGAAATCACATCCATAGTAATTGTGCCTAGCAAATATCACATCCACTGTCTGGCTGCATTACCAAAATTACATCTAGTGTTTGGGCCCTAACCAAATAATATCCAAGTCAGATATCACATCCATGGTTAATTGGGCTTAATTATGTGTGTGTACTATGTTATTAAATTATGTTCACATGCCTATACTTGTTAACTTACTTGGAATTTGACTTGAGAACTGTTTCTGGGCTGTACATTTTGTACAGTTTGATGTTTGGCAGGGCACTCTCTCGCGTGCTCGCATAGACATTTCATTCCGTTGATGATGACTGTACGCATTGCAAACTGAATGCGTTGGATAGCAACTAAATCCAAAGAGTTCACATTCTATATTCAAGATTGTCCGAATAGAGTCGCATAGGCCTATTCACTCTGCTATATTAAAATAGTATCTGGCCGTTACACGGCGATTGTGCTGAATGTCATCTGCAGATTCAGAAACGATCAGTAAGCATCGAGTGTTAGCTGATCACTCGTGTTATGTTAGATTGCTTCAGAGATTGGTGCTGTTGTTATTCCCCCCGGGGCGGCACTGCAACAGCCTCCTATTACATAACGATGGTGTGAACGGGGTTGGGGGGGGGGGGGACACCAGTGGTTATTTTCTTCCAGTTGTTGGTGTGTGTGGTTTTGTTTATCTCGATCTGAGCTAAACCAAAGGGTCAAGCAAGACATCACACTCTTAGAGCATTTTATTGAATTGAAGCTGTATATAAAACCGTGGTAAAAGATGCAATTTTATAAGTCTGAACAAAATGGGTGTTCAGTAAGAAACCAGCTATAACCTATCTCGTTTTAACCATTTTTCATCAAGATACCAAAAAGATCCCGTACGCGAAATCGAGGCACATGTGGGGCGAGATATTCCACTAACATTGTTTAAAAAACGTTTTTCATCTATGTGTTGTGTTCACCACAAAAATAAATGGCAATTCAACATTCGTGGCCCAAATACTAATAGTAATGCCATATTTCCATAGTCGTACCACAGAGCATACATAAATGCAAGGACGGATGGTCATACTGTTCCGCCCCAACTTGACATTCGTCGTCCCAACTTGAGTGTTAAAATTGTGGCGCTCCAACTGTAGTGGGGATTGCAGTTAACACAGAACACCCCCCCCCCCAGGAATAAACTATAAAGTAAATAAAAAGTGATAAGTATGAAGTTATTATTATCACTTTATACTAGTAATTGAGAATATTTCAATTTAATTCGAATTCTGGTGGTGGTTTTCCGAGAGAATGGAAATTAATTGCTTAGGGCTACTTTGAGAGTAGCATGTGGCCGCTGTCAGAACCCTCTAAAAAGACAGTTATACGCTGAGTTAGCCGTCAATTGTGAGCGAAACTATCACAACCAAAGGGCATTCCAAACCTCGTCCTTCCGACCGGCACGCGACCGGCACGCGACCGGCTCTGCAGTAGTTTAATCAATGCATGATTGATCAGGGTATCCTGTTGAGCTCTACGGGCGATCCCAACTATAGTTGGTATGCCCCAACTTTAACACTCAAGCTGGAGCTGCACTGGTCCCAACCATAGTTGGGGCGATTGTCAAGTTGGGACAAAACAAAACCATAGAGAAAGGTTCTCAATGGTCATACCATGTGGACATAAAAAGAGTGCCCACATTCCATACTGGGATCGATGCATAGCCAGCTGGGCACGAAGTTGGCTTTCTGTAGGTTTTTTGTACATGACTGCACTTGAGGGCGCCCCTACCAGTGAAATATTCGCATTTGTTGCTATTTTTGAAACAAAAGGAAAATGGTAATATTTTCAGGTAGTGGTTGGACATTTAAAAATAATTTGTGTACAAATCCTAAGTTGCATTAACATTTGACAAACAAAACGCTATACATTCATACTGGGTTTTGACTGAGAGCATTGTGACATGATGTCAAAAAATCAACATTTTTGGGGTTAATTTTTTTCTTACTTGTTGTATGGACATAAACTTTTTACACTAAGTTCAAGTAGTTGATGCGACATCTCAAACTAAATTTTGTACAATTCCTAAATTGCATTAACATTTGACAAGCAAAAAGCTATACATTCAACCCGGGTTTTGAGAGCACTGTGACATCATGATGTCAAAAATTCAACATTTTGTAGGTTAATTTTTTTCTTGCTTGTTTTATGGACATAAACTTTTTACACTAAGTTCAGGTAGTTGATGCGACATCTCAAACTAAATTTTGTACAATTCCTAAATTGCATTAACATTTGACAAGCAAAAAGCTATACATTTAAACTGGGTTTTGAGAGCACGTGACATGAAGCAAAAATTCAACATTTTGTAGGTTAATTTTTTTCTTGCTTGTTTTATGGACAAGAACTTTTTACACTAAGTTCAAGTAGTTGATGCGACATCTCAAACTAAATTTTGTACAATTCCTAAATTGCATTAACATTTGACAAGCAAAAAGCTATACGTTCATACTGGGTTTTGAGCGCACTGTGACATGATGTCAAAAATTCAACATTTTGTAAGTTATTTTTTTTCTTGCTTGTTGTATGGACATGAACTTTTTACACTAAGTTCAGGTAGTTGATGCGACATCTCAAACTAAATTTTGTACAATTCCTAAATTGCATTAACATTTGACAAGCAAAAAGCTATACATTTAAACTGGGTTTTGAGAGCACTGTGACATGAAGCAAAAATTCAACATTTTGTAGGTTAATTTTTTTCTTGCTTGTTTTATGGACAAGAACTTTTTACACTAAGTTTGAGTAGTTGATGCGACATCTCAAACTAAATTTTGTACAATTCCTAAATTGCATTAACATTTGACAAGCAAAAAGCTATACATTCATACTGGGTTTTGAGCGCACTGTGACATGATGTCAAAAATTCAACATTTTGTAAGTTATTTTTTTTCTTGCTTGTTGTATGGACATGAACTTTTTACACTAAGTTCAGGTAGTTGATGCGACATCTCAAACTTAATTTTGTACAATTCCTAAATTGCATTAACATTTGACAAGCAAAAAGCTATACATTTAAACTGGGTTTTGAGAGTACAGTGACATGATGCAAAAATTCAACATTTTGTAGGTTAATTTTTTTCTTGCTTGTTTTATGGACAAGAACTTTTTAGACTAAGTTTAAGTAGTTGATGCGACATCTCAAACTAAATTTTGTACAATTCCTAAATTGCATTAACATTTGGCAAGCAAAAAGCTATACATTCATACTGGGTTTTGAGCGCACTGTGACATGATGTCAAAAATTCAACATTTTGCAAGTTATTTTTTTTCTTGCTTGTTGTATGGACATGAACTTTTTACACTAAGTTCAGGTAGTTGATGCGACATCTCAAACTAAATTTTGTACAATTCCTAAATTGCATTAACATTTGACAAGCAAAAAGCTTTACATTTTAACTGGGTTTTGAGAGCAAGTGTGACATGATGCAAAAATTTAACATTTTGGGGGATTATGTTTTTCTTGCTTGTTGTGTGGAAATAAACTTTTAACACTAAGTTCAGGTAGTTGATGTAACATCTCAAACTAAATTTTGTACAATTCCTAAATTGCATAAACATTTGACAAGCTAAAAGCTATACATTCATGCTGGTTTTCTAGAGCACGCGTTGACAAAATGTCAAAATTCAACATTTGGGGATTTATTTTGTTTAAAAACTTTTATAACTTTCTCGATTGAAAACCGCTTTTAATATTTTTTATAAATTATTATTATCTGACAATGATCGCTAGCAAACTGTATAAAGGAAAGCAAAACTGCTAGTAGTCGAAGTTCTCCCACAATTTAGCTTGGCTCGACCATGTTAAAAATATGAAACTTGGAGGATTTTGTTTTACAAAATCGGTCACTTTTGATATGCACAATAACACATAAATTCACAGGGAAATAATTTTTCTAACGCCACATTATAAGCAAACTTTTTTAAATGCAATTAAAACGAAGAAAGGATTAATTCGAGACAAATTAATTTGTGGTAATTTGATCCACAACCAAAGTTGGTTCGTTCATCATACTTTCTAAGGCATTTTGTTAGTAAAAAAAAGAGTGCTGATACAAAAACTATCTATTTTTGCACTGTTTCTTTTATAATTGCAAACTTCAGTTATAAACTCATATTAAATTGCATGATTTTAAATCACTGAAGGGTTTATAAATAATTTATCTCAATTTTAAAAGAATAAATAATCATCAACAAAATGATTATTTGCAAACACAAAAGGCATGAGGGCGCTATACTTTACTGGACTTTTGCAGTCAAAGGTGAACTTACAAATGTGCGTATTTGTTTCAGATAGAACCTTGGTAATTTACATTCAAAAGTTTGAAAATATGGGTATTATATGAAACATAAAGATAGGAATGGCTGGGGTAAAAGGACCTTTATTTCTATTTTTTAAACAGCTTTAATATAAGAGTAGGAAGACAGGGCAAGTGAATGCCTTTTCATATGTTTATCTACATAGCCTTAGATCCACTTTATCAACGGGAAATAAGATGTTATTATTTACGATTATTCTCGGAATATACAGTAATTTAAAATGTTACGAGCTTGACCACTGTATACGTGTAAATAATGGAAACTACTTAAAATTTCAAGATTTGAACAGGATGTTAATTAATGAGAGCTGTAGTATATGTATAGTGTGGGTGTACATTCTGCACATAACTGATATTTCGATGTAGCTTGACAAACGAGTCTTCGTCCTTTCCGTAAATTAGCTTCTTCTGAAGAGTGAGTTTCTATACCTCCATGGTTTAAGCATGGAGGTATAATTAATTCTACCTCCATGGTTTAAGTGATTAAGCCCAATTATTAAAGGTCAACTTAACATTATAAACTGTTTATTCACAATATTAACATTGACATGGATGGTGCAAACATCGAAGGGTAAATATGCCCTACATTTCTTGTTTTGTTTATGATATGTTTATGTTTTACCGACTTGTTTGTTTGTTTGTTTGTTTGTTTGTTTGTTTGTTTGTTTTCCCTCTTTTTTTTTCTTTTTCAAGTGTGTAGGCCTACATGTTGATTGTTTTGTGAAGTATCAGTGAATGTGTTTTATGTTATACAGGGAAATTTCCACAGCTTTTAAAAAGAAATTGTACATCCAATTCCCACATTATGTTTCTTTCTACATGTTGTATTCCGAAAGAAACACAAATACCCGGGTCAAATTTAAAACAAAACACAAACCATTAAAGGTGTCTCTTGACGAAAATCAGATGTGTTTATCATGGTGAGACAGACAATGGTATCATCAAAGAGCTTGTTTGCACTAAAAACATGGTTGTTCATGAAATTGTCAACAGCGGGAATTAAAAAGAAAATGGATAGAACAACACATTTTTGGTGGAGAGTATCTTGGAAATGGTAAATGTGACCTCCAGGTAGGGTAGTATAGTGTTCTACACGCAACCCATACAGCCGTGGTTGTTTTATGGGTTCTCTCGATTTCATAAGAGTGGGTAATCGGAGGCGATCCCTGTACTTACTTGGAACTCAGTACTGAAAAAACCTTAGACATTTGGAATGTCCAGGGATACACACACATGGGGGCTTAAAAGACGAGTTCGACCCTTGGGCTGCGGCCTTGAATCAGCTGGATGTTGAGAATAGAGTCAATATTGTCGTTTGTAGTATGGTTTGACTACTGGGTTAAATGGTCAAATAGCCGAACCTTTGCTATAAAATACAGAATTTAAACTAAGAAATTCAAAGAAGGCTAAAATTATACGTAGCTTCTCAGCAATAAATGATCCTGCGGGCCATGTATGAATATAACTGTCGATTAGTGAAAATTTAATTCTTTATTAATTTTACCATGTTCAGGAGTCACATGAATCAATATATTCCAGTCACCCATAGGCCTACACAATGGTACAATTACTCGCCGCTCAGCAGGGACCGGGCCCCAGGACCTTAAAACCCTTTCTCTATTTTGAAACTCTCTATTTTCAAATCTTTGAACATTTATGTTAAAAAATAGTATTCAAGCCACTTGAAAAACATTGTTAGAATCCGCTGTAATTATGGTGGCAATTTCCACAAGTGGTAAGTTTAACTGCTTAATTACTTTTTTGGTAATGTGTTCTTGGTGAATTGTTGAATACCGAATAAGTGCTGTAACAACCCACCTAGTAAACCGTACCAGTTATTCACAGTTACATCTTAGATAAAAGACGGAAAGAAGGCCCGAACAAGGGGCCGGCTAGACACCAGATCTGTTTTTAAACACACCATAGCAGCTATTGCAAAATTTAAAGGAAATTCTTAAAAACGTTCAAGTCTGATGTTCTTGACCATCTTGTTAAAATGCCATGATGGAGTTATTAACTGCTCAAGGTGATGATCCAAATACCTTCTTTCTTATTTGTTTATGAACTTAAACAATGATTTTCAAGTATTAAAAACAGATTGTGATTAATCCAATGCATGAATAAATTTGAATTTTTCATTTCTAATTATTAAATTCAAACTTAAACTTCATGCAAATGTTCACAATCCGGTCATATTTAAAACAAAACACACACCATGAAACTTTGAAAGTGTTTCCCTGGCACTAAATGTTTATAAAACTCGGGGGAACCAAATTAATGTGTACTTTTGTTAGACAAAACTGATATAATCAATAGAGCATGGAACATCTCCTAGATGTTTGTATTTTGTCACTGCTTGAAACCATGGAGGTAGAAACATAGTTGTTCATGTAAAGGAAAATGTCACAAAAGATAATTTGTAGGCTATGTGGAAGTATACATTATCGGTGAAGAGTGCAAAAAGGGATCTCTAGACCTCTAGGTCAGTCTTATAGTGTTCTACATCCAATAGATGGTTTTATGTGATCTCGAAGGGGATCTCTTTATGTAATAGTTGAGATCGTACGCTCCATGAGCCAAACTACATACACATTTGGATACTGCTTCAGCCTTCAGTTAAGTACGACCTTGGCTGGATTTTTAGAACACGTAACCAATGTTTATGTTTGTGGCGATTGACCAGAGGTCAAAGGGTCAACATAGCCGGCTCAAGGGACAGCAAATTGAGCTGTCTGCCAAGTAAATTCCTCTGTCGTCTTCTGTTTCTTGAGTCAACGGTTTTTACGATATTCTTATTGCAGCCATTCGCTCACTGACCAAAAAACACTTGCGAAGACAAACAATACCAGATTGTGAAGCAGACGATTTACTTGAAATGTTTGCCAACATTTGATTACTGAATAAGTTATATAATATTAATTTGGCCAAGCGTTAGCAACATCAAATCTTGAGCTACCCCCAAAAAAAAAATTATTAAAAAATAAAAAATAAATAAATAATAAATAAATAAATAAAATAACAAGTATTATTCAGCACACACCAATATAGGTAACGGTAATGTCAGAACAAGGACTCAGTCATTAACTGATGTTTAGTAACTTGCACTTTGCTTTTGGCAGTGTCAGAGCGTTGCTACGATTACTGGGCACTATGGGTTTTACTTTTTAATGAAAAGACAATGTACAATCATTTGGTGTAATGTTTAAGGTTTCGGGTATCTTATCCCCCATTTTCAAAGTATTTCCATTTTTACATTATTATTGTTATTCTTATTATTTTAAACTGGATTCCACTTTCCACTTTCCAAATCGATAAGCAGTTTGCACTGAGCAACAAATTTGACGATTTACATAAATAGTTAGGGTAAGTTTGTGATTGGATTTTGTCAGCTTGATACTAGTGAGCACTCAGAACAGCCTCCATGGCCAGAGCTATGTCCTTGTAGCACGTATTTCCCGTTACTGCCTACAAAGTTACAGCACTTATAAAACAAATCCCATATAGATCATGTAAACATGTGCAGTGTTTTGCCTGGCAGTATTTTTGTTTTTTGGTGTGTTTTTTTCATGAATAAATAAATTAGTAATCACTTTAGTATTTCTTGACTAGCTCTTCTGCAGTGTACTTAACAAACAGTACATTTACACGTAGATGTACTTCTAATAAACCTTACTAATTTATGGTAAGCTTTTGTTGAAGTTAATAAGAATAAGATGCCATACATGTACTACTAGAGCATTGGGTTTTAATGATGGAACTTTGAAGAAACGCTACAACGTGTACAGGTATCGTCTGTACATACAACAGGGCCCAATGCAGGACAGCAGTCATCAGTCAATTAAAATTACGTAATCAAGCCCTGCATGGACTGTGGTTTAGGCCATGTCACAGTGTTGCTATGACTACTGGGCAATATGTGAAACAGTGTAGATATCTTAAAAGCAAACTGGCTTATCTTCTTATGACGTGTGAATTGCCCACTGTTAATGTCAGAAACTGGTCATCTGTTTAACGGTGTTTTATTTAAGACGGGACTTGGAATATTTTTTTCCCCAATTCACTGATAAATATTGAAGTTAACGGAAGGTCTAGTGTCCAGAATCTACTCGTCCAGAATCTGCTATGTCGATGGTAAGTCTCACTCAGTCCTTTTTTTTTTTCTCTCTCTTTTGGCGCGCGCGGGACGCGGGGAATGGGTTTTCGATGACTGCTCAACTCCCACACATAAGGCTTACTCGCAGCATAGAGAACCTCTATGCTCGCAGTCACGTTTACGAATATTAAAGGCAAACACGAATGAGTGTGCAATGTCAGCTGAAATTTTGGCATGGGGGAGCATAAAGAGGTGCTACAAGATATAATTTTAATGTGAGTATTCTGTATATTTTTACATTTTAAAGATTGTTTTACATTATCTGTCTGTCTGCCTGTACACCAACAGAAGCCAAATGTTGCCATTTGCATAATATTATGATATTGTTCTACCTACCGACATGGTAGGTAAGAAGAAAAAAAACCTATTTTAATATGAATTTCTAGCAATAAAATTAATCCACTCGAAAAGACAAGTCACCCAAGAACAAGAAGTAGTAAAGGCCTACCTAAAGCTATAACATCAGTCGGATTATAATTGATGCAGAAAATTATATCTTGGAAAATTAGTCCTCATGGGGGAGGAGGGTTGCGATATTCCGGGCATGCGTGTCATAATTTGGTGCGTATACACATGTCTAGGGTCCAAATTTAGTGTAATGTCGGGTAGGTCTGCTCATTTTGTGTTTGTTTGTTTGTTTTTGTTTTTTGTTTGTTTTAGGTTTCGATATCTGATCAACCTCAACATAAACGTTACGTCAAGCTTCAAAAATATTACAAGCAGAATAAGTGAGTCGTAGAATGATGTAGTTGTTACTGGAATGTTAGACAACATTCACCAGTATATACACTGTACTGTAGGGATTTGTATGTATAGCCCTTTCCAAAGTAATGGGTGAGTGAGGTTCATGGGGAAAGGGCAGCCATTTGGGCAGGCAATGCTCTGAAGGCGCCTAATAAATTTCTGACTTTGCGGCCTTTATAACTTCTATATCTAGGGTCTCTCTTATGACTACATCATTGCTGTTAGTTTTCAGTGTTGTTTGGTCCATGAGATATTGTTATCAAAGAAACATAAACAACAACAAAAACTTTGCAACCTTGAACATTTTTATTAATTTAAATGTGTCTATTTTGGCAATTATGAACTGAATACTTTGGTAGAAAATGCATATTTCCTACAAATTTTCTGGCAACGGCATACAATTTGAAAGTCTCTGAATATTTGAAGAATTGTTCACTTTTCTAAAAACTCGCTCCTGTGTGACGCCGAATTTGCACATCTGCATGGTCTTCACCGTCCCTAGCAATTATGTTTTTCCCCAATACTCATTTTACTCTGAAAGAATTTGTATAGAAATGTTGTGGTTCAAATTAGTGGCATTCCATTGTAACTACCCTTTTATATTGTCAACTCTCCTGTTACTTTTAGGTTTTGCCAATTTCATGTGGTACTTGTTTATAACTTCAGGGGGTAAACAAGAATGATGACTTGATCATAATTATATTGATAAGGTAGTTACATCGAGCATAACAAACATTATATTCAAGAACCCCCCCCCCCAGTCATTGGTATGTGAAAGCCTACATGTGCTGTGTATCATCTTCTAATGGTGTTTTACGGTGACTGAGCAACTGTAAAACAATATGCCAACATAAATACTGCTCCATGGATAAAAAAGATCTGAAAACTAATTAGGATTCTCTGAGTTTTTAACATAATCATTGCAGGCAGTGATTATTGACATAATCTGGTTAGCAATTCTGACCATGCCAGTAAGTAAAGATGTATCACAGTCCACTTCCCATGGTGATAAGATGCAAAACTTAAACTAGTAGTCAACCACAGACGCTGGCTGTGATCGTTGTGTAGTTTTTGAAGTCTATTGAACTCGTTCATAATAATGCGACCGCAACCGCTTGGGGGACCAAGATGTGACATTGGAATATACGATGTTCACACGAGTAGCTAAACTTCACTGCTAACTTCACTGCTAAATATTCACAGCGGCGGGGTTCGCTTGACTTGGCTAAAAAGTACCTTGCGTTCACACGAGGTATGGTCGCAGTTTAGCCAGCACAACATTTTTCGGCTTGAGGTAGTTTTCTCTGCCACTGTAGTAGTTTTGTTGAAGAGTCTACATGTTGGTCCACATTTTTTGTCTTAGTTCGCAGTGATTGTATTATATTCCCAGTGATTCGGAATGAGAAATGTTTTTTTTATGGTCCGTTCTTGTCACTGAACACATTGTCTCATCAGCCAAGTTCAGTGTTACAATTTCGTCCCCATTTGTGTGCGATGTCATCGTACCACAGCACGTGCGTTGCCTGTCTATGGGAAGGAGGTTGATCACCTCGCAAGGTTGCCGACGGACGTGGGAAACGTTTTTAAATCGATTTAATAATTTACTAACATGGATCCTAAAGGTGGCCGATTCTTTCGTCTAAGCTTTATTCTCTTTTTATGTTATGAGTACAATTTAACCATTATGATGAATATAGATGACGTCAACTTAGATGTAAAAACTTGTCTGGGCCTACGTGCAACACAAGGAGAAAAGAATAAACAGCGTTGAAAAATCAACTTGCTGAAATCAGGTTTACAGCTAGCTAAGGTCAGTTGCGTTCACACGAGAAAAATTCCTTTATCAAATTTCATTGCTTAGTTGAGTTATTAGCAGCGGAAATTTTCGCTGCTAACGTTAACAGCGAAGTTCGCAGCAAAAATAGCAACATTTTGTGCTCACACGGTCAAAAATGTTTGCTAATATAGCTAGCAGCGAAACGTACCCATGTGATTTCTGCCTCGCACCCGACATGATTTCGGTAATGCAGCAAGACATTGGATGTGATATTTGCTAGGCACAATAACTATGGATGTGATTTCTGGCTCTGATGTGATTTTGGCCGGGGCCGGGACAGTGGATGTGATTTTGGTAATGCAGCCAGACAGTGGATGTGATTTTGGATAGTGGCAATTAACCAAGGATGTGATTTCAGGCTTGAATGTGGTTTTGGCAAGGACCTAGACAGTGGATGTGATTTTGGTAATGCAGCCAGACAGTGGATGTGATTTTGGCTGTGAGCAATTATCATGGATGTGATTTCTGGCTTGGATGTGATTTTGGCAAGGGCCTAGACAGTGGATGTGATTTTGGTAATTCAGCCAGACAGTGGATGTGATTTTGGCTATGAGCAATTATCATGGATGTGATTTCTGGCTCGGATGTGATTTTTGATAAAATCACATTCTAGCCCCAAAATCACATCCAACAAAATAGCCTTTCCATTTGTGTTGTAAAATCACATCCAGGCCATTCACAGTGTGAATGGCCAATGATATTTTTCGCTGTCAAGCACAGACCAGGTTGTACCTCAGCGTCACCAGTGCAGATGATTAGTTGTCGTCTTTTGTTGTGACGGTAATGACCTCCTTGTCCGGCAGTCGATCACAGTGCATGCAGCTTGCTTACCAGATTGCTGCAAGCTGCAATCGGGCCGTATTCAAACTCGGACCTTGGACACGGTTCGATTATGGGGCGTAACTCTAGTAGGCCTACGCATTAGTACGGATCACTAATTCGTAAAAAACAGAATGATAACGGATTACTAAACAGTAATAACGGATAACTAAATCGTAAAACTGGATTATGAATCATCTATGATTAAAATACCATTGTAATTTAAATTATGATGAATGGTGCAAACAATGGTGTAAACCCAACCTTATATAAGTGTACAATTTAATATTAAGTTAACGTGTCTTTTCATACAACACTATTCACCCACGACCCATACAATTTAATATTTAGTTAACGTGTCTTTATATTCAACTGCCCACCCACTGGCCCATACAATTCAATATTGAATTTACTTGTCTTCTTATACAACTGTACACCCACCGGCCTCAAGTCTGTTATTCATCATCAAAGATGTTTCCGTTTTGAATGATCACAGAAAACCAAAGGAAGGAAGTCAATGTCATATGGCAAATTTGTTTTAAGCATCCGTATGGATTCAGTTCAATATGTGTCCGAGCTTTGCTGGATTTTTGTTTGTCTTTTCCATTAACTGCAAACAAATATAAGGAGCCTACACCATATATAATAAGCTAAATTGGTACCGTACACATTTAATGAAGCTTCAGGTATGAGTATTGTAGCGTTTTAGTTGATGTTTTGTTGTTGTTTGTGCATGTATGTTTTTGCATTTGTTATTATTTACCTAATCTTTACTCAGTTTCATCCACATGGCAGTCTCAAAATCACATCAATCTTTGCGTTTCTAAAAATATAACATTTTGTGTTTGCAAAATGAGAAACAGCCGCTTAATAATTTGATTTCATTTGTGTAAAGTTGCGATGACTGTACTTTTCCTGCCTTTAAGTTTGTTGAAGTTAATGTTATTGTAAAAGGCTTGATATTGGGCCGTATTGACATTCCGACAGCCCATTAGTCCCTGACAGTCCATTTGTCCAATATTTGATGGATGGGTCGTTGGAAAAACAGCTAGAATTTACTTATAAATTAAAGGAAGTTAATACTAATAAACATGCAAATTAATCTCTTCTGGACGGAGTGTTGCGCAGCCAGACAACGGCACTTTCAGAGCCAACACATCCAAGAGATTATATGCATGGTTGTACCTGGAAGTAGACTGGTTAAAGTTAATTCCTATTATTGTCAACGCTACACAAAGCTCAAAACAGCACTTATTTCTTTACTTTTTGGCTTATTAACTCCACAGCCCGTGTGTCCTTTGTCGGAACTCGAGTTGTTGGAGTAACAACCGTAAGTCGTCGGAATTACAGGGTGCCAGATTAATGGGTCATTGGTGGAGATATAAATAGCATACACAGCAAATACCTTAATCTAGGCATATTCACTATTTTTTTTTTACGTGAAGGAGTTGAAAAACCATTTTTTTTCCTTTCTCACTCAAGTAGACTGGATACAAAGTGTTATTGGGAAAAATTAGTAAATATGTCAGTGATGTCCCACGTTGTCAAATAACCACTTGAAAAAGGCATTTGTTGGCATTTTTACAGGTGGACCCATATTCAGACCCCTGCCAAGTACCCATCAAAGGCGTGATTGGTCTATCCTTATATCAGGTCACACATATGCACCTAGTTTATAACCAAATGTAATATAAAAGCAATCGGACATTTCACTTGGGCTCTAGGGGGTTTCAAAAATGACGAAAAGTCATCACGCAGGCTAAAATGTCTGTTTTTAAAGACCTACACCGTAATATACAAATGACTTGTGCTACTTTTGACAGTATAATTTAGTTGATGGGATACCAGATACCCTTCAAAATTAATTTGTAGCTATATATCTTCTCTCCATTTGTAGATACAGACCTCTAAAAATGCCGAAAACACAAAAAGTCAATTTGAAGAGGCGGGGCTTAATTTTTTAGGGGGTCATATCTAAAAAATTATGAAGAGTAGGATTCTAAAATTGTGCGTGTGTTCATGGCACCCATAGGGGATCGTGTAAAAAAAAAAATACTAGCAAAGTCTGAGACGGAGCCTGCCGAACTTTTCAGGATTTTAGGTGAGTTGGCACGGAATGACCCATTTGCTTTTGTATAATTTGACACCTGATGACGTCACAACGATGAAAACCTGTTTATTATACTAAGTTATTTTGTATAAGGCACAATATGGAATGAGAGTTGTCCCCATGAAATGCCTTCATATGAAAACTCTGAAACAGTGTTCGTAATTTGGGGGTATGTCGCATGAATCAAACCTCGGCCTTCACAGTGGCAGGCATTAGCACTGTTAATCACGCCACGCTGCACATCTAATGTAGTATTTTACATAATATATATATCCAATATCTTTGAGTTATATTTGGCATATCATTATTTCGGGCTAGTGATTTAAGTTTTGGTCTATATGCCATTTGTAACATTTAAGTATGTGCGCTTCACAAATCTTGTCTCTTTGCATTAACGCCTCTTTTTAAAAACTGGGAAATTTCATTATTAAATCGACCCGTGTGAAAACAAAGAAACAGCATTGTTTGTGCTAAGCTGATCTGTGGGCATCGGGTGAATAATGACTTGTAATAACATACAAGACTGTTACACACAAGGTCTCCACAGAGTCTTCACATCCCCCGTACTTCACGTCAACAATCCCGGCCACCCAGCGTGTGCAGTTTGCATCGTTGCCACGCGGAGTTTCGCTGAGCTGAGCTGGCTTCCGATGTTCTGAATCTGGTAAATGAATAGACATGTCTTATATAGTCTCCGACCTAAGGAGTCTATGGCTATTAAAAAAAAAACAAAAAAAAAACACGCAATAAAATTGGCCAGATAGGCTACGGTTCTACCACTTTGTTAAGTCAAGAATTTTAGAGCCATGGGTTTTGTACACAGATACAAAACGCGCAATAAATGATGTCATGATGACGTCGTCTGGCATTTTAGGCCAACAAACAGTCATAGGCCTACAGTATCACACAAGTATGGAATCAAAAGAAGTTCGACGATCGGACTTATACTTTTTGAGATAGTATCGTGGTCTCAAGATTGGCTAATTAAATATTCATTACATTATAACTAAGTAAACCAACTAATTAAGTTTTAAGCTATTTACATTAAAAAAAACCTTCGTGACCTAACCATTGATGCGATTTAAGATCTGACTCTTTTGTACTAAGCTAAGTATGACTTTTAGAGGCCACAATCAAATGGGATTTTTGAAGGATGCAAAGAATAATAATAATGAAAACAAAATCTTGACGAAAACAATAGCTGTTCCTACTACTAAGTCGAAACAGCTGATTATAAAAACCTTGGAGGCTAACCTTACTCACAGCTGAGAAGCTGAGTTGTGAAGAACGCACAGCTACAAACGTGTCCTAGCTGCAGCCACTCAAGGGCACCCTTGGCGGCCAGCGGCCATATCAGAGATCGAGATCGAGAAATTAGTCATTTTTTCAGAGGGAGGAAAACCTGACGTATCGGGAAAAAATCCCTCGTGGCATGCTTTACGCACAATCCACCCATGCCACACACACACACACAGAAAACAAATAATAATAATAATAATAATAATTATAATAATAATATTAATATATGTATATATTTAAATAGTTTGGGTTTGAACAAAGAAAAATTTACTGGAGCGGGACTTGAACCAACGACCTCCGGATTATATATGTATATATTTATATAAAAGTCCAACCGACCTTAATGTTCAGTGTTCCGTTTAAAACAATGACAAATCGTTCGTCACACCGGACAAGGGCGTCTCGCATAGCCTGACTAATGTGGATTTTGCCGGCTGAGGAATGAAGGCAAAACAGTGAAATGATTATTTTGTGATCAGCTTTCTTTGATTAGGCTATTAAGGAAGAAAGTATTAAAATATCTTTTTATTAACTCGCACATAGATCCTTGCCATTTGAGCGGCGGAACACGCTCAAGTGTTATCCTTTATATTGCCATGTAAGTGCCGCGACGTTGGGCCGTCGTATCGTATTTGAAAATATAAACGGGTAAAGTTGTGTCTCGGCGGACAAGGTTGGTGTCTACATGGAGGCGTTTACGTTATTTAGAAAGTATTTTATTCAGAGTGTGGGGTGGACGAGTTTCCTTGTCTAGTTGTGCTTGTTGTAAATGACAGGGAGCTATGTATGAGTTATATTATACAAACATTAAATGCATTTCTTTCGTGCATTGTCTCACAATATATTTGGGTGAGATCTGGCTTTTCCACCTCGTGTGTATAGTATTCTGCGTCAGTGCACTCACATGCATTCAGTCTTTTTTTTAACAGTGTTCCACCAGTTTTTAACGTTTAAACTGCTGAGAAACAAAGAAAATGTGTTGGGTCGTTAATTGTACCATAATGTACAATTATATTTCGGCCTTATTACGAAAAATAAAAATCCCCTTCCGTATATTAATAAAAGGGGAAATAACTTGTTAAGGAATAATTATCACGCTTTGTACTACTTGGTGAAAAAACAAAAACAAAACACAAAAAAACCCCAACAACAATCGATGGCACGCTTCCCAATCCAAACTAAAGCCCCAGCTTGAACAACACGAAGAATAATACAGAGACAACCGAAGAATATGAATGAGGATGAACGAACGTTTTCCGGTTGATTCCATCCTAGATGCAGTGTTGATTGTGTCCCCAAACAAGCAATAACGTGGTCTCGTGGATCCCACTACACCTGCTGCACATGGACCTTAAATACATTATAAATATACTAATTTAGTAGTTTATACAAATTAAAAGAAACAAAATGATGGGGAAAACGTGCAGCTTAGGGTTTCATGGCCGAGTGGTTTAGAGCATCGAACTCAAGTTATGGTGGTTAAGTCATCTGGTTGTGCGCTCGAATCCCGGTCATGACACTTGTGTCCTTGAGCAAGATGATTAACTATAGGACTAATTGCTTCTCTTCACCCAGGGGTATAAATGGGTACCTGCGAGGGTAGAGGTTGATAAAGTGTTTGAAAAGCCTTCGGAGCGCCACGGCAGCTCGGGGTTGTATAATTCCCAGGGAGCTGAGAAAGATTAAAAAGAAATACTATTGGCCCAATGACAAGGGCACTAATGTAAAGCGCCTTTTTACATTATTTTAAAATGCGCTATATAAGAACTTGTTATTATTAGTATTATTGTTACGATATAGGCAGCAAGATTCAACTAAGAACGTCATATTCTCACAAGTGATGAAGTAGGACTAGACGTTTTTTGCAATACAATCGGTACACAATGTTCTTTGTAAATAGTTATGAACATGTAATTTGACATTGATTTTTAAATTACATCTAGATAATTTAATAGATCAGATATCAAAGCAAGCTCCATTCAAACAAATGCTCTTTTCATGTAGGAAAATTAAATTTAAGCTGAAAGAATCAATGACATGTAAGTCTCGTTCCAACGTTTTAATGATCTCGCTGTGAATTGGAACCTTATGGTATCTTTATATTCACGTAAATATCAAATATGTAATTACTCAAGATTTCGGCCGCGTCGCGATTTTTAATGAAAAATGTATGTGAATATAAAAAACAAAACCCCCAAACCCCAAACACCCCAGAAAAACACGTTTTGCTGATACACACGTCAATCTGTCGACGTGCTAGTTATCTGGGCATGTATATTGGGAGCTCCGTAGCAGTTACACTATCGGGCTGAAGTGGGTAAAACCTTAATGTTTCAATGGGTCACCATTGCAGTATGTGTCTTAGTTAAATTCAGGCTTTACGAAATTCGGGGCCCATGTCAATTTGCCACAGTGTGGTCAATCTTGACTGTGTATTTTTTACCTTCTTGAACATTTAGAATCAGTGTTTCTTGCAGTAATTGTTGACACCGCTTTGTTGTCATTTGGCATTGAGGCCAGTGAGATGTGCTGGTGCATTACAAAACGGGGTTATCTCCATCCTTTATGAGTGTTTTACATTGTGTTACGTTACTTACCAGTGTGTATTCCAATTCGGAGCTTGAAGGTATGTTCAGGAAGGTGTGGGATGTGAACCGTGGACACACCAGAGCAAATTGCAAGGGATAACCGGGCCATCTCCGGGGCGTGTTTTTGGCCATTACGGTTTGGTACTCCTATATCGTTCAGACACACAGATACAAAGTATGCATTACTGGTTGGAAACTTCATTCATTCTTCGGAGCTGACCCTGAGGACATTCAGAGCATACAGATCGTCACGTCGACTTAGCTACATTTCTCTATTCTGGAAGATTTTTGTTTTATGTCATAGTTCCATGGTGTACCGTCAAGCTTTCCGAGTTTATAGTTCCAATGTTCAGTGATCAAGACATTCTCAAGCATAGTTCTTTAAACATGTACTCCAACTGGAGAGGATATAAAAGAGAGAAACTCCGAAATATCTCAAAATAATCAACAGGTTTTTACTGGATTGGGTTACTGTTGATTCTATTGGATGCTCTAGCGTGAATGCTATTTTTTATTTCACTGTATGGTGACATACGAACGTACCGAACAAACATATTGAAAGAACAAAGAACCCGACAATGTAAGTTAAATATGTACTTTAAAATTAAAGAAAATGTAGCAAGCAAAGTGTGAGCGAGAAAAGGTAGAGTGGATTCTTCGCCTATGAGCTTTAAAAACGTGATTTCACAAGTAAATTGTATTTTTTTTCATTTTAAAGATCAACACTTTATATATATTTTTAAACAAGTGTATAATAGTGTTTGCTTGAAAAAACCACCACGCTCTGATTGGCTATAGTAGTTTTAAGCTCCTTGAAAGTATTCAGTAAATGTATGCACTTAGCAGTAAGGCTAGTTCAATTAAGTAATTGACTGAGCATATCATATGGCCGGGTATGCATGAGGCGACTGAAGGAAAATGAGTTGTATTGATTCACGGCTATGGTGTGAGGGATAAGTGTCATTGTTGGAGAATCTTGGAATGTTATGGGCAGGTAAAATTAGTAATGTAGAATCTGCCAGCAGGAAGGCACAAACAGAGCATTGAGTTCAACCAACGCTGCGTCGAATGATATCTTTAACAAAAATTGCAATAGCGTACCTCTGCAATTGTACAAGAAGCAAGAAACTCCTAACCGTATAAAGATGTTAGTATTATTATGACATTTAATTGGAGATTTTCACCGATGAAAACTTATATTTTGAATATTATTTTGTAAAGTTTGATAAAAACAAACAAACAAACAAACAAACAAACAAACACCCCAACAAACAAAAAGACAGACAGACAAACAAACAAAAACAAAAACAAACTAGACATATTGCATTTGTGCACAAATGCCGAGCTGTTTCGTCATAACTTTTTCAAATTACTCAACTGAATTTGAAAGTTTTTTTTGTATTCAAAGTAGTTATGACGTTCAAGCCTGTTTAAAAAAGAATTTGGATTATACCACGTTTTGTAAGCAATTTATGACTAAAAAGTGCAAAAAATAGAAAAAATCATAAAAAATCATGTGATGACGTCATCATGACGTCATTTTAGAATTTACAAGAACTTGCCAATATCCAACAATCTACCAAGTTTCAACATGATCGCACTAACACTTAGGGAGATATACGACTTTAAAAAACGCACCTTTAATGCCGCGTCACGTGACCCCCGATGACGTCATCGATCTGAAATTTCACACATATAATGGCTGCTCGACGATCAACATGTGTGTAAATTTTGAAGTGAATACACAAAACTTCACCACACACATCTTCAAAAAGTCCATTTTGATCAGTTTTCAACCTGCCGCTAGAGGGCGCTCTTGTGTGTTGTGACGTCATCGGTATTTTTTTTAATTACCCACCCTTGCCAGACAATAACATAGTTGAAAGCAACTTCATAACTATTTCCACTTTTGAATAACGAGGCACTTCCGGTTTCGACCGGAAGAAGAGGTCATGTGAGGTCACGCACACTGAATAAAATGAAGACCTAATTTATCCCTATACAATCCCGCAATCAAAAACCTACGGTCTCTTGTGGCTGATTTGTTACTGATTTTCAAATATTTAAAATAGAAACCTTTAAGATGACGTCACGTGACAGGTGATGACGTCATCATGACCTCATTGTTTTGAGATCATTATTGCACCAATGCCTTTCATCACTGAAAGTTTCATTGCAATTGCTCTTTAGGAACTATGCAAATAGCCGCTTTGACCGAACGTGCGTTATGTCAATAGCCTTTTTTACTGAAACAGACAAATAAAAAAAAAAAAATAAACTAGACATATTGCATTTGTGCACAAATGCCGAGCTGTTTCGCCATAACTTTTTCAAAAAATCATAAAAAATCATGTGATGACGTCATCATGACGTCATTTCAGAATTTACAAGAACTTGCCAATATCCAACAACCTACCAAGTTTCAACATGATCGCACTAACACTTAGGGAGATATATACAACATTAAAAAAGGCACCTTAAATGCCGCGTCACGTGACCCCCGATGACGTCATCGATCTGAAATTTCACACATATGATGGCTGCCTGACGATCAACATGTGTGTAAATTTTGAAGTGATTACACAAAACTTCACCACACACATCTTCAAAAAGTCCATTTTGATCAGTTTTCAACCTGCCGCTAGAGGGCGCTCTTGTGTATTGTGACGTCATCGGTAATTTTTTTTAATTACCCACCCTTGCCAGACAATAACATCGTTGAAAGCAACTTCATAACTATTTACACTTTTGAATTACGAGGCACTTCCTGTTTCGACCGGAAGTAGAGGTCATGTGAGGTCACGCACACTGAATAAAATGAAGACCTAACTTATCCCTATACAATCCCACAAACAGAAACCTACGGTCTCTTGTGGCTGATTTGTTACAGATTTTCAAATATTTAAAATAGAAACCTTTAAAATGACGTCACGTGACATGTGATGACGTCATCATGACATCATTGTTTTAGGATCATTATTGCACCAATGCCTTTCATCACTGAAAGTTTCATTGCAATTGCTCATTAGGAACTATGCAAAAGTTTGCTTAGAACGAACGTGTGTTATCTCAATGGCTCTTTTTACTGAAACAGACAAATAAAAAAAGGAAAAAAAACTAGACATAATGCATTTGTGCACAAATGCCGAGCTGTTTCGCCATAACTTTTTCAAAAAATCATAAAAAATCATGTGATGACGTCATCATGACGTCATTTCAGAATTTACAAGAACTTGCCAATATCCAACAACCTACCAAGTTTCAACATGATCGCAGTAACACTTAGGGAGATATATACAACATTAAAAAAGGCACCTTTAATGCCGCGTCACGTGACCCCCGATGACGTCATCGATCTGAAATTTCACACATATGATGGCTGCCTGACGATCAACATGTGTGTAAATTTTGAAGTGATTACACAAAACTTCACACACACATCTTCAAAAAGTCCATTTTGATCAGTTTTCAACCTGCCACTAGAGGGCGCTCTTGTGTATTGTGACGTCATCGGTAATTTTTTTTAATTACCCACCCTTGCCAGACAATAACATCGTTGAAAGCAACTTTATAACTATTTACACTTTTGAATTACGAGGCACTTCCGGTTTCGACCGGAAGTAGAGGTCATGTGAGGTCACGCACACTAAATAAAATGAAGACCTAATTTGTCCCTATACAATCCCGCAAACAGAAACCTACGGTCTCTTGTGGCTGATTTGTTACAGATTTTCAAATATTTAAAATTTAAACCTTTAAAATGACGTCACGTGACAGGTGATGACGTCATCATGACATCATTAGTTTTAAAATCATTATTGCACCAATGCCTTTCATCACTGAAAGTTTCATTGCAATTGCTCTTTAGGAACTATGCAAAAGGCCGCTTAGAACGAACGTGCGTTATGTCAATAGCCTTTTTTACTGAAACTGACAAATAAAAAAACTAAAAAAAACTAGACATTTTGCATTTGTGCACAAATGCCGAGCTGTTTCGCCATAACTTTTTCAAAAAATCATAAAAAATCATGTGATGACGTCATCATGACATCATTTTAGAATTTACAAGAACTTGCCAATATCCAACAATCTACCAAGTTTCAACATGATCGCACTAACACTTAGGGAGATATACGACTTTAAAAAAGGCACCCTTAATGCCGCGTCACGTGACCCCCGATGACGTCATCGATCTGAAATTTCACACATATGATGGCTGCTCGACGATCAACATGTGTGTAAATTTTGAAGTGAATACACAAAACTTCACCACACACATCTTCAAAAAGTCCATTTTGAACAGTTTTCAACCTGCCGCTAGAGGGCGCTCTTGTGTATTGTGACGTCATCGGTAATTTTTTTTAATTACCCACCCTTGCCAGACAATAACATCGTTGAAAGCAACTTCATAACTATTTACACTTTTGAATTATGAGGCACTTCCTGTTTCGACCGGAAGTAGAGGTCATGTGAGGTCACGCACACTGAATAAAATGAAGACCTAATATATCCCTATACAATCCCGCAAACAGAAACCTACGGTCTCTTGTGGCTGATTTGTTATGGATTTTCAAATATTTAAAATAGAAACCTTTAAGATGACGTCACGTGACAGGTGATGACGTCATCATGACATCATTAGTTTTAAAATCATTATTGCACCAATGCCTTTCATCACTGAAAGTTTCATTGCAATTGCTCTTTAGGAACTATGCAAAAGGCCGCTTAGAACGAACGTGCGTTATGTCAATAGCCTTTTTTACTGAAACTGACAAATAAAAAAAAAACTAGACATATTGCATTTGTGCACAAATGCCGAGCTGTTTCGCCATAACTTTTTCAAAAAATCATAAAAAATCATGTGATGACGTCATCATGACGTCATTTCAGAATTTACAAGAACTTGCCAATATCCAACAACCTACCAAGTTTCAACATGATCGCACTACCACTTAGGGAGATATATACAACATTAAAAAAGGCACCTTTAATGCCGCGTCACGTGACCCCCGATGACGTCATCGATCTGAAATTTCACACATATGATGGCTGCCTAACGATCAACATGTGTGTAAATTTTGAAGTGATTACACAAAACTTCACCACACACATCTTCAAAAAGTCCATTTTGATCAGTTTTCAACCTGCCGCTAGAGGGCGCTCTTGTGTATTGTGACGTCATCGGTAATTTTTTTTAATTACCCACCCTTGCCAGACAATAACATCGTTAAAAGCAACTTCATAACTATTTACACTTTTGAATAACGAGGCACTTCCGGTTTCGACCGGAAGTAGAGGTCATGTGAGGTCACGCACACTGAATAAAATGAAGACCTAATTTATCCCTATACAATCCTGCAATCAAAAACCTACGGTCTCTTGTGGCTGATTTGTTACTGATTTTCAAATATTTAAAATAGAAACCTTTAGGATGACGTCACGTGACATGTGATGACGTCATCATGACATCATTGTTTTAGGATCATTATTGCACCAATGCCTTTCATCACTGAAAGTTTCATTGCAATTGCCCATTAGGAACTATGCAAAAGGCCGCTTAGAACGAACGTGTGTTATGTCAATGGCTCTTTTTACTGAAACAGACAAATAAAAAAAGGAAAAAAAAAAATAACTAGACATTTTGCATTTGTGCACAAATGCCGAGCTGTTTCGCCATAACTTTTTCAAAAAATCATAAAAAATCATGTGATGACGTCATCATGACGTCATTTTAGAATTTACAAGAACTTGCCAATATCCAACAATCTACCAAGTTTCAACATGATCGCACTAACACTTAGGGAGATATACGACTTTAAAAAAGGCACCCTTAATGCCGCGTCACGTGACCCCCGATGACGTCATCGATCTGAAATTTCACACATATGATGGCTGCTCGACGATCAACATGTGTGTAAATTTTGAAGTGAATACACAAAACTTCACCACACACATCTTCAAAAAGTCCATTTTGAACAGTTTTCAACCTGCCGCTAGAGGGCGCTCTTGTGTATTGTGACGTCATCGGTAATTTTTTTTAATTACCCACCCTTGCCAGACAATAACATCGTTGAAAGCAACTTCATAACTATTTACACTTTTGAATTATGAGGCACTTCCTGTTTCGACCGGAAGTAGAGGTCATGTGAGGTCACGCACACTGAATAAAATGAAGACCTAATATATCCCTATACAATCCCGCAAACAGAAACCTACGGTCTCTTGTGGCTGATTTGTTATGGATTTTCAAATATTTAAAATAGAAACCTTTAAGATGACGTCACGTGACAGGTGATGACGTCATCATGACATCATTAGTTTTAAAATCATTATTGCACCAATGCCTTTCATCACTGAAAGTTTCATTGCAATTGCTCTTTAGGAACTATGCAAAAGGCCGCTTAGAACGAACGTGCGTTATGTCAATAGCCTTTTTTACTGAAACTGACAAATAAAAAAAAAACTAGACATATTGCATTTGTGCACAAATGCCGAGCTGTTTCGCCATAACTTTTTCAAAAAATCATAAAAAATCATGTGATGACGTTATCATGACGTCATTTTAGAATTTACAAGAACTTGCCAATATCCAACAATCTACCAAGTTTCAACATGATCGCACTAACACTTAGGGAGATATACGACTTTAAAAAAGGCACCCTTAATGACGCGTCACGTGACCCCCGATGACGTCATCGATCTGAAATTTCACACATATGATGGCTGCTCGACGATCAACATGTGTGTAAATTTTGAAGTGAATACACAAAACTTCACCACACACATCTTCAAAAAGTCCATTTTGAACAGTTTTCAACCTGCCGCTAGAGGGCGCTCTTGTGTATTGTGACGTCATCGGTAATTTTTTTTAATTACCCACCCTTGCCAGACAATAACATCGTTGAAAGCAACTTCATAACTATTTACACTTTTGAATTATGAGGCACTTCCTGTTTCGACCGGAAGTAGAGGTCATGTGAGGTCACGCACACTGAATAAAATGAAGACCTAATATATCCCTATACAATCCCGCAAACAGAAACCTACGGTCTCTTGTGGCTGATTTGTTATGGATTTTCAAATATTTAAAATAGAAACCTTTAAGATGACGTCACGTGACAGGTGATGACGTCATCATGACATCATTAGTTTTAAAATCATTATTGCACCAATGCCTTTCATCACTGAAAGTTTCATTGCAATTGCTCTTTAGGAACTATGCAAAAGGCCGCTTAGAACGAACGTGCGTTATGTCAATAGCCTTTTTTACTGAAACTGACAAATAAAAAAAAAAAAAAAAATAATAAAAAAAACTTTAACGAAAACAAGAGCTGTTTCGCTGCGCTTTGCTGCGAAACAGCTAATAAAAAATAATAAAAAAAACTTTAACGAAAACAAGAGCTGTTTCGCTGCGCTTTGCTGCGAAACAGCTAATAACAAAATCTTTAACGAAAACAAGAGCTGTTTCGCTGCGCTTTGCTGCGAAACAGCTAATAATAAAAAAAACTTTAACGAAAACAAGAGCTGTTTCGCTGCGCTTTGCTGCGAAACAGCTAATAAAAAAAACTTTAACGAAAACAAGAGCTGTTTCGCTGCGCTATGCTGCGACACAGCTAAAAAAACTTTAACGAAAACAAGAGCTGTTTCGCAGCGCTGCGCTACGAAACAGCTAACAAACAACTGAATAGTGTAAATAGTTCATATGGAGTAAATAGTTTTGTTACAGATGGCACTAATTCCGGGCCTGAATCCTGGTGTGAGGGCAAGATCAAGAAACGATCAACTGATGATCATCTCTTTTAGATGACTTTCACTCTACCCTTTGGTTAAGGTTGTTGTCGTCCGTCGCGTCGTCTCGTCCGTCCAAAGCCTATATGAAAAATAGGTGACACGACGGGCGACGGCATGACGCAAGACCGTACGCGACGCATGTTTGTCGTCTCTAGAACATTATAAGAAACATAATGAAAAATCAAAAGGTACCTTGACAAGGATATTCTTCATCATGTTGTTCAGAATGATGCCGCTGGCGTATTATCAAAAACCCGTTAACTAGTAACCCCAAATTAGCCATTTATTTAGCAAATCTGGGAAAAATTGGAAAGAAGCCAATTTCAACTGATAATGGTAGGTATACGTGTCACTATTTACCCCCCAAAAAGTAAGGACCGATAGGGGGTGGGGAAATTGTTTTTAGGGGGGGGGGCATTGAAACAAGGGGTCATTGACCCACATTTTGCTCAAAGTATGTCGTGTTTGGTATCAAATGAAAGGATGTTGAATTTTGAATTCTGAAAGTGATGTTTATTTTGTCATTTTATCATCCAGTGAAAAGTTACATTTGATTGAAGACGTGGTGCTAGTTAACAAGGAATCGGCACGCTCATTACACAGTTTCTATGTAAAAAAGACCTTGAAACTACCGTAATACGTTATGTATCCATCAAAGAGTATCACATTGTTTGGAGGCTGATATCAACATGGTTCAAGGCATATTAACTACAAGTAAAACAATTTGTTGATCAGAAATACTGTTTAGAAGGCTAAAATAACAGTAAGCACATTGTAGGCCCTACAAGTTTAGCCAAAACAAAAGGCTTGATTGTTCTGTTTCCTCTTCATCGCTACCACGTTCTTCTCTACCTATTCTATCTGCTCCATTAGAACAATGCCCACAGCACACTCCACATGCAGAAACACATGACATGCCAGCTGTTTAGGTTTTTAGAGGGAAAAGTGAAACTATGCATGTGGCTTGTCATGGCCAAGCGGTCTACTTCACCGGACCCAAGCTCTGGTTCGAATCCCCGTCATGGCACGTCTGCCCTTGAGAAAGGCACTACTGTTTCGTAAAATATTGGGAAAGTAGTACATTCTGCTCTACCAGGCAGGCTCCTAGGAGTAGGTGGCAACGTGCCCTTGGTGACAGTTGATTCGGGTCAACAGCCTAAATCAGTTAAGTGATCCAATCCCCCACCTTGGAGTTGAGACCATGTGTGACCACGAAATACATTTTGATGGTATTCAATATTATATGCATCAAATAGTGAGGTTTATTTTAATAACATGTAGAGAGAAAAAGAGGACCGAAAAGAGGACTCAAAATGTTCAAAAGCTTGAAGTTTTGTCAGTTATGAAGCTTCTTCTTCTCATGTCGAGTGAGAATCAAGTATTGCAAGGCAAGCTTAAAAACGCTTGAGGCGTCATATACAGTTCTTTATAGAAATAAAGAGGGGGAAAGGGGAGGTAGGAAAAATGAACATGGTTAAGGGCAACAACAGAAGAACAGGTGTGTGTAGGGGGTGGGGTGGAGGGAAAGGAGGGGTGTGAGGAAAAAAAGAGAGACCGAGTGCCTAGGCAGCACACAGTTTCCTTTTTTTCCCTCACACCCTCTCTCCTTTCTGTCGTCCCCCACCCCCACAACACACACGCATACCTGTTTTCTTTTTTTGCCCTTCACCATTTGTTCATTTTTCCTACCTCCCCTTTTCTCCTTTCTATTTCCAAAAAAAATTGTATATGACGTCTCAAACGTTTTTTAAGCTTGCCTTCCGATACATGATTCTCACTCAACATGGGGAGAAGCTTCATTACTGCCAAAACTTCTTGAGAAAGCGTTTGAACATTTTGAGAGCATCCTGATCCTATTTTTTTCTTTGCTTGTTCTTTGGTGCATATAATTATAGAAAACAATCAGAATGGTTTTACTGGTTAAACATGGTCTCATCTCATGACTTGCTTGCACAGGGCCACATGTATGATTTCACTCTTCCCTGGCATGTCGGGGCCGAGTGGAAGAACACCGAACACAATCAGTAATCAAGGCCTCGGTTTCCTTCTTAAGTTCTCCGCTCTTTAACCAATTCCAGGACTTGCTGCTGGCAACTTCTTCAGTGCATCTCAAGAACCGGCCATGAAGTGGTTTGTTCCGCCAATCTTGATGTCTTTCCTCTTTCCTTTGCCTCTTGTACTCCTTCGGCCCAATTTCGCCCGCCTTCGTGTACTTCTGCGCAACCTTCAACAAGTTCTCCTCAGTCCTCCTAATATGACAATGCAAGCTTCTGCGCTCGATGTTGACACAGTCTGCCATACTTAGCAACCCCCTACCGCCCTCTGACCTTGTAAGATAAAGTCTGCTCACATTCGCCCGCGGATGAAGCATACCATTCATGGTCATCAGTTTTCTCGTTCTCCTGTCCGTGACATCTAGATCTTCCTTAGTCCACTCGACAATACCCGCACTGTACCTCATTAAAGACACGGCCCATGTGTTAATTGCCTTAACTATGTTCCCCCCGTTTAATTAGTTTCGACTTCAAAAATTTCTTTACCCGTCTGATGTACTCTGCCCTCAACCTCACCTTTGATTCCTCGTGAAGGACATGGTCCGATTCAAGTACACCAAGATACCGATAATTCTCTTCCCTCACCCAAAGCCCTTATCTGTGCACCATCTAGCAGAACGATACCGTCGGAATGTACCCTCTTTCCCCTCTTCATGGTCATTGAAGCACATTTCTCCAGACCGAACTGCATCCCGATGTCATCGCTGAAAATCCTGATGGTCTGCACCAAAGAATCGATCTCCGCCTCATTATTTGCAAACAACTTCAAATCGTCCATAAAAAGCAGATGGTTGATCTTACATCCGTCCTTCTTCATTACATAACCTGCACTCACCTGCATTTAGAATTCAATTTCCTTTCATTTGATACCAAACACAACATACTTTGAGGTCAATTTGGGTAAATTTTGGTAAATTTGGGTCAATGACCCCCCCAGTTTCAATGACCCCTCGAAAAAAAATTCCCCACCCCCTATCGGTCCTTACTTTTTTTTGGTCAATGTTGACACCCATCCTACCATTATCAGTTAAAATTTGCTTCTTTCCAATTTTTTCCCCAGATGAATTCTAATTTTTGGATACTAAACATCGAATTGGTTCTTAAAAAGCTATACTGGCTTCCAGTCTGTCAAAGAATGGACTTCAAATCGTACTGCCCGCCCGGCAAGATGTGAATGACGAAGTACAAGTCGTAATCTTAGATCTATGAACAAACTACTGACTAAAACAACTGCATCTTACATAATATGGAAATCACTATACAAGAAGTTACACGCTGCATGCGTGTAAGGCCTTTTGTTATTCCACCACTAGATTTACGCTGCTGTTCGTACCGCCCCCATTGGAAACTCACTTGAAGAAAATTAGCCGTCCTGTGACTCTCGCGAAGATCAAGTTAAAAGAAAAAGTTAAAATAAATTGAATTGTGTACAAAGTTGATATGAAAGAGAATTTTCATTGAGAAGAATGTAGTTTGTCAAAGAAGATGGGACCCTACTACAAAATACTCACGCACATGTGCTTTATCAACTCCACAAAACCCATCAGCTTTAAGTTTCCTAACTGTACATAGAGCACGTGCAAAACTTCTCTTAACGTTTGAGTAAATTGTAAAACAATTCTTGACATGGCATCTCTTGAACTACTCACCTGACACGACCATGTACGCATCCCCGATAGTTTCCACTTTGTATACATCGTACCTGTCGATGATTCCGTCCAAGCATTGATATAAGGTATTCAGCATGACTATCACCTTGGGACAGACAAAACATTACAAGGAGATTGGCATGCTTTTATCTTGCTATTGATCTTAATGCCAGTTGGAACAATCAGTTACTGTAAGGTCTGATGGAACGTCAACTCATATTCGTATGACACCGGTAAAAAACAAAGGATTATAATGTTAATAACACTAACAGCCCACCACAACACGATATCATTTGTGGCTTGGCGTCTGGGTCCCGGCCTTAATATTAAGAGTTTGTGGACATGCTGTCATTTGATCTCTCCCGCTCCCTTTGCAGTACAATGAAGGGTGGAACTTTTCCTTTCAACGTTTAACAATGTTCCAGAACTAAAAAGATCCCGCGCTAAATAATGACTTTATGAACGTGCTGTCGGTTGTTTTTGAGGGGCTTTCCCTGCAGTGATGAAAGGCTGGCGCACTGAAGGGTTTTAACATCGGTTTCACAATGTCCTACTCTCAACTCCCGAAAAAAACAACAACCCAAAACAAAACAAAACAAAAACCACAAACCATACCAAACCAAACCAAATAAAATCACACTTGTGAGTACGTGAATACGTCAATGCCAACGATAATGAAAACGAAGACAAAAATAAAATGACGCCAGAGAGCACGTGCGTTGTGTACTGTCATCAAGCCAAAACCAAACAGACTGAACACGCACTTACAACATAAGAACGCCAACATCTTGCCTAGCAATTGAATATTGGCAATTTCTATCCTAATCACGGACTTTTTGTAGCGGACAAATTTGAAAATGTTGCCACTTTTAAGTATAGTAAAAGTTGCGTTCGATAAACAAATATCACTTTATTTATAAAAATAAGTAACGATGAAAATTGTTGGAAATAACTTCAATGACTACATTTTGCAAACAATGGTACGAGTACGGCTCAGAACTGCTCATAGCAGTCCTTTTTTTGAGACAGATGTGCCCACTTATTTTTTCCTGAACCAAGACACCGGAATGACAACTCTCGTTTGTACTTTCTAAACTTATCGCCGGTAATGCCAAGATATAGTTAGATCTTTGGTATGAATAAAGCGGAATACCATTCAAACCATTCAAACTGCTGATTAACAACTCGTTTACAGCTGTTGTTTTCCCATACAGCTTACAATTAGCCGTAGGGTATCTAAGATACATAATAAGACCCATATTAATGCATTCAGTATTCTCCGAAGACATTAAAAAGGTAGTCTATAGACAAATGACAGTTTTTTCAGAATCAAAATGGTTTCAGGGTGAAATCGCTTAATTGAGCTACCAGTAGCTATGTTCCCCGTTAATGACAACAAATGGTTCTCTTTTTGGTATTGTCCAATCCATTTGAAAAAATAATCACGATATTCTTATTAATAAGCAATGACATTTTGGTGTTCGTGGCTTGCCTTGCTTTTGGAGCTTTATTACAAATAGATTGAGCTTGTTTCATGTTGGCCTAAATCTTATTATATATTACTACATTCTGTATTTGGTCCTATGTTGTTCATAAAAAATTGAAATGTTGATATTGTTATTCCAAACCTGAATGTAAATCTTGTTTGCAACTGGCTCCTAAAAAAGCAAGTTTGTCCGAAATACTTTGCTCTTTGAGTGGAACCATTCCGATTCAAAATCAAAATTCAACAGTTTCAGAATAATGATAAGAACTACTCTTGGATAAAACATAAAACTAGCTTCGGCTTATATTTTCTGGTAAATTCTCATCAAAACAATTTTATTTTTGAGAAAACTTAGGAACACCAATTTCATTAATTTATTAAGGGCGGATCCTAGATTAATTGTAAAAAGGTAGAAAACTGTAATAATTCAAGAGCGCATGCGCGAACCTGAAACGCTTGGAGACGGAGTACCGCCAAAATTTTGAAGACGACGAAGCTCACCGGCACGTTTCTGAGCCTCTTCGGGGTATCTTTGAGTAACAAAGTAACGTTTTTGCTGCTCTTTACTTAATATATCGTAGCGTGTGTTCTTTTGAGGCAAAACAAACTGTATTTTGTTTTGAATTTATTTTAAAAGTTCACTCCCGAATTTTGGTGGTATTCAATCAAAACAGCAGTGAATTTGACCTTTCGACGGAGGCAAAAATTCCCTTTTCGAGTGTACAGACCATTTATTGTTGGTGATGTCAATGATGTCATGTTTTAAATTTTGCTCTGAAAAAGTGTACAGAAAATGACATATTACACCATTTATACTTGAGGTTAAATACTTATAATTTCCCCTACTTTCTTAGGGGACTTTACCTAATTGTATTGTAATACGACTGCATCGCAAAACTTAACTTGAACTTCGAGCCCCTTTTTCCGACCTGAATGTTTGCATTAGTGTTGCAGTGCAGTGCTTGTACTCGTATTTGTACTCAAGTACAACTATGGTCCGCGTTTTCTCTTCTGTCTTCGGAGAAAAATCATAGGGACCGTCTTTTGTTCAAAATTACAGTTAAGTTTCCTCATCAGCTACACGAGACAGTACATTGTCGCCTATAGATGAGTTTAAGAGACCTTTTATGAGAAAGATCTCTGTCTCATCTCTACGACAGTTTCTTTTAGACTGTTCCAATCTTCTATCACTACAACAGATGTGCCTTGCAATAAACTGGAGAGGAAACTTTGCGCTTGTATAAAAAGTAAGACGGGAATCCGCAGGAATGAAATCTTCGCTTACTTTATAAAAAATACATAATAAAATATTTGTAGACAATTTCTACTCTGCAATTGGGTCACTTTATTGTTTTCCATTTAAAGAAATCTAACATTGTTGAAAACAACCTATGGACTGTAAATACTCATTTTAAAGTTACGTTTCCTTTTAAATACCCTCCATATATTTTTTTTAAAGAAACAAAGCAACTGTTGAATTTTAGCTCCACTTAGCCACTTTTTGTATTAAACAGATATATAAAAATAATAGTTAATAAAGAAAGAACGAAAGAAAAAAGAAAAAAAAAACAGACAAACGAGCAAAAAAAAAAAAAAACAATAAAAAACAACAACCAAACAACCAAACAAACAAACAAACAAACACCCCAACACCCAAAACACCCCAACAAACAAACAAACAAACAAACATCCCAACACCCCAACAAACAAACAAACAAACAAACAAACACCCCAACGAACGAGCGAGCGAGCGAGCGAGGGGACGAGCGAGCAAGCAAGCAAGCAAGCAAGCAAGCAAGCGAGCGAGCAAGCGAGCAAGCGAGCGAGCAAGCGAGCAAGCGAGCAAGCGAGCAAGCAAGCAAGCAAGTAAGCAAGCAAGCAAGCAAACAAACAAACAACCAAACACCCCAACGAGCAAACAAACAAACGCCCCAACAAACACCCCCCCCCCAAAAAAAAAAATATATATATATATATAAAGCAAAACAATAAATAAATTAAATAATAATAATACAATTAAATAAATAAATAAATATGCAGGCGAAGATCCAGTTTCTTTTTAAAGCGGGTGGCACAAGTATTTTTTCAAATGTTGACAAACACAAGCAGACCTTGCCGAGACCCCCGTGTTCCATTTAGCCCTAGTTTATTAGCATAGGCTTACGTGGCCAAGTTTGATCCCAGTGTCAGGCTGGACACAATGCATAAGCTAACTGCAGTAACACATCGTTACCGTGTGCCTTACCGTTGCCGTGTATAAAACAACGTTCTAGCTAGCCAAAATGAAATTAAAGCATGGCGGTTTCTACGAGACGAACCAGCCAGCGAAGCACACAGCCTTAAAGGAGCATACATTCATTGATGTAGAATCGTAGACAATAATGTTTAATCACCAAAATGTCACGTTATTAACGAGAAGTGACCAGGGAAAACCAACAAACGCGGTCAAAGGTCAGTGCATACGCTTTACCAGCCGTTGCAAATGTTAAATGTACGGGATACTGCTACACAATGTTGCAAGTAGACTGGTGCTCCGTTCTTGTAAATGTTATAACTACGCCTCTGCACGTACAAAAGCATGAGTTGACATTTATATAGCAACGTAACAGCCAGAGCTTTTGCCAACCAAAGTTAGAAAACTATGGGAAGCCATAAATGCAGAGCACAATTAGAGCACAATTTTTTTGTGTATTTACTAAAAATGTGAACGTTCTCCTTGTTAGTACCGTAGCTGGGAGTATTCCGGGATGGAATGAGAAACAACTTCTGACTGGAACAAACCTAATTTGTAGATTTCAGAAATAAGCTAATCGATTTTGTTTGTATTTTATTAACCGCCTGCACAACTCTCAACAGTTTGTGCAGGTGTTTGCAGAAAAAGAAAAACAAATGCCGGACACCACCCCAGAGACACAAGCAGAGAACCATTTTGAACCCGTGTGACTATGTATTTACATAATAATATATCAACGTTTATCGGACTGGGAATTTTACAAAGTATTATGGTCAACTTTTTTTCATTTTTATGTGTGAAAATATCTACTGAAGACGGTCATCGGCCCAATGTCTAATTTTGGAGCAGACAACGTGGTAGTCATGACAAACGTGCAGTTGTACGGCAATTAGCCTTACCATTTGTTTCATGTTCATATCTACCCCCCCCCCCCCAAGTTCAATATCTGTCTTATTTTACCGGGGGGCACGTGCCCACGGCCCCCTGTATCCGCGCACGAAAATGAGTTTAATTTGCGTAAACTGAAACGTTGACGGGCCTTCTTCAGAATTTCCTGGCAATATGTTCCTAGTCAGGTATTGGCAATGTGAGTACCACGTAATATAGAGCTGTCTACCTGCTCTATAGCATTGCCACTAATAATAATATTAGGCTCTTTAATGTCTTTATTTTTCATACAGAAGTCCACAATCAGTTCCTTGAATTTGTGTATCGTACATTTATGAGGAGATTGAAAACGCCATTAATTGGTTGGAAAGTGGGAAAGCAACTGGTCTTGCCAACTCTGCCAAACTGAACCTAATTAAATATTGTGGCAGCTTCGTGTAAGGAAACATACACAGTATTTGCAACAAGCTCTTCTTTGAAAAAGTAGCTCCCAGTCAATGGAAAACTAACCTCAATATACCAATCAAACTGCTCTTCAAAATAAAATAGCGATGGCACCAACGGGCTTTCGTGAACCCCCGAGTATAATTGTGTTTGTTAATTTTCTTTTTTATACAGGTCTTAATTCATTGACATAATTTGTTAAAATAATAATAGATTTGAAAATTAAGACATTTTCAGTTCAGACTCAGTAGTGGTACAAAGTCATAACTTATGACTTAGTAGTGATTAGTACCTATGATGGCAACTTCAGCGGTTTGGTATTTATGTTTCCCATTTTCCGGGTTGTTTTGAAGGATTGTCATCCCATCATTCCGATGAAATCGAATGCATTCCCTTACCTGGATGGAGGTACTGATCGCGGACACGGTGGTGAAGTTGACCACATCGGAGAAGAAAACTGTCACCTCGTCGTACGTCTCAGCGGGCGCAGTGCCTGTCTGCTTGAGCTGCTCAGCTACTATCTTGGGCAGCATTTGGTACAACAAGGAGTCCGCTCGTTTCTTCTGTTTCTCAAGTTCCTCTGTCTTGAGATGGAGCGTCTCATTGACTTGCTGGATGCACTTTGTCTGCCGGATGATGCCAAGAACGATCATCGGCCCAGTAGTTAGAACAACCACGAAAAGCAAAGCACTTGCTAGGACATTATAATTACCATACCTTGCTGAGATTTCAAGCTTTTCAACGATTAATTTTGCCTGGCCTTTTTGTAAATCCAGCAGGACGTTGATATATTGGGACATGTTGTAGAACCAGCTAGTCCCCCTGACGATGGATGGTTGTAGTTCTTGGTGGTCATTTAAGAGGATTTCAGAGCGCATCTTCTCAATACTAGTTGAGAGATTTTCGTCTATCGCAAAAGCTTCTTGAAGTGGCAAGGATAGTTGCAAGGCTATGTTGAGATACGTATTTGCCATAATGGTCTCATTGATATACCAGAGGTAGTCTTTGGTCAGGCTAAATCCACCCCGTGCATAGAAAGTTCCACCCAGGGCTCTTTCTTTTCCTGTGTGCTCCTTGGCCCGTATCAACATCAAATAAGCAATAAGGTCCCTCCACAGATTTCCGTACGAATACACCTTGATGTCTTCGGAGAGCCAATAGATAATAATGTCTATGTCCCTTGTGTAGAAGTCCACAACAACAGAAATTGACAGATTTACACCGGATACCATAACACTTTCTCGAAAAATGTCCAAGTGCGCCTTGAACTCTTCCTGACTGTCGAAATAGGTTTCAATCCCATCATTTTCCCGGTTCCAAGATATCTTCTCAATGGCCTTGTTCGTATTGTTGTAGATTGCATACATGTTCAAAAGACCATTTTCATCTCGCGAACATAAGCGAAGCGCAGTCAGTCCCCTCTCTATCTGAAGGTTGTGAACCAAATCCCCGGCGTCTTTGATGCTGCTCCCAACCTTGTTCCGTACCGTATCCAGCTCAGCCGTCTCTGAACTCGAGTTTACCATCATTATGAGAGATAGAACCAAGAGCGCGATGATAGGAATGAGTGTGATCATCACCATACTCCACACTTGCCGGCGCTGCTGGGTGTTGTGAGTTTTCGTCCGTAACGGGCTACATCCCTTTTGAGAAACATACAGGCTCAGTTGGCTACCCGATTTCTCGTCCGCGACGTCGGTACCCGACAATTTTGGGGGAGGATTACTCCTGGCCCCATCGGGCTTTGGGCACACGCGGTCGTGTCTCAACATCTCTGTACTCAACTGAACAATGAAATACCATTCGTTAATAGACACGAACCGACGCAAGTGATATATGTGTTATATTTAGCCTTTCCACACTTCGCATTTAAAGCATTGACTACAGTTGGCGCACGCACAGTGCCCAGCAATACAGGGACTGTACATAATAATAACGAGTATTTATAATGCGCCATTCCGTCGTAATAAAATGCCCGAGGCGAAGAAAAAGCAACATCTTCAGGCGCGGATCCAGGTTTTTTGTAAGGGGGGGGGGGGACACTCATAATTTTTTTCAAATGTTTACCAAAACATCTAATCCGTATAAAGACTGACATGATCTATTGTGTACCACACCTTTGCCGTGTTGGATGGCGAGTCAAAATAGCAGTTATTAGCATAAGCAAATCTTTAAAGTATTTTAATACTATCGACAAATTTAGAGATATCTCTAAATAATCTATAGATATCTCTAAATTGTTTTAAAGACGTTGCTTTTACTTATACTTGCTACTCTGGCTCACCAATATGAAAAGTATATTTATTTGGATGCAGGAATACCGAAGGCAGAGTCAGGTACAAATTTCGTCTCTCGAGCATGCCTAGTTCCGGAGTTCATCTCCAGCTTAGCGCAGATTTTGTTTCAAACAATTTTTCGGCCAGAAGCTTGTTGTTAGTGTTGATAGGCAGCCCCACGGTCGGTTAATTGGGCGTTGGTGGTTAGAGTGCAGCTGCTAAGGAAACAATTGTGCACTTTGTGGTAAAATTTGCTATGATGGTTGGTATTGGGCTATTTATCAATTTTAGACGTGGACATACCTTGGGTCTTTCCTATTTAGGGGCGGAGCCACATTTGCTTAAAAAGGGGGTCTAGGATATAAATATTGGGCAAAATTATGCTTAGAAGTAAAACATTGTATTTTTTGGATCAGAAATATAAACTTGAAAATCATTATTATAAGTTAGGACACAAATAAGTAAAAACAATTGCCCTTTTGTGGGCGGAGTTTCGGTATTTTTTAAAGTGGGCGTTTTTAAATTAAAGTCGTTTCTCAGTGAAGTATCATTATTTGTTGTTTGTTGTTTTAAACTGATTAATGTTTTTTAAATGGAAATACTTTAAAAGAAAATATGTTTCATATGAATTTATTGAATTTCTTAATTTATCCCCTCTGTTGTGGGTGGGGCGAGATTACTAAATGGAGGTGTATCTGAATTAAACTTACATGTAACAATACAGCCAACAATCTCATCCTGTCTTAGTCGTGACGTCAGATATACATCATCGGCTAGGTCATGGCTATGCCCAGTTCTTGCTCTCAAATATCACGCCATACTACTCACACAGTGTGCTCTGATAGCACAAGCCATGCAGGCCAGAAAAATAAGTAACTTTTAAAACAGCAGATTTTTTTGCATGATCTCGCTATGAGTTATGAGGTTCTGAAAAGAACCATTGGTTTAATAGCTGGACGGTTTGATCAGTAAGCTCTAGCCAACTTTTGGAGAATGCTGGATTCTTATGGCACGCTGTTTAAGTACTATGGATGAGGATTAGCTAGATGGTAGGCGTAGGCTGGAAAGAGGAACAGGATCATGCTGGGATTAGGTTGGGGAATGCTCACTGAGCTGTATGTGTCAGAATAGGTAACACGCACAGGGAAAAGGAAGAGTGAACCTAGGTTGGGTAGGGAGGGGGTACTGAGGGTATATGGCGGGCCATTGAGATCTACCAACACGACCCAAGTTTACGGGGTAGGTAATGTGCTGTGGATAGAGGGAGAGCCATTGGTCAGGAAGAGCTGGAGCCAAATGTCACTAACTGGAGGCTGATGTTTTGAGGAACGGTGTTGTGCTGCAAGATCTCAATGGCCTCTCTAATGCATTCGTGGTGCCACGGCTGGATGAGAGTGACGAGCTCTGCACCCTAGTGAACTTGGTGGTCTGTCAAAGTCTCCCTCGGTGTGATAAACTTTCTTGGGGTGGAGGGTAGGCCTCCTGCCTGCTTGATGGAAGATACACTGGAGAAAGTGAGGAGTGGTTTGTGAGTGACCTTTGGGTATAGGAAACCCTTTGGTTGAGGTTGGAGATGGGCTTGGTGGTGTTGATCTGGTTGAAGTTGTAGCCGTTCGAAACTATTGTGGTGACCCTACACTCACCTCCAGAAAGTGGCTGCCAAAATTTGACCAGACACAACCTGATCCACATGCTCACCGGTAAAAACTGGGCAGTTATTGCAAAGACACTTTGCTCATCGGCACTAGCCCTCTGCTACTCAGTGGCTGAGTACTGTGGTCCAGTTTAGATGAACTCTTCAGCCTCGTCGATGTTCAATTGAACAACCCCATGAGGACCATCACTGGTGATATTTGCTGCACAAAGACTGATTGGCTGCCAGTCCTGAGTAAATTGCCTATTCAGATGATTCGAAAAGAGTGTGCCACATCAGGGCTGGTTTTCAAGATCCAATCTATTCCTGAGCTAAGTGACATTGACTTCCACCCTAGGCGAAGACTCAAGTCTAGACACCCATCCTGGTAAAATATCATGGAAAACACAGCGACAGCAGAAGACCAATGGCGCAAGCGGTAGCAAGAAAACAATGACGTCCCGCTCAAAGTTCCTGGTAACTGATCCCACCATCCAGCTCCCGAGAATGAACCTTCCCTGCGGCCAATGGTACCTCCTGAACCAGTTCCGCACTGACGTGGGGCCTTGCCGGCTTGCCACAGCAGTCTACACAGTTTGGACTACTCTGCATCCTGCTTTGTGACTGTAGTGAACACCAGACGAAGCACCATATTATGATAGCCGACTGCACACACTTTCGCCTTAATGGTGGCGGCATCAGGCTGGGGACCCGGCCGCCAACTGGCTAACACACAAAGAGATCGACTTCGACTGGCCAACTCACAACTTCGATTGGCCAACTCACAACTCTGACTAGCCAACTCACAACTCCGACTAGCCAACTCACAACTCTGACTAGCCAACTCACAACTCTGACTAGCCAACTCACAACTCTGACTAGCCAACTCACAACTCTGACTAGCCAACTCACAACTCTGACTAGCCAACTCACAACTCTGACTAGCCAACTCACAACTTCGATTGGCCAACTCACAACTCTTAGTAGCCAACTCACAGCTCCGACTAGCCAACTCACAACTCTGACTAGCCAACTCACAACTCTGACTAGCCAACTCACAACTCCGACTAGCCAACTCACAACTCCAACTGGCCAACTCACAATTCCGACGGACCAACTCACCACTCCGACTGGCCAACTCACAACTCTGACGGACCAAGCCACAACCACAATGGAGGCTATCCTGTACTCTAAATGAAACACCATAGAAAAAAGTTGTAGGCACGTTGAACCAAAGGGTGTGTTTGATAGAAAACTCAATGCTGGGGTTATGGAAGGAGCACTGGTGTAGAACGGTCAATGTTGGTCTGCGTGAATATTTACGTGAATATTTGCGAATCGGGGCAAAAAACGCGAATATTTACGCAAATATTCAGGTAAATATATATGTTTGGTGTCCCTTCAGGGCCACCATACTTTTGGGAAAGTTTAAGGAATGGTACATTTATGCCTGATGAAAAGGCATAATGTTGTAAAGCACCTTGATCTAGCTACTATAAGAACCTATAGTGTTCTGTTTTGGACTATAGTGTTCGGTTCTTTCCGTCTGCAGTTTAAATGGGCAGGATAGCCCCGTGATCACGCAAAAGCAAACTCTTGAATGAGCTCTGGTGGGAATTTAGAGTGGCAAAAATTTTATAAGAATACTCATTATTAAGACAGCACTGCTGCATCAATAATTGGCTGTTGGAAATCAGCTGCTCTCCCATCCTTCCACTGATAATGTGTCATAGTTTACAAGAATATGAAAGAAGATCAGACAGCATAGGATGCATGAAATGCATATATTGAGGTGCCTGAAGGCTTAACATACATGTATGCAAGATGTAACGACACCTTGGATGCTCTGACGTAGCCCTTCTACTTCCTGTAGAACCAGTGAATGTGACAATATAATGCAAGAAAACAATTGTTTTCAAATAGGATTCAATACTCAATTAACAAAGGTGCACTCCTTCACGTTAATAGTGAAACAGAAAAAGAGCGCGAGTTTAAGGGTCGTGGACCCCAAGTTTACTTTCTTACAGAATTAAAGTGTAAATCACAAAGGCTTGAACACTGAGGGCGCTCTGGGTTCCTGACAAAACTGAGTACGAGCGGGTCGGCGGTCTTGTATTCTTTGTCTTTGCTTATCTGTTAGAGAGCTTCTTTAATGCGTTAATTAATCATATATCTTAATCTGTTTTTTAATCAGTTGCTTTGCTATGTAAATAATAACTTTCTGATAATTCTTGTAACTTTCACTGTCTTAACAAAATCAATAAACATGCTGTTGTTTACAACTTTTATATATACAATACTTTGCAACATAGAAAGTCATGTACGTTCATTGCAGCTGTTTTTAGAATGCGTTGGGGCGTAGTGAATATGCAGTACTTATTTACCCCTTTGGTGTTCGGTAAGTTACTCAAGTTTTGTTGACGCAGTTTCTTATAACCATTATGAGCGTTAATAAAAGATTACGGGACTCTTTGTTTACAACTTGGGTGGTAATTTAGTTATACTGGTTGTGGTAGCTTTACTTAATTTATATTGAGTACTGTATGTAGCCTAAGTATGGTTGTTCTGACTTTTGCTTTTGTTTGTTTCCTTTGGTTGCTTATCGTCCATCATATTTCGTCCAACTGTAATTATAACCATCTGGAATCAAATAAATTAATCTTCAATCAACTGATGAACAGTCAAGATGTGTTTGTTGATGTTTCCTCGATAGAAGAAGGAATTTTACATCCTTTGGTGAGAAGCAATAGGCTCACTGCCCCCAGGTTCACAGATCGTAGACCCTAAACACTAACGACCTTCGCCAGTTCAGTCTAGCGCCCTCATGGGGTCGCTCTTTCTTCACTTCCTGTTTTGGGTTACTCAGTTTTTGTTTGTGATTATAGTTGACCTGTTGCAGTATTAAAAGCCGTAGTTTTCTCATGAAAACGAGTTCTATTTTGATCGTGTATACTTGGACATCCAACTACTACTCCCTTAGTGGCGCTTGAACAAATTATGTATTTTTCATTCGAAAGCTTTACCTGTTATCAAGATGGTTATGGTGGTCAGCATCCTGCGAAATTATTTTATCTGAAGCGTCCCCGTTGAAAAGAAATCAAAAAAGTATATCGAAATTGCGAATCTCCAAAGATTCAAATTTCCATGCAGCCAGAAATGCAGTTGTCACCCGCTGTCACCTCGCTTCACCAAATGGATTCGACGTTCTTGTTGAAACTCGATGACCCTAACCTTATAAGGGTACTACTTCTAAATATTGTTCTTAACAATTTTTTTTTATACATAGGTACCTAGTGTCTTTTATTGCTATAAAAAACAAAAGAGTTGTCTTCAAGATACTATTACACCATTCTTAAAGTGGAGGGAAGGTTGGCTGAAACTCATCTATATTGTTCTTTGATTCTGCTGCAGCCACGAATAAAATGTGCTACACATTGCTGCTCCCTAGCTACTGTCTTTTGCCTTCTTGTGTATAATTGGACTGCAAAAACCTCATGAAGGGGTTATTTATGTAACTCGCACATAAATCATTGTCAATTAAATGGTGGATTACGCATCACGTGTCTTCTTTCTTTCGCCATGTAACTGCCGGTAACCCTAAAAATCCTTTTGTTTCATTGGGATGGTAATCATTTAATGCAACATATTTGTAAATTTAAATTGAACAAGCGACCCTCGCTTGATTCACATTGATTGAGGTAAAACTTTGCCCTTCGTCTACGGGAAGATCATATGATAACAAAATATGACAGAGCGTATGAAGTGGTTCACTTTGTAATGTTAGGGCTGTGTGAGCGTTAAAATTCACGAACTTTCATCTTGGGGGCTGTTTTGCACTAAGGTGCCTATAATATCATGTTGATATTAAACTTAAAATAGTTACAAAACATAAACCATCTTCTACGCTTACACTGCCAGCCAATTGTTTACACTTTATTATTTCAAAAACACATGTCGTATAGCGCTGTTTATTATGTTTTACACTTTAATTTTATTGTTTTTATTACTATGGATGATTAATTATTGGAAGAGTATACGTCATCCCAGTTAGGTATATACCTAACAGTGTTTTGGTGTGTTTGATGATTAAGTTTAATCATCAAACACACCAAAACATACTGTGTACATTTCATCCAATTAAGTAAATAGATTGTCGACAAATTAGCGACTTAAGATTAATTAAAATAGTTGAACAGGTTGATATTTTGAGATTTTAGATATCTCACTTAAAAATTAACAAGGTAAATAAGGCTCGATAATTATGTTATATATAACTCATATACCGGTTTATCTGTTCAGAAATTATTTAATGAGGCTTGAAAATATCTGAGGTAAAGTCGGTAACCGTGTTCTTCCGCTTAGAGGATCCAGCATTTGTATACAGTAAGTAAGTTACTTGCATAATAAGTTTCAATAGTTTAGTTTGATACACATCAGATTTAACAATCAGGAGCATACCGGTTTACCTTAATTTGGTGATGTTAATCCACAGACACTCATTTTTAGATGGTTGTTGTTAAAACAAATTTACGTAACATTGTTGTGCAATGCTCTGTAAATATAATAACTCTGGTGAAGCATGAACATCCAGTCTGCATATCCATCCAACAGAAAATCATATGTAAACAGCTGACATTTGTTATAAGAACCTAATACTTTTCTACCTCAATCGTGGGCGGCACTAATACGATTATCAGGAGTGAATGGTTGTTCTATAAAATTGTTTCGCGGCGATGTCACTGTTTTTGGCTAGCAAGAAATTAAAAATTAAACATTCTTAGTATTTCCAGAAAATGATAAAAATCCTGTATTAGCGGGCTGGGAGAGGTTTCAGACAGAACACAAATACTCAAGACTGGTGGAAGCTACGACTTTTGTGGTTGCTTTTTAAAAATTAAATATTAAAATTCGTCAGAGGAGCGTTTTGTTGGAGTTCGTTATTGACCGAGTGCAGTGAAGAGCTGAATTTAATTCCGGAAGGGACATTTTCGAACTAAATATATACGGTTCGGTGTTTTGGGGGTATTCTTCTCCATATTTTGTGACGCTGTCAGCTTGTTGTGATTGTTGCTTCGTCGTTATCTGGGCATTTGTCGGAGTGAAGTCGCCTCGTGGTAGCTCATAATCACTTCGGCAGAGAACTGTTTTTCGCCCTGGAGTTGCTCGTTTACAGTGTATTTGATCCTCACTGTATCTTCTGTTGCTGAAGTCCTCGCCCGTTCTCCCTGTTGACGTATTCACCCGTAAAATCTTCTTATTTTGATATAAGACCTGTTCTAAATGCACATTTACTTAACTTGATAATTGTTTGTTAGTTAAAGCCAATCGATATTTGAAGTGGTTGATAGTTTTATCATTCAATGACTTTGATTCTGTGTTCTTTATATCAGTTTCACATCATTTGATTTCTTTGTTTCATCTAAAAGATTTCAATTATGTCTTACTGGCGCATACGTCAAGAGGGAGAACGGGTGAGGACTCCAGCAACAGAAGATACAGCGAGGATCACATGGCACTCTGGGAACACGGGCAACTCTCACGGGCGAAAAACAGTTCTCTGCCGATGTGATTATGAGCTACCACGGGGCGAATTTACTTCGACGAAAGTCCATAAAAAAAACCCACCGAAATAACTGTGATACAAGCTGACACTCATCACAAGACATGGGGAAGAAGACCCCAAAATGCCGAACAGTAGATTTAAGTACGAAAATGTCCCTAACCGCAACATCGTCCCGAGTGTATTCTGCATGCACGGGCACTTGCCTGTACGGACGGAGTGAACCTCAGAACGAACGCGTTTATAACTTGAACAGTCTTACTGTAATAAACACTTAACGCGTTTATAAATTGAATAATCTTAAATTCGTGAGTTTTAAAATTAAACACTTGGTGTGAGTAAATGTGTTTATGCGTTTAAAGGGCTGGTTGGGTTTAATCACAGAACATATGTAACCGTGATTAAACGTAACGCGTTTATGAATTAAATACTCTGACATCATGCGTTTTAAATTTAAACACTTTGTGTGAGTGTGTGTACGTGTTTGTACACAAAGGTTGGTTGTGTATGTTTTAATCGCAGAACATCTATCACTGGATAAACGTAACACGTTCATAAATTGAATTTTATAAACAAAGCGTTTAAAACTAAACACCTTGTGTGTAATACTATGTTTACTGTGTTAAAGAGCAGGTTGTGTTTACTCACAGAACATCTATCACTGAATAAACGTTACGCGTTTATAAATTAAACGATGTAAAAACAATGCGTTTTTAAAATTCAAAACTTGGCGTAAGATGCTGTATTGACGTGTTTAAAGGGCTCGTGTTTTATCACAGAACATCCATCACTGAATAAACGTAAGGCGTTTTTAATTGAATAAACATGAAAATCATGCGTTTTAAAATGAAACACTTAGTGTGAAATACTGCAGTGTTCATCGACTGGATGCGTCTAAAGGACAGCTTGTGATAATCGTGCCGTCGGTGAATAAACGTAACGCGTTTATATTAAATTGAATACATTGGATGCACACAAGTTTATGTCAAGTAATTTCCCCATTCAAAATGCATACACCACAACACAAAGTTCGGCGCGAGTGTATTAATGTATAAAAATCAACGGGGCCAGTGGTCTCTCTACCATTGTTTAAGGGGAGATTAAAGTGAGACTAGCGTCATGGTAACGTACGCAAACATATTCTTAAGATACACAAATCTGTTATTCATACAGCTTTTCAACTAAACATTTTCTTAAAAACTCACATTATATGCAATAAATTTGTTCATGATGCAACAATTCTTTTACCAAAAAGAAAACATCACGGCCCTCAAACCTACCCGTGGTTAACCTACAATAATGGTAAAGACGTTCTGCCAGGGCCCAATTTCATAGAGCTGCTAAGCACACAAATTTGCTTAGCATGAAATTTCTTCCTTGATAAAAACAGGATTACCAACCAAATTTCCACGTGATTTTCAGGATAAGAAAACAACAGCTGACTACCAGTAACAAGCAATATGCAACACATGGAAATTTGGTTGGTAATCTTGTTTTTATTAAGGAAGAAATTTCATGCTAAGCAAATTTTTGTGCTTAGCAGCTCTATGAAATTGGGCCCTGGTGATAAGCGTCGTGTGCGCTGTACGCGATCGATACTATAATTGCTTCCAGCTGTGTATTGCCCGAAAGTCCCAGTGAACAGCAAAGATGCGACAACAGCATCATAGGGTTAGACTTTCAGCATGATGTTATGTGTTCATCACTCCAAAACAACGGAATCTTTGCACAAATTGTTCTGCACATGGACTACTCAGTCAAAGGCTTCTCAAAGCCTTAGGGAGGGAAACGACCGCAATAATGAATTATTTTGTTTGCCCCTACAGGAGCCAGAGAGGATGATACCAGTGCTCCTTCACGTTGAGAAAGCGACTGCTTTCGACAAAGGGAAAGGGATCAAGACCAAGAAAATCATCACCATTAAAGAGGTAAGTTCAGTCACTTGTTGTAGCCAAGGCTGTCTGTGTGTGCTCTAGTGACTGGATTGCTATTTATACCAGTGCTCAAGGGAGGGCTGCATGTTTCAACTCCATACTGGTCCCTTGTCGGGTGAACAAAATGCGGATGCCCTGCACCAAATGTCCTCTGTGTCAAGCTCCAGAAATGAAACCTCACCAGGTATAAGTTTGTCCTAAATCTCTCTTTTCCGTGTAACTACCAGATACTGTGAACAATTTAGTAGATGATGTGAAGGTACAGACTTCACATCCCTCTGTTTAATAGCAGAAAGGCTACCCATAATTTAAGATACTGCATTGTGATTGAAATTGCCCTTGGATTCCTCATGTTTACACTTTGCAAACCTCGCCGTGTACCCTGAAAAGTAACAAGCATTAGTGTAAATAATGCTCGCTAAAACGGAAAATGTATTCATGTTGATTTTTAGGATATACCAAACGAGGAAATAGAATCGTCTCTGAAAAGCGGCGATAAGGAGCCACCACACCTGCTGGTCTTAAAGACTGATGGCAGCCTGAAGGCGGTGTTCATGATTGGCGATGGGGTCCATATTAGATGCAAGGAAACGGTGACAGATGCTTTGATTACACTCATAGCGGTCTACTACGTTTTTGATCTAGAGTATCCCAAGATATACTCACAATTGTTGGGAACTCTGCAGACCCACATCGTTCCCAGTGTCCCTTTTGAAGGGAAGAAGAGTGCCAAATACAAGATTTTCAATACTATGCTACAGCGAAGAATGGTAGCTGACAAGTAAGGTGAACAAGTTTACTAATCGGTAACAAAAGATTTGGATCAGAAGAGTTTTAATTGCTAGCTTGAGCAGGTTTGTTAGGAGTGTTCTTTATTATTAAGAGTTGTTATAAAACTTATAATTCGATTAGTTTCTCCAAGTACAAATTTGGATTGAGTAAGAAGACTCTTTTAAACTAAAGATGCAGGATTATCATGTAAGTTAGTTGCTTTTTTAGTTTCTCTTCAATCACAAAGCATTGTCAGATGTAATGAATTTCTCACTTTGGTTAGCATTTGTATACATACGTATACACACATGTTTATGCAGTTGCGTAGCCGGGGGGGGGGCACGCGCCCCCATAAATTGCTAGTGCCCCCCCCCCCCCGACACAAAATCCTGATAGTGTCCCTTCCCCCAAAAAGGTAATAAAAGTGCGGTTAGAAAATTAAACTTTCGCCCCCCCCCCCACTGAAAAGCCATTCCCCTGGTCCCTTCCCCCCACCCCCACTAAACAAATATTCCTGGCTACGCGGCTGTGTGTATGCGAATGGAAAACCAGTTGATAAGTTTAATGGGCTGAACAGTCGACACACTTAAAGACGCCCACTCGTCATCATTACCCGACGACTATTTCTGTGGCACAAACAAATCATGTACCCGTACTTAGTTTACATGCAACGCGTGCACAGGTCAAAGGTGATCTTTCGACGAGTGTGCGTCTTTGACTTATGTTGACAAACACCCAAATCCTTTGTACTCAAACGTCTGCTTAAAATTGTTGGGATGTTGAAAATCTAAACATAGTGATAATTATAAACACGTTATTGTGTTTAAAAAGTGTTACGCGGCTGTAAACACGTCAAAGCATTTATATGCTAAACACCTTAATACAATTTAAACGCTATGTAAACACTATGTACGTTTCAAAATTAAACATCTTAAGAGTAAGGGACTGTAAATATCAAACATAGGGTGGCCACGGTAAAAAATAGATTTTTTTCTTACTTTCATATTTGATGGACCTTTGTCCCAAATTAACAAAAATAGTAAAACTTAAAAAAAAAATAGCTTTGTTGCCAAGGCAACAGCCAAATTAATTTTTTTTTCAAGGCCTCGCTACCATTAAACTGGATATAGAAAATATTTTCTTTAAAAGTCATGGGTAGGTGGGTCCCTAGAGGCTGCATTGAATGTATAAAAATAATCACCAGGTATGCGGGTGGGTTATACCATTCATTTCAAATAGGGGTGTTTTTTTTACTTTTTCGAATTATGAAAATATACCATTTTTTGACAGCTTATAACCCCTATGGTAGTGCTCCAATTTGAATGTCGACCACATATTGTTGAGATGATATATTGGTCTTGTGAAGAAAAAAAAATTAGCTTGGGGAAAATGTTTTCTTTTTCGCAATGATGCCGTACATTTTCCAATTGTTTTCGAAATTCACTGCAAAGGCAACCCCACTTTAAATTCTCTGAAAACGAAATTAAAACTTTGTAAGTAATATTTATTGAAAAGACAATCAATTTTATATTAAGTTAGATCAAATATAATGGTCAGTTACTAAAAAAAACACTAGAGAGTTGCCATAACTGGGGCGTAACCTAAACAAGTGGGGGGGGGGGTGGTTGGGGAGATTCAATGTTTGCACTGCCCTCAATAATTTCTTAATCCTGCAGCTAGTCAACATGAGATTTGCTAATTTACCCTAACATTGGGGTCAAACTATTATAACTTGGCAACATTTGTTGTTGCTATGGCAACCACTTGGTAACAGTGGTTTTAAAATGTTTTAATTGTATTTAAAACCCAATGTGCAAGGTCATTAAACTTTTGCCGCCAATGACAAAGGTACAGTATGCCCATGTTCAGTAACTTTTAGCTATATGCCAGCAACTACTGGTATATTGCAGCAACGCCAGCAAATTAATATATTGTCAGCTCTTTCAAACCAAGTTTTTTTTTATATGTACATACTCCCCCCCCCAAAAAAAAAAAAATGTTTATAAAAAAAAATAAAAAATAAAAAAAAAATTAAAAAAAATAAAAATAAAAAAATAAAACAAACAAAACAAAACAACGCACACATAATCCAGTTGTAGCTCAAATTTCAGACTTTCCATTGTGATGAACAGTAATGCCAATTTCAATTTGCTATGGAATCCTGCATCAGCTGATGCTGAAGCAGAATATCATGATGCTATTCCAAGTCCCGCAGAAGAAGAAATGAACATTGAAATGATTGAAATTGTTGAAGATTCTCTCTCCCTCAGGCATCCTCTATGTGTTGATGACATTAATTTGTGTGCGATTGTAAGAAAGAAGCAACCGGCTACAAAAAAGCTTCAAAACTTAAAAACTGACAGAGATTTTGTCACACCTCCGCATTAGTACATCTGGGTTGAAGAAGAACAAGAAATCACCATATACATGTGTATTGCTAAAATTGAACAATCTCTTTGGGGATGTACCTGTTTCAAGTAGAAAGAGAAAGTACATGTACAGTATAAATTTGGAGTTGATGCAGGATTCCATAGCAAATTGAAATTGGCATTACTGTTCATCACATTGGAAAGTCTGAAATTTGAGCTACAACTGGATTATGTGTGCGTTGTTTTGTTAAATTTTTTTAAATTTTATTTTTAATTTTTTTTATGGGGGGGGGAGTATGTACATATAAAAAAAAACTTGGTTTGAAAGAGCTGACAATATATTAATTTGCTGGCGTTGCTGCAATATACCAGTAGTTGCTGGCATATAGCTAAAAGTTACTGAACATGGGCATACTGTACCTTTAAAACCACTGTTACCAAGTGGTTGCCATAGCAACAACAAATGTTGCCAAGTTATAATAGTTTGATCCCAATGTTAGGGTAAATTAGCAAATCTCATGTTGACTAGCTGCAGGTTTAAGAAATTATTGAGGGCAGTGCAAACATTGAATCTCCCCAGCCACTCCCCCCCACTTGTTCAGGTTACGCCCCAGTTATGGCAACTCTCTAGTGTTTTTTTTAGTAACTGACCATTATATTTGATCTAACTTAATATAAAACTGATTGTCTTTTCAATAAATATTACTTACAAAGTTTTAATTTCGTTTTCAGAGAATTTAAAGTGGGGTTGACTTTGCAGTGAATTTCGAAAACAATTGGAAAATGTACGGCATCATTGCGAAAAAGAAAACATTTTCCCCAAGCTAATTTTTTTTTCTTCACAAGACCAATATATCATCTCAACAATATGTGGTCGACATTCAAATTGGAGCACTACCATTGGGGTTATAAGCTGTCAAAAAATGGTATATTTTCATAATTCGAAAAAGTAAAAAAACCACCCCTATTTGAAATGAATGGTATAACCCACCCGCATACCTGGTGATTTTTTTTATACATTCAATGCAGCCTCTAGGGACCCACCTACCCATGACTTTTAAAGAAAATATTTTCTATATCCAGTTTAATGGTAGCGAGGCCTTGAAAATAGGCAAATTTCACTATTCAAAAATGGAATATATGGCAAAATAAGCCTACAATTTTAATTTGGCTGTTGCCATAGTAACGAAGCTATTTTTTAAAAAGTTTTACTATTTTTGTTAATTTGGGACAAAGGTCCATCAAATATAAAGATATGAAGGAAATCCATTTTTTGGCCGTGGCCAACATTTTCCAAAAATCTTTGATATTTACAGTCCCTTACTCTTAAATGCCGGTAAACATGTACATGTACAAGTGTTTACTTATTAAACAGTGAGTGTTTTGTAATAAACGCACCATGTATTTAAATAAAAAACATGTTGAGAGAATAAACTTGTGGAGTTTAACTGTTAAACACGTGTCCTTGTTCAATTTAAACGTGTCCATGTTGTAAATGGCATTTACTTTAAAAACGCGTCCAAACGTTTAAAAAGTGTTACGTTTTGGTGTTTATTCATGTGTTTAGATCATAAACATTCGGTTTTACAGTGTACACACGCTGAGAGAGCACACTCATCCACAGATGAACATTCTTGAAGCTCAGAAAATGAATAAACTTGTTTAAGTCTGCGATCGTGAGGAACCTATGTACAGTCGACTCTCGTTAATACGAGCTCGGAAGATACGAGACGCCGGTTAATACGAGGTATTTCACCGGTCCCGAACTGTCCCATGCGTGTTTCTATGTCTTAAAAAACGGAAGATACGAGCACGGTCGTAAAGAGAACACGGATATTACGAGGTATTTTTGCGGCCCCGTGATGACAAAATGTATTGTTTTTCATACTTTTATAGCGAGGTCGGAAAAAATATTGTTGCGTAAAATAAAAGCTTACCGTTCAGTCAGCCAAATTTCTGAAATTACATGCGTTTTGCCAAACTATTTTTCGGATCGGACCGGCTACACGGTTCCGTCCGATCCGAAAATCAAAACATTATGCTGGTAACTTATGCTTGAATTACTACTTCGCCCACACGTCTAGCGGCTACCAGCGAAAACAACGTTCAGCATAGGCGCTACGCAGTATCGAATCTGTCACATCATGGTCACATGAACGGCAAGTTTGACATGACTTTGCTATGATTTGTATTTTCAGTTATACAAAATATTAAATTTCTATGATCATAGTCAACAAAATTGCATTTATCATTGATATTTTTGTGTACATGATGCTCGTAAGAACTGTACTAGGAAGCCAACCGCTCCGTTCTAGCCTAGACACGTGTGTAGTGCATGCACTATGACGACGTGTGTATACAGTACATGTACATGTACGTGTAAATAGTGCGCTGCGTTTAAGACGAGGTTCGGATAATACGAGGAAAACGGGCCAGTCCGGCGGACCTCGTATTAACGAGAGTCGACTGTATACTGTACAAAGCACGCAATAGTAACGGTCGTATGGGACTTGGACTTGATCAAGTTTAGAGTTAGTGCTGGGATTGCGCAATCAAGCTACAGCCATCGTGTCAGAAATCGTGGAAATACAATGTACTTTGTTTGTTTTAATGGAGCGGAATAACTCTAAGTAAAAGTACTCTATTTTTCAAAATGATTTATAAAAAAAGGAACCTAATAATTATTTAACTTGGTTTGAAAAGTTATCACACGAAATATTCACACTTTTAGAGCCATGCGTTTTGTACACGTATACAAAACGCGCTATAAATGGTGTCATGATGACGTGACGTTGAATATTAGGCCAAAACGCACATCTACAATATGAGCAAGCCAATAAATGAAAAAAAAAATTGAAGGTCGTAGGAATACTTCTTGAAATATGATGATTACCAGATAAACTATAATATTCATACGACGATCACGTGGTCAATTACTTAAGAATTTCAATTTAGTTACATCTAAAAACTAAGGCTTGGCATAAGCCTCCACGGTAGAACATTTGACTACTGTTTTTTTGCTAAATTTGACATATGGTGTTAAGAAAAGACACAAGTGAAGTCAATGGAGTTTTGTAAGAAAGAAAGAATAATGTAAGAAAAATATAAATCTCGACAGAAACAATAGCTGGGGGTTGGAACAGCTTATAAAAAAAAATGATGCCAAAACCAAAAGTAAAACATAAAAAAGCACAATTCGAAGGCGATAAATGTACTAACGTTACTGCTTACTATATTAAGCACAAGAGAACACATAATAGTCAAGTCGAAAACGCTTCAAAAATTGCACTACCGCAGCGCACAAATTGTTGAAGTTTTACACTGGACAAAACCATTGTACTAACGCGGGTCATTAACGTCGTTAAATCTACACGTTCCTTTACCAGCCAGTTCCAGCCCAAAACCTCAGCACACTGCTTAGAACAGCGTTTTAGCGATGGTGCTTAGATATTGCCTCAGGATGTCGCTCTTGCTCTAGCCTCTAAGATGTGCTCCGTGGAACACGCTAATTCCGTTGCACCATGGTTACACAGACTCTCTGAATGTAATCTTATGCTCGATTTTCAAATGTATTTATAACAGTTATTCATAATCTAAATTTATGTTGTTTGTTTTTTGCATAACAAAGAAAAAAAGAAAGAAAAAAAGAAGAAGAAGAAAAACTAGAAAAAAACAAAAACAGAAACAAAAACAAAACACCACACCACACACCCACTCCCCAAAAACCTTACCGGTCAGATTTGTGGGGTCCTGCTATTGTTGTTATAAAGCATTCCGGGGGGGGGGGGGGGGGTCCAGGTTGAACGAAGAATTCCCTTGTGGGATGAGGTCCATTGTTCCATTGTGTAAAATACCCCACAAGGGCACTCCCGGAAGCTCAGCTCTGTGCTGCAGTCACTCTGTGGACATTCCTTTGTTTTGTACCTAAGAAAAATCCTATTCTGCAACACTAAAAAAACCTGTGTGGACGTGTGTAAATCCATATAGTGTTTCAAGTCCCTATTACATTATATGGACCTCTTTTGTTCGTAGGTCCACACTTCGTGTGTTGCGATAAAAAAACATAAAAACACACTATAAATTTAAATACTTGGTCTCTTTTTGTAACCTCCCCAAAACAACAAGAACAACAACAAGAACAAGAACAACAACAAGAACAAGAACAACAACAACAACAACAACAACAACAACGACAACGACAACGACAACGACAACGACAACGACCACGACAACGACAACGACAACGACAACGACAACGACAACGACAACGACAACGACAACGACAACGACAACGACAACGACAACGACAGCGACAGCGACAGCGACAGCGACAGCGACAGCGACAGCGACAGCGACAGCGACAGCGACAGCGACAGCGACAGCGACAGCGACAGCGACAGCGACAGCGACAGCGACAGCGACAGCGACAGCGACAGCGACAGCGACAGCGACAGCGACAGCGACAGCGACAGCGACAGCGACAGCGACAGCGACAGCGACAGCGACAGCGACAGCGACAGCGACAGCGACAGCGACAGCGACAGCGACAGCGACAGCGACAGCGACAGCGACAGCGACAGCGACAGCGACAGCGACAGCGACAGCGACAGCGACAGCGACAGCGACAGCGACAGCGACAGCGACAGCGACAGCGACAGCGACAGCGACAGCGACAGCGACAGCGACAGCGACAGCGACAGCGACAGCGACAGCGACAGCGACAGCGACAGCGACAGCGACAGCGACAGCGACAGCGACAGCGACAGCGACAGCGACAGCGACAGCGACAGCGACAGCGACAGCGACAGCGACAGCGACAGCGACAGCGACAGCGACAGCGACAGCGACAGCGACAGCGACAGCGACAGCGACAGCGACAGCGACAGCGACAGCGACAGCGACAGCGACAGCGACAGCGACAGCGACAGCGACAGCGACAGCGACAGCGACAGCGACAGCGACAGCGACAGCGACAGCGACAGCGACAGCGACAGCGACAGCGACAGCGACAGCGACAGCGACAGCGACAGCGACAGCGACAGCGACAGCGACAGCGACAGCGACAGCGACAGCGACAGCGACAGCGACAGCGACAGCGACAGCGACAGCGACAGCGACAGCGACAGCGACAGCGACAGCGACAGCGACAGCGACAGCGACAGCGACAGCGACAGCGACAGCGACAGCGACAGCGACAGCGACAGCGACAGCGACAGCGACAGCGACAGCGACAGCGACAGCGACAGCGACAGCGACAGCGACAGCGACAGCGACAGCGACAGCGACAGCGACAGCGACAGCGACAGCGACAGCGACAGCGACAGCGACAGCGACAGCGACAGCGACAGCGACAGCGACAGCGACAGCGACAGCGACAGCGACAGCGACAGCGACAGCGACAGCGACAGCGACAGCGACAGCGACAGCGACAGCGACAGCGACAGCGACAGCGACAGCGACAGCGACAGCGACAGCGACAGCGACAGCGACAGCGACAGCGACAGCGACAGCGACAGCGACAGCGACAGCGACAGCGACAGCGACAGCGACAGCGACAGCGACAGCGACAGCGACAGCGACAGCGACAGCGACAGCGACAGCGACAGCGACAGCGACAGCGACAGCGACAGCGACAGCGACAGCGACAGCGACAGCGACAGCGACAGCGACAGCGACAGCGACAGCGACAGCGACAGCGACAGCGACAGCGACAGCGACAGCGACAGCGACAGCGACAGCGACAGCGACAGCGACAGCGACAGCGACAGCGACAGCGACAGCGACAGCGACAGCGACAGCGACAGCGACAGCGACAGCGACAGCGACAGCGACAGCGACAGCGACAGCGACAGCGACAGCGACAGCGACAGCGACAGCGACAGCGACAGCGACAGCGACAGCGACAGCGACAGCGACAGCGACAGCGACAGCGACAGCGACAGCGACAGCGACAGCGACAGCGACAGCGACAGCGACAGCGACAGCGACAGCGACAGCGACAGCGACAGCGACAGCGACAGCGACAGCGACAGCGACAGCGACAGCGACAGCGACAGCGACAGCGACAACGACAACGACAACGACAGCGACAGCCACAGCGACAACGACAACGACAAGACAACAACAGAAACAAATCAAAAGACAAACAAACAAAAACACCAACATCAAAAACAGGGTATTACTACGGCTGGAAGTAAATCTAACTCCGAAGACCAGGTTCGGATAAATCACGTGACCTTTTTGAGAAATATTCGAGAATGGCCGAATTTTGACGATTTATACTCTACTCCTGAATCTTCAGAGTAATGTTTGGATCTACTTTGATTATAGCCAGCTTTAAAGTATTGTACGAACAGAAGAGGCTTCATCAGCCTTCAAAATAGTCATCAAATCAATGCGTTGATGAGTACAGCGTTTGTTCCTTTTTACTATAGATGCTGAATCTAAAAGGTCGTTGGTTGTGGGTTTAATTTCAAGGTATCGCAGATAATTAATGCATATTGATCCTTATAGTACGTCGATAGTAGGAGCAGCAATCGTAAACATATCCTTAGTTGTCATGAACTATGCAAGTATGATACCAATCGTGAAAAGAACCATCTTGCATCCTATCCATGTTTTTAAAACTGTTATTCCTAATGTATTTATTTTAAAAGTCGATTATAAAGATGTTGATGCTGATAAAGAAACACAAACATATTAAAATAATACTTTAATGTTACTTAATGTTTTTGTGGAAAAAATGAGCAATGCCTACAAGAACATGACACGTTTATACACTACAAAATGAAACTATCGTTATTGTGACCGCCTGTTCAACCATTTTTCAGGGTCTTTTCCAATGGTGGTGAGACAACGATGGAATACGTGAGTGCACCGGAGCTAAGTCTTTTGTTTAAGGAATGCAAACGAGTACATAATAATTACATATTTATTACTGAAAATCAATAAAAAGGGCTTCATAATGTAAAAAACCCACCCAAAAACGTTTTGATAAGTTTTACGCTGGGCAAACATGCCGAGTTTCACGAAAAGGTCATGTTCAGAATCAAAACAGGACGGTGACGTCACAATACGGACTCGGTTTTTTCACCATAGCACACAATTCGTGTATTGTATTAAGCAAAGCAGCGCGCTGCAGCGGTTCGTGGGAACACCAGTGTTGATGAAGAAGTTAAGCCATGATGTGTTTCTGATGGGATCAATATCAGCTCAAGTGACCAGGGGAGATCTCGAGAAGGGGGGGGGGGGCTCGAAGGGGGCATGCCGAGGTTCGCAGAGCTGAGCCACACACGGTTCGAACAACTGGCAGCACAAGCAAACATCATATTATAGTATTATACCAAATCAGCAACATCTTTTTGTGACCCTTGTATTTGTAAAAACTGAAGTTATGTCACCCGAAAAATATTCTTCTCAAATTGTAGTTTTATGGATAAGGGTTGTTATTTCTTCGTATGAGTAGGTCATGATACGTTTTTATGAGCAGCAAACAATGCTTCAAGTAGGAAACCATAAAATTGTCAAATGTCAAAGGGGCTATAGGATGCTTCATAAGGGATATTTGATGGAAAAAATTATTAACTACAGAAATAGTTTGAGCCTCCATTTCGTGCACTCACGAAATCATTTTGTTCACTCAAAATAAATTAACAAGTAATTCACCACAAGGGAAACTGACGGGGTTAGTTTTAAATTTTTTGGGACCAAAGACCTCCGAATTAACGTTCAAATGCTCTGCAAACTAAGCTATCCAGTCCTAGGTCGTCAGTCTCCCTGTTAAGGTGTTTGGGCACTGTGCCAGGAACACCTCTCGTTTTTTGGACAGTATCTTTGTTCGGGGTGCCAGCCAGAAGCCATTCAACCTGGAAAGCGGCAGCCAAGGGCATGCGACTTTTTAAAATTTCTAATAACTAGTCAATAAGGAAACTGAATAGGTAATTTTTTTTATAGTTTGGGATTGAACAAAGAAAATTTGACATATAAGATTAAGTTAGTTTGTGCGTTCGAAATGATACTTGTTCGGTTCGTAATAAATAATTTTGCTCATTCCAAATTTATATATTTTTTCAACTCAGGTCATTTTAGTTCTCGCACTGATTTTAAGAACACAAAGTGATTTTGAGCGCTCGAAAATGTTTCGAGTGTACTAAATATGTTATTTAATTTCTTGAGCTCGTAGTAATTTTAATTATTTCAATCACTCGCAATAATTTTGGACACTCGAAATTATTTTGTTTTTTCCCAAATCGTTTTGCTCGAAATCATTTTGAAAGCTCTAAGTGATTAATTTTGTGCGCTTGAAATAAATTATTAAGAGAGCTCGAGATCAGTTAATGCGAGAGCTCGAAATAAGTAATTTCGGAAGCTTGAAAAAAATGATTGTACTAAAAATGATTTTGAACGCACAAAATAATTGCAAATGGATGAAATAGTTTAATTCAAGTGCGCAAAAGGATTTGAGCTAAATAAATTGTTTTTCTTGAGCGCAAGAAATAAGAAAAGAATCGTCAAATACCGTATACTTTTTTTTCCTACGACGAGAAATCGGTGACCTAAAATTCTAAAGTACTCAATGAAGGGCAAAGTAGTATGAATTCTTTTTGATAGTACATGTAAGTAAACATGAAAAGATTGTCACATCATGGTAAATGTCAAACATGTAAAGTAATGTCTTACCTGGATGGGGGTACTGATTGCGGACACGGTGGTGAAGTTGACCACATCGGAGAAGAAAACTGTCACCTCGTCGTACGTCTCAGCGGGTGCAGTGCCTGTCTGCTTGAGCTGCTCAGCTACTATTTTGGGCAGCATTTGGTACAGCAAGGAGTCCGCTCGTTTCTTCTGCTCCCGGAGTTGTTTCGTTTTTAGATGAAGATTCTCATTGACTTGCTGAATGCACTTTGTCTGTCGGATGATGCCTAAAATGATTATCGGTCCTGTGAGTATAACCGAACAGAGGAGCAAAGCGCAGGCCACGACGCTAAATTTCCCCTGCCTTGTGGTTGAATCCAGCTCCCTGACGATCAAATCTGCCAGATCGTACTGTAATTTCAAAAGGATATCAATGTATAACGTCATGTTGCCGAACCAGTTATCCCCTTTAGCGAGCGAAGGTTTTAGATTCTCGAAGTCGTTGAGGTGAATTTCGGAACGCATCGTTTGGAGTTGACGGTACAGCTCATTGTCAATCTTGTAATCTTCTCGCAGAAATGACGAAAGTTGGAGGGCGGTGTTGAGGTACGTCTTTGCCATGACTGTTTCGTTTAGGTACCACAGGTAATCCTTAAGCAAACTGAAGCCTCCTAAAGAAAAGAACGTACCCCCGATGGCCCGCTCTTTACCCATGTGCTCCTTTGCCAAGATCAGGAGCTGGTAGGCAATCAGTTGTCTCCACAGACCTCCAGATGAGTACTTTTTAATGTCTTCGGAGAGCCAATACATAATCGCATCTATGTCACGTGTGTAAAAATCAATAACATCTGGAATGGTTAGATTATTAACTCCTACCGATATCATTTCCCGCCGAAAACTACCTAAATGAGCCACGAAGTCAACCTTGCTGTTGAAGTAACGCCTACTAGGAAAGTCTACCTCAAGGTTCCAGGTAATGTTCTCAACGACGTCATCTGTTTTTTTATAGACTTCCGCCAAGTCAGTCAGTCCATATTGGTCACCCGAAGAGATATAGAGCGCGCTCAGTCCCCTTTCGATCTGCAGATGGTGTACCAACTCCCCTGCATCCTGAACGCTGCCACCGACTCTGTCTCGCACCAACTCCAACCTGGTGTTGTCCGTGCCAGAGTTGACCATTAGGACGATTGAGAGCACGGCGAGTATGGAGATCGGCACCAGTGTAATCATCACCATGATGACTATCTGTCGGCGACTTTTGGAGTTGCGTGTGTCTCCCCTCAGCACAGAACAAGCCCCCCGTGGAAGGTATATACCCCATTGCATTTGGGTCTCCTCCCTCACGTCGGGATCCATTTCTGACATGACTGATGGGGTGACACATCGGTTCATGTAAGGGTCGGGGATCACTCGCTGTGTTCTTAACATAACTACAGCCGTTTTCCACAATGAGAGACAAGAATTTTCAGTCCACAACACAAGCTTACTCAATTTAAGCTGTAGCAACTGTAGATAAAGAATGACGAGTGATGTGCCTCTTCGGAATTTCTCATTTTATATCAAAATGAAGACTGCAACGGTGCAATACACACGTACAGCGCCATCCCGTCTTGCGGGGTTTCTCTGTCCGGTTAAACTCTTCTCCATAACAATGGAACCGACGATTTGGGACATCTCACGGCCAGTCTCCGTCATTGAAAATATACACCATGAAGCTGTTAAATTCTGCATCTTTAGTGTCTAGTCGTATAATAGGTATGACTGATGTGGGAGATTGTAAATAGCATGACCTTGCCCGTCTGTTGAGAGCGTTTCTAGGGATAATGAACTAAGTTGTCAGAAAATGAACATCTGCACGAGCGTGTAAACAACGGGAAATATCAATAAACGATAGTCTCTGAATTAGTTCACCAAGAAGAAATAGCGAGAAGCCAAGTCACCAACATATTCGGTAATATTTGGTAAAATAAGTCCTCATGGAGATTGTGACGAATTTAAGTAGTGTTAAAGATCAGGGAAACATTTATTGTTATTTGGCTTTTATTCTCTTTGCACACCATCGCAATTTTGCCGGGAAAAACATACCCGGATTCCTCAAACTGCAAATCCATAATAAAAGTTTAAAATGAAGAAAGTATGGTTTGGGTAATAATAACAGCAACAAACTACAACGACGACGACGACGTTGTTTTCTGCTTGAAAACGCTGAAATTACTACAAGTTGGTATTATTGTTACGTTGATTTAAAAGCAGGAACAATGGGTTGAATCCCAGACTTGATTACTATTTGTTAATACATGTAAATGTATACTTCAAATTGCCACCCAATGTAGAATTATCTAATCAAAATAGTGCTCTACTAATTCGACATTACCTATGGGAATGTTCAGTACAATGAGTGGCGCATGCAATTTGGGTATTAATGCTATCGTAAAGATTCAAGTTGTTGGAATAAATTTAAATAGTTAGTTTATCCAAGCGTTTCAAGTAGATACTCTTTCCTTTCAGAACGGCGACTTAAATTTATGCATCAACGTGTGTCACACGTATACACTTTTATTTTTGAGATCGACTCATAAAGAAAGGCAATCAAGTTTTTGTAGTTTTTCTTCCTCTGTTTTTGCTTTACAAATGATTGTTCCCAAAGCGTACTTGCATTGCATTTAACTCCATATTTGTATGTTATATTTTCTACATTTCGGGTTTTCTGGAGTTTTTATTTGTCCATGATGTATAATGTTACAGCTTCTTGTTATTGTAAAAATCAGATGGCCAAGACCATTGGTCAGGGAAATTACTCCATTGAGAACCAAGATCATGAATCATGGAAGGATATGTTTGCAAAACTAACCAAATAACCCAACCCCGTACAAAAACGAAACTCACAAAAACAAACACAAACACCCCCTCCTCAAATCATCAATAAGTCAAAGAATAGTTAATTCAAATTTTGAATTCCCAACACGTCAGGAAAAAAAAAATGCAATCTGATGATCAGCAACATGGGTTCCTTCAAGTGAAGCTAATTTGTATGCATTATATACACTATCAGTCATCAGCTATACTTCACATATCTTATGTCTCAATCACATATTATCAGCATTTCATTTATTTATTGGATCATTATTTCTAAGGTGTATTTTTTAGCTCCTTCTCTTTTTGGCTTGCTAGAGTAATTCAGGCACCAATAATCCCTCATCGTGAATCACCTGAAATCTTTATAAGCCTTGTCACACCAGGCAATATTTACTGATGGCAAAACTGAGTCGCAACCAATTGTATTGCATGAAATAGAAACAATTCCTTATTAGCTCAATATATTTTTTTAATTTTTATGTCTGACTATTCCAAGGTGGAAATTAAGATTTGATCCGTTTTCTTCTTGGAGATAAAACCAAGCCTAAAACCAGTTGCCTTAAGTTGGCTCGTATGACATGGCAGCACTCTGCAGTTGAAGAACATTTCTTTTGATTCTTCTCTTTCCTCTGACCTTGGTCTTTCGCTCAGGTAACTACGTCAGGTTAAACAGGTCTTGAGGTTTAGTGAAAGAAAACTGATGACGCCTCTCTTTGCTATCAATAAGTTCTATTATATTGTCCATCAACAATAATTTTATTAGCGGTCCATTACGCGCCCTTGAGGATCTAATATTATTATTATTATTATTATTATTATTGTGCAATTAGTATTCTCATCATTGTTGTCTTCATCATGTCTGTCTTTATTCTATTTGTCTGTCCGTTCGTTCTTGTCCCCGTGTATTGTCTGTCCCCAGGCATCCCTACATAAGCCTCGGCTTCCAGATGATGCCTCCATACTCTATTTATTTATTTTTCTCACCCTCATTAAATAGCTTTGTTCATTGGTTATTCCTTAAAAACATTGTTTGTACTCTGTTTTCATGAAGTATGGAAATAAATATCAGTTTGAATGAATGAATGAAAAAAGCGGTGCGCAGATCGAAAGGAGTGATGCTTTTCAAAAAGTCTTGCCACTAAAGTGTGATCTAAATTATCCAACTGATGGAAACGTCTTAAAAAAGAAGAAGACCCCCCCTAACTACAAAAGCAAAACAAAAACCCAACCCCAAAACAAAACACACACGCACACACCAAACAAACACCCAAAACAACAATAGGAAAGAAAGAACAATTCTGAATGTCATAGTGTAAACAATTAAGGTTTTTATTGTCCATACAGTTATAAACGTTTTCTATTTGCGTCAATAGAGATTAGTTTGCCCTTTGGTAAGATCTTCGCTTTAAGAAGGATCAGTTAACTGTGGTTCAAGAAATACAGAAGTGTGCATCACAAAAATGAATTTGCACTGATGAAGGGGAAGGGTTAATGGGACTGACATTTCGGACAATACTAGAAAACAAACAAACAGCCTCTTGCTCTTAAAGTTATATTATTTGTGGGAGGTTGGCACGAGGCGAAAAGATTGTTTCAACCGGCGGCATCTTCGAAACATAGTTAAAACAACACACACAGTGTCGATTGTTGTGAAAAAAAGTACTTCTTGGTTCTTTTCATGTCATTTAATTTAATTTCATTTTAATCAAAATTACAATTGCAGCACAAAGCTGATGTGAAATTTACAAAGCGTAAAACTTATTAAAAATTTACAATCATTTGTTGCACCATCATCGGTTTAGCGCTGCTGAGGATGCTAACACGTCAAACTCATCAAAGTCTCCAAAGCGGGCATATTACATAATCCTTGGTAAACAGCTATACATCGTACATACTCTTGACCTCACAAGTCTCCAGACGCTTAATGACAGACATCTCCACTTTACGTCGTTTTGTGTGTTTGCTTGTTCGAGAAATTCTGGAAAAAACATCTACAGTACAGGATATGTTTTTTCCCGTTGTCTTACGTAATGGTTACAGAAAAACATCCAGGGTTTCGTTAAAAAAAAAAAGGTATTTGAAGAAAATTCCGGCAGCTAAATTTAACCAGAAATTAACTTTTATTTTGTTATTTTACATAATTTTTACGGGATTTAAAAAAATGTTGTTTGTTAAAAGACAGACATATTTCATCACTTTTTGCTATTACAGGATCCTTAAAACTACGGAACAAAACAAGTTCTGGAAATATTGCTGTTGGGTGTTTTCCGTAATTAAACGGTGAAGTTTTTACCGTGATTTTATAAACCAGTATATCTTAAGAAAAATTCCATTGTCTTTTTATTCAAAGAAGGTCAAATATCATATACAGATACAGATATCTCATACATTTCCCAGTTAAGATTTCTTGTCTATCCTTGCAGTTGCTTTTAGTTGTTTACATTTCATTTTAGTGATGCTTCTCATTTCGTAAAAATTATAACCTTATTTATTAAGCATTATTTTTTAATTTCAGTTCTTAGCCTTTTTTCTTTGGTATCATCTTGCAGCTTCTGTAATATCCGGGAATATACCTAAGTGTACTTCGTCCTTCACAGAACCAAACCTGGTGTTTAAACAATTGATGCCAGTGACGGGGCGCATGGACCAATTCCAATACCACCTCCATGGAAATGATGAGTTCTGATTTGCTTGTATTCGTTTCTAGGTCTACCGGTTTCGTTCAGATAGGTGCTGGCTGCTGAGGCCGAGATTTAATTAATTGGACATCTCTTAACCCCAGGAGGGAAAGGTCTAATTGATCATACCACACAATGATTAATTAGGCCATATCTCCAAAGTTGAATGACCTGGGGGAGTCATATTCAGTGATATCCTAGAATGGACCATTACACATAATAAGTGGGGGGGGGGGGGCAGACCCCAGAGTATATATATATTTTTTACAGGAATTTTTCAAAATATATATTGGATGGTGTGGTAGTAAATATTGGCTCGTTGGGGGGGGGGGGGCATTGCTTAGATAATTAGATAAATATATAAACTACTGGGTAGCTAAAGGATTCAAACAATCCTAGACATTAGCTGGGTGTGTAAAGAAGTCACTTAGATGTAAAAAAAGTTGGGAAATGCACATATTTTGAAATATATATAATTGGATGGTGTGTAGCAAATATTGGCCCTTTCGCTCGTCGGGGTAAAGTCGGGGGCATTGCTTAGATAATTAGAGTTTAGCTAATTAGGGGGGAAATCAATTACTGGGTAACTAAAGGACTCAAATAATTCTAGACAATAGCTGGGCATGTAAAGAGGTCACTTAGATGTTTATATTTTTTAACAAACCTTAGATGGTGTGGTATGAACAATTGGACTTTTCAAGTAGTTGCGTATAGACCGGGGGGGGGGTAAACACAATTAAGGGTTAAAGATGTTCAGTTATTCGATCAGTTATGGAACCAACTATGATGAATATAGACTACTATCATGGTGCAGCCCAGCTCATTTATTTAATTTATTAGTTTCACTGGTCAGGATACTAAAGTACAGTGATAAAACACCAGGGAGACACAAACTGACCAACAGTTGAACAAAAAGGTAGCACCCTGAAGGATTTCAGGAAAATAAACTTAATTATCAGGTTGATCGCCTGATGCTAATTTAAGAAACAGATAAACATTAAGGGTGATAAATAAATAGTAACGTTGCTTTGAGAGAAATATACCAGATTTTAACAGTGTAAACATCTAAAATTTGATCTTTTATGTCAAGCTTTTATTTTATAAAAAAGTTGGATGTTTTATGAATTAGTCAGTTTTGTTGACAAAAACTCTCATGATTTGATAGATTTCAATGAATTAAAATGGTTATTCAATCAAGAGCTAAGCTAAAATAAAGTAAAGCACATAAAATTGAACATATAATAAGAGCTGTAATTATAATAATTACAAGTTATCAGTAAATTTAATTAAACCGTCAGAAAGAAAACATGCGTGTGCTACAATATCATTGTTTGGGTTATGTTTGTTTTATTTTGTGGTGGTATTTTTTTAAAAGTAATTATTTATTTATTTTTTATTTTTATTTTTATAATTCCTGACACACAAACGAGCAGACGACGCACGTTTGTTCTCATGCATTGTATTTTCCCCATGATCCACGCGGGGACACAATATGAAGCCAAAGCCAGGGAAGCCGAAGTGTTCGAAACAAATACGTTGCCATTTTGTTTATTGTGAAGCCGAAGCCGCGCGGAGCCGAAGCCCCCCCCCTAAAAAAAAAAGCCCCAAAACAACAACAAAACAAAAAGCAAAAACGAAGCCGAAGCCTGAAGCCGAAGCCGGTCGTTTCGAAAAGGTCAATAGTCTGTTTGTGGCTGGACATGGAAACATAAACTCTCCTCCAGTTTACTACACGCGCGCGAGTTGACCGTCACACATCACAAAGAAATTCTTTACTTGGTGCCGTTTTCATGGGAAAATTTGTCCCTCGGAGATCCCTGCCCCCCCCCCCCCAATGGGAAATTAACATTTGCTGAAGGAGTTGATTCAAAAGAGGGCGCTACGAGAAGACACAGTTCGCTCGCCGGGGGCGCACCACACTAAATAAACTCCTATAGGAACCAATGCTAAATGATAAATATTCAAAAATACTCAAACAATCGTGTAAGTCTCTCAGCCTCTTGAAAACCAATCAGACATATTTTCTGACAAGTAAACTTCAGAATTCTTTTCAATTTTTGGCAGGTCAGCCGTTTGGATTTTTTGCTAGCAACCCCAGAAAAAAAACACCCCCGAAAATGAACTTTTATCCCAAACCGACTTGCTGCCAGTTTTTGTGAAGCACTTCTCCACTTGCCAAGTAAAATAGGGCCAACTTAAACGCCTAAATTTATCAAGTCTCCCCAAAAGTTGAAACACAGAACCCCCAGGTTGTGATAGATTCTTATAAATACACATTCTATTAATTGCACGACCCCCAAAACGTTATAATTAAAATAAATTCTGTGGGTACAGTGTATACAAATTATGATAATGAGCTTGGCGCATGGATATTTGTCCATTTAGTGTGGTGTACCCCCGGGGGACGAAATCTCCTGCCACACCATCATTACTAACGCGCGCGCGTGTTCAAAAACTGGTCGAGAGTTCAGAATTTAATATCTGGCTTCTTTATCTTCCCTTAAAGAATCAGTTGGTTTAATTTTCAGATATTGTTTGTTTGAGTACGACCAATGGGGATTAAATTAAATACAAAATAATAATAGAACAATAAAACAAAAAATAAATAAACTAAAAATAAATAAATAAATAAATAAATAAACACACTATAAAGTCGGGGTCTCGTTCTTCAAAAGTCTTGTATTAACTATTACATATCATTGGAAGATTTTGTGTGTGCAATACCTCAAATGAAAGCTTGTATCTTTCTCGAATTTAGCATTTGAGTTATCCCAAATAAAACTGACGATTATAATGGAATTTAATGTACTTTATTTCCAAACCAAGAAACCAAGAAAGGATGAGACAATGCGTAAAAGAGTAGAAACACTCATGGATGTTGAGTTACTATAGAGTGTTGATGGGTTTGATTGAGACAGCTGCTTGTCAAAACACCCAGGAAGCAGCAGCGTGCTATTTTGAACTTGAACTAAACACAGCCAAAGCAAAATGTACTCGTTTACAAAGTCATGTTAATTATTAACAAGGCAAATATTGGTTTTGGCGTAGATATGATAGAGAGCATGTTCAGAAAATAGATAAAGTTGAAATCGGGGCACACCCATGGTTGTGGATGCGCCAGCAAACAGCTTTTCGTTTATTTTGTCTGCTGATACTGACCCGATCTGAGGGAGAAGAGTTTTTGTAAGTATTTTGTCCTGTTATTTGATTATTATACACAATAATGACTTACAATTTTAACCGCCCAGTTAATTATTTCGACTTCATAACATTTAATCATTGTTTGGTGTTGTTTATAATCTCTTGCTGGTGAAACTTCAGGACAGCAAAACTATAATTGTTTCTCATGATTTAGACCAGCCTAACCAAACTGAGGCCGGAAAAGAAAACAGTTTGGTTCAACTTTTATAATGACTACTAACCTCTTGGCTGATACTGCAAGGGAACCGGACAAAGACGTTTCTCATTACATTCCGAAGTTTCATCGAAATGAATCCTTTCCAACACTGAAAATTGCCTCCAATCTATCAAGGATCTGTTGTATGGGCCTATATAATCGGGCATATTCATCCGTTCGGGTCTAATTAGTTACTGAGTTTAAAAAGTGCGCTTATTGAAAGTCAACTAAATTTGTTGCAACGGTGATTGCTAAAATGATCAGCACACTTAAAAAGGCACGCTTTATTATTGACGTCAAATCTTACTTGTTGATAAATTTGATACAGTGCCAAAGTGTCTAGAAAAATAATCCAGTCTAAGTAGTGTCCACCTTGTCCACGATGACAATGTACTGTAATACTCACAGGGTTATCAATGCAAAAGTGGAGGAAGTGTTTAAACAAATTTTTGGTCTCTGAAAAACATAACAAACCATAATGTACTATCACCTTATCTGATCACAACCCGGATAAGCCAAACCCATACATGGCGAATTTAGAACCCACGATGATTTCGTTTGAATGTTAGGTTTGGTCTCACATTAATAATCATGTTCATTTGATGTTTTCAGAAATTGGTTTCATCTCATCTTGCAAACCCTCAATATGAGTCACGTGAGAGCATTCCCTGTGTACCTACTTTTGTTAGTTGCTTTCCTGTTACCATGGGGATCACTTGCATTGCAAGGTAATTCAAACATTTATATACATTTAAACTTTAGTAAAGTGTAATCTGACGCTCGCGGAATAAATACACCCAATTGAGCTGCTTTATGAAGTCGCACATAAATGTTGCGCTAAATTGGTTGAAAATCCCTTCATATAAAAAACTGCCAAGAACGTTGAATATGTCAGTTTCATACTACGAGGATCAGATTTGATTTGGCATTATACCATAAAATGTGTGCATATGTTGCAACTATTGTATTTTATTGTATTTCATTTTTTATTTACAAACTTTTTTCCTGTTTTTTAGGGACTAATGTTTAAGGATTCCCTGTAAGTTATATTTAATAGATGTAATATTTGTATCGGGATGAAGAATTTTAATTTGTTTTTTCCCCTTACACCGATGTGTATTAAGCACTGTGTGCTCCTGAGCTCTGTGAAGAAAAAAAACCGCCTCTAGCCATCGGGCGAGCTCGGTGGTCAAGTGGTAAGACATCTGCTCAGACTAGCAATGCAAAGGTCGTGGGTTCGAATCCCACCCGACTGTGAATTATACAAATTAAAAGACAAAAATATACGGTCGCTTCCTAAGGAAATAGCGTAGATCCCTTGCGTTTTCCGCCATCGCTGAGCTCAAACAATGGAAACGCACGCGCTTGTTTGCGCCAAGCACAAGTCTCAGCCAATTCTAGGTCATTCTTTGTCTTCAGTGAGGGCGCTGTTTGGGCTTTTGACGTGATATGCAAGGGGTCTATAGAAATATAAAAGTTTTCTGCTAGCGTTTTTATGCGGTATTTTCTTTACACTACAGCGATCAATGTAAAGCATCACCAGCTAGAAGTTTTCATGTTTTATTTGAAAATAATTGTTCATAGGCCTATATGTAAACTGCACTCACAAAGTATTTTTAAATCCCAACTCAAAACTTTCCTTTTTAAGAAAGCATTCGGTGATGTGCAGTGAGTTTTGTATCTGTCGGTTTTTAAGGGTTATATTTGATTGTGAACTTTTTAAATGCTTTATTGTACCTAAGTTGCATTGTTTTTACAGTTTTTATAGTATTATGGTGTTCATGCACCTTTTTTGCCTGTAAGGCTTTGATTTCTATTTTGCTTACACCTTTTACTGGTATACTTTTCTTAAACTGTTTTCTAAGTAATTTTCTTATGGCATTTTTTTAAATTTGCGCCCTCGAACAGGCTGGTCCTGGAGAGAGCGCAATATAAATTCAATAAATTATTATCATTATTATTATGAAAGTCTATGGACTTGACCTTCATCGGTTGCCAGGGCCCCAGTAACAATGGTTTTAAGTGATAAATTCTATATACACTAATTGTGTTATATCCCCAAATGGTATTTGTAAATTGGACCTTTTCCCGTGTATAATGTCCATTGACTACTGCAATGGTTCACATGGATTTGAGTGTGCAAAGAATTGTACATTAATGTGAACCTCGAAGAAACCGTAACCAAGGGAGAGGTATATATTTAACGATTCAGAGATATTTCTATGTTAGTAAGAAATATCTCTAAATATTGTTATAACACAACACCAAACTATATATATCGCACCAACAGTAGGATATATTATTGTAAGCTACAACGAAAGATAATCCGCGGGTCACTGCTTGTTGACCCTAAGAGGTGGAGTTACATTTAATAAATGATTTGAACTTACTATACGATTACTATAGAGGCAAAACTTATTCCCTCTAAATTGTTCTCACAGTCTGTGAAATGTTTGTTGTGCTGATCGAGAGGAAACATTTTGGAGGAAGAAGCTGATTAAACTCTGTTTTGTGGAGGTGGTGTATAGGCTAATCAAATATTGTAACCCCATGATCAGTAACCATGACCAAAACGAGGAGAGTGAAGTACTTACTTTATGTATAAATACGTTATCACTGGGTCAATACGTTTGTGCGCTTTGAACGTCCGGTTTTGACCGAAAGTAAAGGTCAAGCTGGTGGCGATGGCGGGGGGGGGGGGGGGGTGAACACTAGAAATGCAGTGTTATGTAGAACTTCAAATACTAGGTGATCGGGGTGTGTAAACAGCCTATGAAGATTAAAAGTTAAATCAAAAGTTATATTATGCAAAAATGAACATAATGACATCTGTAGCACTTACATTTTATTTGAACTGCCAGTTGGGACATGAGGTCATGTCAAATTAGGTCACTAGGAAATAGAAAGAAAGTTCCATACAGAATATTTTCACAAACAAATCATAACAGTTATGGTTCTTATGATACGAAGTTTAAAAATGAAAATATGTCATTCCCCATTTTGCAAGACGTATATTGAGATTTATGTGCCAAGTTTTAAACCTACTTGAACAGTCAATTAGGGCCGTGTCAAGCAGTCAGGCAACCTCACGAAGGCAAAACATTCACATTTAAATTTCCACGTAATTTTCTCGTATGAACAAAAAAAAGGGGCTTTTTAGGACGCTACATAGGGGAAAACATTCGTCTATTTTGCGCTTTGCTTAACTACTCAGAAAACAACAATTGCTGTACAACGGTGCAAAAGCCTCTGTACTGGTAAACGTTTTTTTGTCAGAATCTTTTCAAATTATGCGAGGTTGCCGGCAAGGTGACAGCCTAAGCCCTTATTTGTTCCTTTTTTGCGCCGAAATTTGGGGGGAAATGGTTCGTAGGGACAACAATTTGAAAGGAGCTACGGTTGAGGGTTCCGAATACAGGCTTTCTCAATATGCAGACGACACTGTTTTTTTTTTAGATGGGTCGAAAACTTCTCTTAGTAGAGCCTTTAAGCTATTAGAGGATTTTGCTCGTATGTCGGGTCTTAAGGTTAATATTGGTAAAACTAATGCAGTGTGGATCGACGGCAATAAAGGAAGATAGAAAAGTGTTTGCTCTAATATTAATGTCAACTGGGTCGATCCCCAAGAAAGTTTTAGAGCTCTCGGCATTGATTTTTCTACTAACCTGGACGATTGATACTAATTGTAACAGGGTTTTAACTTCCATCGAAAGTTGAATTGGGCAATGGTCCAAACGTAACTTTAAGGTGTTGGGTAGACCTGCTGTTGTGAAATCTCTCATTTTTTATATGCTTACCTTCTCAGTCAACACTCCCCAATCCTCCAAAATTATTTATTAAAAATCTTGATTCGATGTTTTATAATTTTATTTGGAAAGGGGTTGCAACAGTTACTAGGAATCAAATGAGTCAAGACTACAGCAACGGTGTGTCAAAATTGTGGATCTCCGTTCTTTGTGCTCTCAAGTGTACATGGATTCGCAAGCTAGTAACAACTTCTGCTAAAAAAGAAGACTATAATTTCACCATTAAGTGGAAAACAAATTTGAGTGTTAAAATAACTAATTCTAAGTGGATGATACTTTGCATTGGCGAAACTAACGACACTAGACTATGATGGTTTCAATATAGATTAGTGCACAGAATTCTTGGCGTTAATTCATTCTTATAGCTGAAATCGGTAAAAAGGATAATGATCTGTGTACCTTCTGTCATCTAGAGAGTGAGACGCTTGTTCACTTATTTTGTAGATGTAAGTTTTGGGCTCAACTTAAGGATTGGTTAAGTAAAACTGTTAATCTAGACATACGTTTAGACAACGAGGCTATTCTTTTTGGTATTACTAAAACATCGTGGAGTCCTCTCAATTTGATTCTTCTTTTGTGTCGTTTTCCACATTTATAAGATGAAGATGAATGACAACAAACCATCCCTTGCACTTATTGAAAACCGCTTTTATACTTTGGAAAAGTACATCCTCTATAATAAATGATTATACTGTGAAATTCCACACAAAATGGTACTCCTTTAAACTATTTGGTCAAAGTTAACTCTGTATTTTGCAAAGTGTTATATCAGTCAACTCTATTACTCTATTGTTTTACGTTTGAATACAAATTTTCCTCCTTATATTGTTAGTTTTAAATGAATCATTCCACTGATATGTTGTTAGGGTTAAAAAAAAAGTGATGGGACAAAAATAAAAATCACACCAAATTGCACCCACGTTAACGGTGACCTTATTGTGGTAAGACTCACGGTAGATTGGTGACCTTATTGAGGTAAGACTCACGGTAGATTGGTGACCTTATTGTGGTAAGACTCACGGTAGATTGGTGACCTTATTGTGGTAAGACTCACGGTAGATTGGTGACCTTATTGTGGTAAGACTCACGGTAGATTGGTGACCTTATTGTTGTAAGACTCACGGTAGATTGGTGACCTTATTGTGGTAAGACTCACGGTAGATTGGTGACCTTATTGTGGTAAGACTCACGGTAGATTGGTGACCTTATTGTGGTAAGACTCACGGTAGATTGGTGACCTTATTGTGGTAAGACTCACGGTAGATTGGTGACCTTATTGTGGTAAGACTCACGGTAGATTGGTGACCTTATTGTGGTAAGACTCACGGTAGATTGGTGACCTTATTGTTGTAAGACTCACGGTAGATTGGTGACCTTATTGTGGTAAGACTCACGGTAGATTGGTGACCTTATTGTGGTAAGACTCACGGTAGATTGGTGACCTTATTGTGGTAAGACTCACGGTAGATTGGTGACCTTATTGTGGTAAGACTCACGGTAGATTGGTGACCTTATTGTGGTAAGACACACGGTAGATTGGTGACCTTATTGTGGTAAGACTCACGGTAGATTGGTGACCTTATTGTGGTAAGACTCACGGTAGATTGGTGACCTTATTGTGGTAAGACTCACGGTAGATTGGTGACCTTATTGTTGTAAGACTCACGGTAGATTGGTGACCTTATTGTGGTAAGACTCACGGTAGATTGGTGACCTTATTGTGGTAAGACTCACGGTAGATTGGTGACCTTATTGTGGTAAGACACACGGTAGATTGGTGACCTTATTGTTGTAAGACTCACGGTAGATTGGTGACCTTATTGTGGTAATAATATATTGTATTTGTATAGCGCCTACTGCAGGCCAGCCTCTAAGCGCTTAACATTCAGTATTTCCTGCAAGGTTTTTGAAGTATGAGACCTACTCCTTTACATAGCACCTTGTAATGGTTTACAAGGTGCTGTGGCGCAATATGCAGCCGATCAAACCAGGAACACCGGGGCGGACCCCTTCTCTTTTCGATAAGTGCACTGGGTTCTTTTTCGTGCGTTACACAACACACGGGACCAACGGCTTTACGTCCCATCCGAAGGACGAAGCAATCATGGTTAAGTGTCTTGCTTAAGGACACAGGTGTCACGACCGGGGCTCGAACCCACACTCTGCTGATCAGAAACACCAGAGCTTGAGTCCAGTGATCTTATCCACTCGGCCACGACACGCCACAAAGACTCACGGTAGATTGGTGACCTTATTGTGGTAGACTCATGGTAGATTGGTGACCTTATTGTGTGAGACTCACGGTCTATTGTCATGAAACTCTTTCTCTAAAGCCACATTCCTTACAAGGGAATTTCTCAGCCGCAGTGCGTCTTAAGGCCCTGTCACACCTTGACGTTTTAGCCAGCGTATGCCGACATATGAAACATTTGGCGAATACGCTGGCGTACGTCGAATAAGTTATGGGTAAGTTTTGTATAAGTTAAGAGCACGCTGAAACACGCTGGTATACGTCAAGGCGAGGTCGTCGAAAAATGTTGTGCATGCACAAAAATGTTCGGCGTATGCCAGCGTGTGGCTCATAAGTCCCGCATAAGTTGTAGGTAAGTTATACGATCGTTGACACACGTTCACATACATTACTTGTAAGTTAATCATAAGTCGACATACGTCGAGATAATGTCTAGCGTATCCAAAACTTATTTCTAACCTATGAGAAACGTGCTTTGAACCTATGTCGAACTTATTTCCAACGCATATTAAATACAAATGTAGACGTTTTGACGCGTTCCGGACGACCACAGAACTTACTAAACGTGTTTCTAACTAATAGCTACCGTATAATGGCGTATTGACAGCGTTTAGGGGAATTTGTATATAAAATGGGGTTCGCAGGAGGAATCCGTCAGTACTCCTCATCAAGAATCAATTTTCTTCTGCATGACGGATGTTGATGTTGTGATGTCTAGTGCAGTTATGATTTGAATTGTCGAGCGGCAGCCTTTATATAGGGTACGACACGTGATCGTCGGAGATACGCTCCGCGCGCTGTGCATAAGTTAGACTATCGTTGGGCATAAGTTGTGAACGCCGGCAACACGCTAAGCATTCGTTGGTATTCGTTGGTATAAGTTATCTAAACGTTATGGAAACGTTCTATGTAAGTTACTACTACGGTATGTATACGTCCAACTCGTTATGAATACGCTTTGTATACGCTCAAAATTGAAAAAATCATCGATAGTTCAGCGTATGCCAGCGTTTTAGAGAAATTTTCATACGTTGGCTAAAACGTCAAGGTGTGACAGGGCCTTTACCAAGTAAGTTTTTAAGGTCAGCAATTTTTTGAGTAATTACAAAAGGCATGGACGGGCCTATCCCCTTCAAGTACTTCGTTCAATACTATTACACCAACGCAAATGGTATTAGGAACTAACGAGGGTAAGTTCCCTGAAATAATCGACATGGTGAAACCAATGATCATCGGAATCACTTAGACAGTTCAGTATAGGACAGTGAAGTGTGAAATAAAAGTCAATGAAAAGATAACTTGATTTGGGGTTAACCAAAGCAAAATGACTAGAGCGAGATTTTGACCTCTTGATTAATGTGTCGGTGCCCTACCAACTGAGCTATCCAGCCCTATGTTGTCCCCCTCCAGTCAATTTTTCTTTGTTCAAACCCAAATTGTTTAAAATTTACCCAGTCAGTTTCCTTTGTGGTTTATTGCTTAATATTTAATATTCAAAAGTTGCATCCCCTTAAGGTGATCCCTTGGCTGCTGCTTCCCAGGTTGTATCGTTAACTTGGGTGTGATCCCTGGCTACACGGCAGCTAACGGTTTTATGACAAAATAGTGAGACTGCCAACATATAGCTAGATAGCTCAGTTGGTTGAGCACCGGCTCCTTAATCCGGGGGTCGTTGGTTCAAATCCCACTCTAGTGATTTTTTCTTTGTTCAACCTAAAATCATTTAAATTTTGCCCACAGTCAGTTTCCCATGTGGTTTATTTTGAAAAGCATACTTCTTAAACATGTTTGTTGTTGCAGCCTAGCACGAGGAAAGCAACCATAAATTATTTGAGCAGATTAGGAAAATGCAAACTAGATAACAGCTGTCTCACACCCTTGTCTTCGGGAACCTAAATTTCCCAGGAACAAATTGAATCAGTGGTCAAGTCAGAGCAGGGGGATAAACACTCGGCAAGCGTATTCTACGATATAATCCTAAAAGTTCTATTCACAGCATGTTGACGTACCTGCAAGATATTAAAGAGGACAAGTGTCTCCAACGTTGACGTGATATTCCCCATATTATGGTGGAAACCTTGGAGATGACTTTAATGGACTACTTGTGTAACTCAGATATACCTAATAGAGAAGATGGCCAAGGAGTAGTTTGAATTGTAGTAAGGGAGACTATAGGAAGTTAAAAAAAGACATTCAGAAAGTAGGAGAAAGGGATGAAGGATTTTGACTGAGGAGCCATGGAGTTTTCTTAAGAAAGATTTACAACCAGGCTGCACAAGACCATGCCCCACCGTGCGAAAAAAAGCAAAGTAGAGATTCAAACCACAATTGATATGTTTTCAAAGTTAAGAAGTCAATAAAGACAAAAAACAATTTGTACACCTTCAGAAAACAAAGACTACAAGTTATACAGGAAGCAGACCATCAAGACAAAGACAATTTTCTGACAATTTCAAGCTAAATACGAGAAATGAGTTATGGATGAATTGAAGAGAAAAACACAAATGTCCTAAACGTTAGACGGAAAGTGAAGGTTTAAGTTTCACAACTTAAGAAAGAATACGGATGCCTGACAGAAGGAGATGATGAGATAGAGCAAGAACTGAGTGATTGTTTTCAGTCCGTGTTCACAAAAGAAACCAGAAATGAATGCCCCAGAACTAGACACTGAGATTGAAAACAAATTGGAATAATGTCGAAGATGTCACGAAGAAGCTGAAAAAGTTGAGTTCTGTATCCAGGCCCAGATGGAATGCACCCTAAAGTGACAAAAGAAGGTAGTCACGAACTGCCATTGCCGCTAAACATCATATTCCGGAAATCACATGGATGTGGGGAACTGTCGGCTCGAGTGACACCCATATTCAAGAAAGGGCCAAAAACGAAGGCTGGTAACTACAGACAGACCTGTGAGCCTAAAGTGCATTCTATGCGAGATACTTGATGCAATCATCAAGGAGACCGCTCGAACACGTCGACCATCAAAGTGCACTTTCAGACAGACAACTTGGGTTCATGAAAGGCTTGACCAAATTATTGGAGACAATAGAAGAAGTGGCAGCAGCTTTAGATTATAGGGGACTCAATTGGAGATTATTTTGTGATTAAGAAGACATCCGATTCGGTTCCGAATTAAAGGCTAGTAAACAAGTTCATCAATATCTCTTAATATTTAGAGATATAGAGATATCTCTTAATCGTTTGAAAAACAAATTATTTTTGACCCCATGCGTATTACCTTGTCAATAATTTGTTTAGCGTTGTGGCTCATCAAGGAGTAAGACATACAGTTGTGACACGGACTAGAAATCTTGCTTTCGTATTTTAATGTAATTCGAACTGTAAATAAACATACAGAAAAGAGATCCTTAATACATGTGATCCTTAATCAAAATTGAACTTATCAGTAAGAAAGTGGTTCTTAAAAACTCTCCTAAAACCTTCATAATAATCCAGGAAATACTTGGGAAACATATCAAACTTTCCTTAGCTCTCAGTAGTGTACATCATTAATAAACAATCCCTAATATCTCAAATCTGGTCTGAAGCTAGCAAAAGCTGTGAAACTTCTTAACATGTAATACATGTTAATGCACTCAATCTGCATGTAAACAAGTTGCATGTCCCTTTAAGTTCAACATGAAAATCAGTAAAATATGTCTGCTCTAATAAGGGCTTACATCATCATAAATCACAACTGAAAAGGTACTCACTTCTTTGGCAAGACTCTAGGATAACCGGGTGTCCATAATCTCTGAAGTTAAAACTGATTACTGCTGGTTTGACTACAAACCTTTTGGCTAAAAACTGCTATAGTAAAACATGGTGAAACATGGCTGAAACAATCACATGTAAACAAAAGAACAATAAACAACTGCAGTCACTAGAGGGCGCTCTTCAACCTACAGTCACAATCTCAAAGGTCACTGGCTCAGTGGAACATCCTCGCCCCGATGAGCGACTAGTCCTCATCATCATAACCTTCTGCCGGGTAGATCACTGATATTTTTGTGATAGGCCTCTGGTACTCTCCGCTCTCAGTCTTCACCTTCACGTTCCTCACCTTGCCATCCAGTCCAGGGAAGACCTCAAGAACCCTGCCGACACACCACTTGCCCCGGACTGCATTGGTATCTGACACAGTTACCACATCACCAACTCGTACGTTACGCCTTTCAGCTCTCCATTTCTTGCGTGGTACCAGGCAGGGTAGAACATCTCGGCTCCAGCGCTTCCAGAAAGAGTCGATGATCCTTTGTACAAACTCCACACGGTGCCTAGGATTTTTGGTCTCCTGGAATGGCCCCTGAGGAACATCAGTCGAGGCTCTTCCAAGTAGCATATCATTCGGACTCAGGTAGGAACCATCATCTGGGTCATTTGGGATCCTTCCAATCGGGCGTTGGTTTACGAGGTTCGCGATTTCTAGTAAAACTGTGTAAAGCTCAAACGGAGTCAGCACCTGAGCCCCAACAGCCCTTTTCAGCGCAGTCTTGCAGCTCTTGACTAATGCCTCAGCACACCCATTTTGATGTGGTGCTCTTGGTGTGATGAACTTCCATTCCATGCCTTTCTCTGCACCGAACTGTTTCAGCTCTTCGATGTTCCAACCTTGGATCATCCTTTGAAGTTCCCGTTGTGCTCCGACCAGTTGGGTTCCGTTGTCACTAATCATCTTAGCGGGATAGCCTCTGATAGAGAAGAATCTGCGGAGCACTTGAATGTATTCCATAGTGGAACAGTCCACCGCTAGCTCTAGGTGCACTGCTCTGGTGTTCAGGCAAGTGAAGATCACTCCATAGTGTTTGGCTGTCTTGTTACGTCCAATCTTCACTTGGTAGGGTCCAAAGTAGTCGCATGACGTGAAGTAGAATGGTGGCGTGTATGGCGCTAGGCGTTGCTTCGGTAAATCAGCCATGATCTGTGTCTCAAGTTTATGCTCTGCCTCTCTGCAAACCACACAGCGGTATTTGATCGTCTTGGCTAGGTTGTGTGCCTTCAGGATCCAGTATCTTTGCCTTGTTTTTGCAACAGTTGTAGCAACACCAGTGTGGCCCTGTTGGTGAATACTACGCACAATCAGAATTGAAATGTGATGATCATTGGGAAGCAGTGCTGGGTGTTTTGTAGTGTAAAACATCGTAGACTCCTGCAGTCGGCCTCCAACCCTTAAGATTCCTGCATCATCTGTGAAGGGACTCAATGACTTGAACTCTCCGTTGGCCATGCGTTTGTGTAGATTTTTCTGTGCCTTGATAATCCAGTAGTTGGCAGCATCTGTAAGCTCTTGGGGTGAGAGCGGACCCTGTTTAGACTCCTTGTTTACACAAGACTGCATCTTGGCTCGTATGTTCTGAACAAATCGACGAATGTAGGCTGTGACTCTGATTAGCTTTCTCCAGCTAGAATACTTCTTGCAGTCAATGGCTTCCTGAGTTTCGGTGGTGATGAATACAGCTTGGGTCTTGTGTCGTTCCTTATCTACCTCCATCTGGTTCACCCTCTCTGCATCTTGTGGCCAACTTTCCTCTGGGAAGCGCAGGAATTCTGGACCATTTTTCCAACGCTGGGTCAATTGTTTCACAGGTATTCCACGAGAGACGTCATCTGCTACATTCAGCTCTCCTGGAACATGTCTCCACTGTGAGGGATCTGTTTGGCTCTGAATCTCGCTTACTCGGTTGGATACAAATGGTTTGAAACCTCTGGCTTGGCTTTGAATCCAAGATAGGGCAATCATACTGTCAGTCATAAACACTGCTTCCTTTACTGGTAGGCGCATTTCTTCCATGATAGCCTGGTACAGCCTTGTACCCATAACTGCTGCCTGCAATTCCAATCGTGGAATGGTGAGCCTCTTCAGGGGTGCTACTCTAGACTTGGCTGCAATGAATCGGACATCATAGGTGCCATCATTTATCTGCCATCGGATGTAGGCACAGGCTCCGAAAGCTTCCTCTGAAGCATCGCAGAAGATACACAGCATGGGCACATCAACTGCATTCGACGGAGTAAGACATCTTTCAAAACTGATCTCGTTCAACTCTTTCATCTCTTTGAACAGTTGAATCCAACTGTCATGATCTGCCTTGGGTATTTCTTGGTCCCAGTCCAGACCCTGTTGCCATAGATGTTGCATTCCAATCTTGGTACGGATGAGGAAGGCTGCAGCAAATCCAATCGGGTCAAAGATTTGTGCAATCTGGCTAAGGATTTGACGCTTTGTTAACTTTCTCTGCATCAGTTCTCGATCATCTGTGGACAAATTCTTGTCCAAGTCCAAGTTGACGTTGTAGTGGAATTCGTCAGTTTTGCGGTTCCACAGTGTCCCCAGCACTTTCTCATTAGTTGTGGTGTCCAGAAACTTCATTCTCTCATCTTCCTTGTCACTGGTATAGTTTTCTTCCAGAGCTTCATTAGATAGCCAACCTTTTACTCGGAATCCCCCTTCAGCTAACACCTCATCTATCTCACTTGTCAGCTTCTTGGCCTCATTCACAGTGTGGACGGAATCGCATATGTCGTCCATATAGGTGTTCTCCTTTAAGACTCGTGCTGCATCTGGAAATTGTTTCTCGGCAGCCTCAGCTGTTTTCTTCAGGGCGATCTGAGCCATGGCTGGAGCCGGCTTATCCCCGAACGTCAGAACTGTCTTGACGTAAACATCAGGTGTACGGTCAGTATTCAGGTCTCTCCACAAGAAGCGATGAACATGCTGATCATGTTCTGGAATCAGAATTTGGTGGTACATCTTTGAGATGTCTGCAATGACTGCCACTTCATTTTCACGGAACTTCATAATGACTCCAAATAAATTGTTAAGAAGGTCAGGCCCCTTGTACCAGTAGTCGTTCAGACATTGCCCGTGGTAGGTTGCTGAAGAATTGAAAACAATTCGGAGAGGTGTGCTTTTACTTTCTGGCCTCAGAACTCCATGATGAGAGATGTAGTGTACAGGACCTTTGTATGACTTCAGTTCAGCTTCAGACAGCTTCCGGGCAAACTTCTTTTCCACCATTTCCTTCATCTGGGCATCATAGGCTTCTGCATGAGCTGTGTTTTTTGCAAGTCGGCGCTCTGTCAAATAGAGTCTCTTCTCTATCTGGATCTTGTTATCTGGTAGCTGTTTTGGATCCCTTTTCCAAGGGTAAGGGACGGTCCATCGGTTTCCCTTTCGGGTACAGGATTCTTCTATTATTTTGGCTTCCTTTAATTCTGCTGGGCTGAGCTTTTCTGGTTCACATGTGCAGGACTTCACGGCTACTCCCATAGCTTCAGTTTTCCAGAAATCTGTCATGTCTACTGGTGGTGAGAACTTTACATGGAGAACTCGGCTGGTCTTAGTCTGGTCCCCAGGGCCGGTTCCAAAAATCACCCAACCAAGTGGTGATTGGCGGGCAATCAGATTCTGGGCTTCATGGGTTTCACCAGCATGTATGCTTGCATGATCAATGCCAATGAGTAGATCAACTGGGCCGCTACCTCGATGGAGACTGCTTGGATGCAGTTTGAACAGTTTGGCCATCTCCGATAGGTCAACTTCAGCAACATCGTCGCTTATGCAGGGGATACCAATGGCAGTAACAGTGTAAGTTGGACCTTTGTGCCTCGGACGAAGACGGACCTCATAGACTTTTGTTTGAAGCTCTTCTTCTTCTCCTCCTACTTTGGTGATGGTAGTAATTACATCCTTTCCGTTGAGCTTCAAGTTTTCGGCAAGGGACTTTCTGATCAATGTAATCTGTGCCCCGGAGTCAAGAAGAACATTTGCTGGTTGAGTAATCTGGGTTCCCATGATTTGTACTTGTAGGACTGGTAGTAGTACTTCTGCTCGAGTTGTACTTACTGCAACATTGACTGAACCGGTGGCTTGCTGGGGAGTAAGATGCAGTAACTGATGGTGGTAGTGTTTACACTGGAGTCCGTTCATCATCTCTGTGCACTGTCGTCTTCTCGAACATGTTGTGGCCTTTTCCTGCCTTTTTGAGGCAGCTGAAGCAGACATGATTCTCTTTAACCATCTTAAACCGGTTGTCTGGATTCATCGCCTTGAACTTTTCACACTGGTCTGTCCAGTGGCTGGAAGTGTGACAAACCCAGCACTTGTCGCGGAGAGGCATTGACGTTGGGGTTTTCTGCTGTATGTGATTAATGCTTGATCGGGGACTTTGACTTACACATCGCACTGGTGCCGTTGCTCTCATCATTGACTTCATTTCCGATGACATCCAGTCTAGCAGTCCTTGTAGTGTCGCCATTTCTTTCTCCCTTTCCAAGTGTCTGGACCACACCTTACGGTCGTCAGAGTTCATTTTCTGTTCAATGACTGCTAGCATATGGTTGTTGTCCATGTCGTTCCGTCGCCCCACCTCCTTCAATGTGTTATAACTCCTTCTCACAAGATGAACTAGCTCACAGAATCTGGCATCTTCCCCGTCTCGGAGTGGCTTGAACTTCATGACATCTTGGGTGACGGTGTCAGTAATGAATCGTGGATCACCATATATTGCGTCGAGATACTCCCAGGCTGCATCGTAATCGGACCCAATTCCCTTAATCAGCTCCAACGGCTTTCCTTGTAGGCATGTACGCAACAGTGTGATGGCAACCCTCTTACCATACCTCTTATCAACCATATGCTTGAAGTCATCTTTAAAGATGGCGTATTCTCTGACATCCCCTGTGTACTTGGGCATCTTTGGCTTTTCCATTTTAAACCCACAGAATTTGTCTACATCATGGATTGCTGTATTCACTTTCTTCTGCTCTTCCTTCTGATCACTTGCTTCATTTATGCTGATATGGCTATCGGACTCTGTTATCTGCTTGGCACTGGAAGTTGTACTGGTTTGCTCTGAACTGGATATTTGCTCGGCACTTGAACTGGACTGCTCGTTACTAGAACTCGTTTTCTCTGCACTGGCACTGGCTTCTTCGTTCGGGTTTGACTCTTTCTCTGTAGGTGTTGGAGTTAGATGATCTTTTGCCTCACACTGTAAAGCTATGAACATTTGCTGGCATTCTTCCAACCACTCCTCTTCGGCAGTAAATTCATCATCATCCAATATCTGCTCGGTATAAGCCTCATGCTTCTGAACTAGGCTGTCATACACCAGTTCAAACTTTTCAAGCTGACTTGAAACTTCATCGGTTGCCCTGTTGCCTTCGATCATCAAGCGTAGGGCTTTTCCTTGTCTTGTGAGTGCCGCCTTGGCATTCCTTCTCTTGACCTTTAACTCTTTTACTGTTGAGTCGGTCATTCTGATACAGGTGCAGTACTCCCTTCTGATCCCGGGTTAGCAGAACAGAATTCGAATGTTGTGGCTCATCAAGGAGTAAGGCATACAGTTGTGACACGGACTAGAAATCTTGCTTTCGTATTTTAATGTAATTCGAACTGTAAATAAACATACAGAAAAGAGATCCTTAATACATGTGATCCTTAATCAAAATTGAGCTTATCAGTAAGAAAGTGGTTCTTAAAAACTCTCCTAAAACCTTCATAATAATCCAGGAAATACTTGGGAAACATATCAAACTTTCCTTAGCTCTCAGTAGTGTACATCATTAATAAACAATCCCTAATTTCACAAATCTGGTCTGAAGCTAGCAAAAGCTGTGAAACTTCTTAACATGTAATACATGTTAATGCACTCAATCTGCATGTAAACAAGTTGCATGTCCCTTTAAGTTCAACATGAAAATCAGTAAAATATGTCTGCTCTAATAAGGGCTTACATCATCATAAATCACAACTGAAAAGGTACTCACTTCTTTGGCAAGACTCTAGGATAACCAGGTGTCCATAATCTCTGAAGTTAAAACTGATTACTGCTGGTTTGACTACAAACCTTTTGGCTAAAAACTGCTATAGTAAAACATGGTGAAACATGGTGAAACATGGCTGAAACAATCACATGTAAACAAAAGAACAATAAACAACTGCAGTCACTAGAGGGCGCTCTTCAACCTACAGTCACAATCTCAAAGGTCACTGGCTCAGTGGAACACTGTCTCTTTAGGGGGTCCGTAATTCTGAATGATATTGTGAATTAAATCTTGAGTTCAGTACAGTAGTTAAGAGTTTCTCTTTCCCCATAATTTGTTTTAGGACGGGAGTCGGCTTGCGTCCCGCGGTTTCGTAAATTTTCGGCCGTTTGTTGAATGTGAAATCACCCCGCTTATAGATATCTCTAAATCAGTTAAGATTTCGTCGAGGTCCCAAAATTAGGAAACGCCGCACTCTCAGGTCAACATTTTAACAAAGAGTGCATTTCAAATCAAACTTGCAAACGAACGAATTTTAAGATCATCGATGTTGCCAAATAAAGCACTTAAAGTCATTGCTGTTGCAAACAAAGATGTTGCATTTCAAATCAACGATTTTGCAACGAAATGTTTGATTAATAATGCATTGTTATGACCAAATAACATTTTAAGTTTCAAGCAATGATCAAATTCGGTTTAACCCTTACACCGATGTGTATGAAGCACTGTATACTCAGTACACATCGGTGTAAGGGTGAAACTAAATTTTATTTATCCCCGATGCAAAAATGTACATATATTATATCAAATGATTAAGAGATATCTGCAAATGATTTAGAGACATCTCTAAATGAGTTAGAGATAATATTTGCAAATTATTTAGAGATATTCGCAAACTATTTAGAGATATCCGCAAATGATTTAGAGATATTTGCAAATGGTTTAGAGATATCTACACAATTATTTAGAGATAGGCCTCTCCGCAAATGATTTAGATGTATCTGCAAATGATTTAGAGATAAAATTATATGCAAATGATTTAGCGATATCTGCAAATGATTTATAGATATCTAAAAATGATTTATATATAACCACAAAGGATTTATAGGTATCCGCAAAGGATTTTAGAGATATCTGTAGTTGATGTACTTTAAATCATTTTAATATAATTTTAAATCATCGGACGATGATAGGCGAGTCAGAGAAATACTTTAATATGTAGAGATGTCTCTAAATACTTAAAAATCATTAAAAAATAAGGGCTATCGCTGAATATTAAGCTGTAAATTGTTTTAAGGACGTTGCTGATGATATTGTACGTTGGCTTGCCATAAGCGTGTCCACTCGTTGACACCAGGATATTTAGTAAACAGGGATCCGAATGGCTTGCGGCTTCGTTTGATTTTTGTGTACACTACTGATAGGGAAGTTGTTGAAGTCCAATCAATTGAAGAGAAAAGATTTTCAACGTCTGTACAAACGTGTGTTGTTCTTATGTTATTGTGACATTGTCATATTGACCTTTTCCTGTTGTTACAGATAATACCACTTGCGGTATACAGACTGCCACGTTGAAACCCGAGTCTCGCATCATAAACGGCGACGCGGCACAGGAGGGCGAGTGGCCGTGGCAGGCAGCCTTCATATTCCGGGATAAAATCATCTGCGGGGGTTCTTTGATTCATCCCGAATGGATACTGACCGCAGCTCACTGCCTGTAAGCCGATCGAATTGTTTAATTAATTATCGATTTATTGATTTACAAACGTTTATTTGACACTGATAGCAACCTAAAACATACACACAAACGAAGGTATAGTACAATTATTATTGTTAGACTTGACAACATTTCCGTACTGATGAAGTAATGATAGCTGTATGAACAATAATATGACGATATTGGGAGAGGTTGCCTCAGACTTCTTTTGAAGTTCATTCAAACATGAAATATCTCATCGTGGTTTTTCTTTTGTCTTGTGTAAAATGGAAGCCAAGGTTGTAAGCGGTTTGGTACATGTGTCAGAGGTAGTCAACCTTACCGATGTATGTAAATGCAACCAAGTTGAATCCACAAAATATATTAACGGTTGTTAACCATTTTAAACAAAAGTAAATAAATGTTCAGTTGTTTCTGCATAGGTTGACGGTCACAAAACACCCCGAACTCTACCAGTTCAGAATGGGAACCAACAATCTTCTAGCTAACTCAGAAAACATGCAACAAAGAAGGGCAGTGGCGATGTACATGCACCCGTACTACAAAATCAAGACTGCAAACTTAAGCAATGACGTTGCTTTGTTTAAAATGGACTCGCCGTTTAACATTACTGACTACGTACGGACTGTGTGCCTTCCACAAACGGATATGGTGGATTTCTCGGATGACACGGTAGTTACGGTAACTGGATGGGGACAAACAGAGAACGGTAAATGTGACGCTAAAATTACAAACTTTTCACACCTCTTGAAGTAAAGTATCAAACCTCATTCAGCACACTCCCAACAAGGAAAGCGTTCTCACAAATTGTTTCAATATTTTAAACCATTTATTCTGCAAAATAAACAGTAGCAAAGTATTAGTGGTGCATTATAGACTGGAATAATGTTTTCCTTTTATATTTTTGTGTATCAAGGTACCGCGAATGTTGACGAACTTCTCAAAGTGACTTTATTCCTGCAGAACCAGACTAGCTGTGCTAAGACATGGTTCAGTGTGGAGGCTGGCTCATTAGGTATCGACAACACGATGATTTGTGCAGGCAAACCAGGGGAGACACCCACCAAGAGCGCTTGCTTCGTAAGAACATTTTCTTTGATTGGGACAAGTCCCATACTCAGCTAGGAAAAAAGAGTCATGAAAATGTAAAATACCGTGCTTTTTTGATTCATATTGCATTATACCGAATTAAAAAGTTGAACCAGTAGTGCAGTTTTTGGTATATATTTCTGAATGGCTGTGGCGTGTCGTGGCCAAGCGGTCAATCATGCTCTGTGTTTCTGACCAGCAGAGTGTGAGAGTGTGGGTTCGATTACCAGTCTGACACTTGTGTCCTTAAGCAGGACACTTGACCAGTATTGTTTCGTTCTTTGGAAAGAATGTGGAAAGAACGTAAAGCCGTATAGGTTCTGTTTAGTGCATGTAAAAGGACCCAGTTACGCCTATCGCTAAGACACCTCGAAAAAAGAAAAAAAGTCACAACAAAACACATAGAAGCAAAAGAAAACGTTGTTTGTGGTCAGGGCAACCTGACTTTTATTGTATTTTTCTTTCGAAATTGTTTTGCTACAAATCAGCATATTCCGGGTTATGTTACAAAAGATAACATTATGCAATAACCTTTTACTCACATATGCCTTAGGGCCTACTCCGTTAAATACTGAATAGGCCCCGGTTATACTGTCACTTTGGTTCGAACAGAAAAAAAAGACAAAGTCGACTCTCTGAAAGTAGGCCTAAGTTTTAGGCTTCCATGCAATAATCTTTTTTGCTTGAAAATATTGTTGTTTTTTTTCTATTGTTTTTTTGGGGGGTCCCAATTCTTTGTAAAGTTTTTTATTCAAACTACCTGAGTTAATCAAATCAGCTTATTTCGTGGCTGATTGATGACGGGCCCAGTAAGCAACAAAGTAAGTCGCCGCGGCAAGTTCACGATTTTAATTTTCTGTTTTGGCCCATTTTATACGCTTCCGTACGTTATTTTCAGGGGGACAGTGGGGGTCCTTTGGTACTCGACTTTGAAGGAAAGTGGACTCAAGTTGGTGTGGTCAGTTTTGGCCCATCTGACTGTAATTCGACAGAGATTCCCAACGTGTATGCAAGGGTCTCTACGTTTTTGGATTGGATTAAACCCATATTCAACGGATCAGAACCCGATGGCCGTAAGTCAAAAAGTTCTGTTTTTGTTTTTATTTGAAAATTATTCAAGAACGCTGTTATCCTTTAAACAAAACTACAGATCAACTGCTTGGGTAATGGGAAGTGGTTTTGGAAAAAACAGATCTTTAAACTGTGTTTATAATTTTTGAAATAGCAGTTAATGTTCTGCATCAGCCACACTATGTCTCTATATAGCCCCCATCATGTAACACTTGTAATTGACTATGTGATTCTGCGATGATAGTTCTCAATATTTTACATATTTGAAATTCGAAATTCTAAGAACCACAGTTGAAACTGCAGGCTATTGTCAATATTCTTGTTTTTGTTTTACAGAAGATAGGGAGTGCACAGACACGGAGTATAGGTGTTCACTTGGAGGATGTATAAGACGTGCAGCGAAGTGTGATGGGATTAACGATTGCGTTGCGTACAACGATGAGATCTACTGTGGTTAGTTATCTTTGAAACACATTAGTAGAAATTCTGTTTAATTCAGTACATTTAAAAGCGTTCTGTTAAGTCATCCAGCTTTCTTAGCTTTGTAAAAGGGCAAATTGAAAGTGAAAACCAATTTGATGGTGTTGTTGTTTAAATTTGTTCAACCTGCTTTTGGCTCAAATTGCAAGTGACATTTCGAAACTTTTGGGCGATATTGGGGCGGTAATGATAACTCTAACTTGAAAAGAAAGGTCTTCCACAATAAGAATGTAATTATCCACTACAATAAACCTCCTAGATTAGCCCGGTAAAAATATATATATTTATATAAGATATCCAAAGGTGCCAAAGAGTAAAACAAAAGTCCAAGCAACGGACCGTGGCTCGGACAGTGTGTCTTGGGACATTGCATGTCGCAGAGGAGCGTTTATGCGTTGCATAGTGCGCAATATACCTTGCAATGACGTCACCAAGCCGTCATCTTAGAGGTAAACCGGTGGTGAAACAATAAAAACGCGCAGATTTGTAGGCGCGGCACCTAGGATAGGCAAATGAGCAACCTCCTTTTGACCTTTAGGCGACCTTTAGGCGAGGGCGCCCAACTCAAATGACGTCATATGCATAAGGTCTATGCTTAACAATGAAAATATACGCTAAGCACTGCACATCATTTAACGGATGCTGATAACGCAGTACAGGGCCCAATTTCATAGAGCTACTTACGGACAATTGTGTGCTTACTGTGCGATTTGCATTTCATAGCGCTGCTAACCGTAGGCACATGAAAAGGCACGCTACTTAACCTTCCGTTGCTTACTGTATGAAATTGAATGACGTAAAAAATCCATGGTGAACGCGCAAGATGGCTGCCTAATTTTCTTGCTAATTTGTGAAATACGCTAACGCAAATTTGTATACTCTAGTTAGCACGAAAATTTGCTTACTTTTAAGCAGCGCTTTGAAATTGGGCCCACTGTGTGCATTGCTTTGCTTGTGTTTTCTTTGTTAATCTTTGCGCACTGTGTATCACGCACAACGCATAACGTACCCTTTTTCGTTTTGAAGGATTACGCACTACGCATTACGCACAGCACAGGACGTGCACATGAGGTGAACAAGGGGATGTATCACACGCATGTCGTGAAGGCACAAACATTCCCAAAATGGGAAAATCAATTCAATGGAGACCAGATTTTTGGCGTTACATCAAGGAGTCTGCTGAACAGTGAAATTAACCAGACAAGAGATGCGTGTTTACGTTACGTTTGTGCCACAGTGATCATACGCTGTGCAGCAAGCAAGTCCCTTGCGCATGCGTGTCTTCACTTGTAAACCCTCTAGAGCGAGTCACTGCGTGCCGTGCCAATGATCATTGAACGTAAAAACAGGATTCATTTAAAATGTATTGTATTGCATTTAAATGTATTGCGTCAAAATACGTGCATTTCACACGCGCGTACTAAGTGCCCTACAAGCACTCGAATGTATTTAATAAGCGTGCACGCAAAGCAGTACATTTTTGAACTTGTGATATGTCTAACTGTGCCATTTCCGTCGTAATAATAATATATTGTATTTGTATAGCGCCTACTGCAGGCCAGCCTCTAAGCGCTTAACATTCAGTATTTCCTGCAAAGTATTTGGGGCTACGTTTGAAGTATGAGACCTACTCCTTTACATAGCACCTTGTAATGGTTTACAAGGTGCTGTGGCGCAATATGCAGCCGATCAAACCAGGAACACCGGGGCGGACCCCTTCTCTTTTCGATAAGTGCACTGGGTTCTTTTTCGTGCGTTACACAACACATGGGACCAACGGCTTTACGTCCCATCCGAAGGACGAAGCAATCATGGTTAAGTGTCTTGCTTAAGGACACAAGTGTCACGACCGGGGCTCGAACCCACACTCTGCTGATCAGAAACACCAGAGTCCAGTGATCTTATCCACTCGGCCACGACACGCCACGCCAATAGTGGTGGAAGATGACAACAGATCACCTCTAACAGAAGAGTAATCTATTTGCAATGTGTAGCAAAACAGTTGTTGCATGCAAGGTGATGGGGTCCATGGGTTTTGTACAAAATGGCAACCTCGGTGTATAAAACACAATGGACCCCATCACATCATGCACTATAATGCGGCACGCCACCATGAGTCCTATACACAAGGGTGCAATATTACCTCACTGCCAGTCAGTGTTAGTGCGCACGGGTGATGTGTATTGTACATCTATGAGCAAGTTCGGGTGGGCGACTAGAGTGACTAGACTTACCAGAAACCATAGAGCACAGGGAGATTGATTAGATCGACCATGCACTGGAGCATGGTCGGTCTAGTCAGTTCGAGAGCTACGTCACACAGTCTGGTCACTCTAGTCGCCCACCCGAACTTGCTCTATACTATAATGATCGTTAAATCGCCATCTTGGATTAGAAGCGCGCCATCTCTGGATTAGAAGCGCGCCATCTTGGATTAGAAGCGCGCCATCTTGGATTAGAAGCGCGCCATCTTTTTACGTCGACTGGCGCCCGCACCCTGCTGAGTTGATGCGTCCTCGGGTCGATGTCGGGGTACCCGTGGGTTGGGGTGTAAGAATGGCTGTCGCCTGTCCAGATGGTAGGCCCTGAGGCGTTGTCATTCTGAGATGACACAAAACGTGACCCAGCACTAACCCCCCCCCCCAAACTTTACTTTTATATTTCATCTCCTTTAGATTCCCATGCCATTATTTTTGACCCTTACTACGACGTTCGCCTGAATGACACATCGGTCATAGGTCATATTGCCGTTAAATCAGCCAAAGAGTGCGCACTGAAGTGCATCGACACCGAAGGGTATGGCTGTCACTCCTTTGACATCGTGGGAAACGGCACGCATTTGACATGCCAAATGGCTGGCCCAGATTTTCAAGTGATTGCTACTTCGCCACTAGTGTCGGAAGGTCAAATTTCTGAGTATGATAAAGTCGTACATTTCGAGTTAGACCCCGGAGTTGGTGAGTTGGACAACTGTTCTACATTTCTACATTTTGATTGTATCGTTTCTTGAACACATAAACAGTATTGTGTGTTATGCTAAAACGTTCGAGTGGATCTCAACATTTACCAAAATGATTCATATGACAGCATATACGACAGCATTAAAATAATGTGAGTAACACAATGAAATATGTTTGTTACACAACCGTTTTATGAACATTATCGTTGGTACCATGTTACCGACGTGCTGTCATTTCTACAATAGTGCAGTGCGACAGTTCAAATCATTTAATTAATTTGACTATAATTCCTTCCTTCCAGGCGGACTGAATGTTAATAATTCGAATCATCTTGGATTCATTGCCTCTCCCAAAGTATTCGACAAGCAATTTCTAGGGCCAGACTCAGGAACTTTCACCAGAATGATTGCACCAAGTGGAGGGGCGAATAGGATCACGCTCACGTTCGCCGGGGTACTGGCCGAGGAATCTGAGGGCATGCACGATGGACCAGACAGGTCCTGCCTAAGTTATATAGTCCTGCTAGCTTATGATAAGGACGATAACGACCTGAAGAGACATCGTGTCTGTCTCTACATATTGGAGACGGCTAACGTGCTCACGGCGGAAGGGTGGACATTCATGCTAGAATTCCATACTACCAACTTTACAAAGAACAAGTTCGTTGTATCGTACAAAGCAGGTAAGTGGACGATTCATACAACTTTCTGCAAAAAGAAGGGCCCTTTAAAAACAAATGTTGTAACATTAATTCACAAAACTAACAACACCTGCAAAAGATGCTGCATTGGTAGCAGCGAAAACCACGCTCGGTTCGGTAAACTGTTCCTTTGCTCTGATTGGTTCCAATAAAGTGACGTCCAAGCATTATATCGGGTGTCAACATTTGACTTATTTTCACAGATGGACATTATTTCTTGAGGCAAGCCCTGCCTTCACCTAATTAAACGTTTACCTTACACTGACCATGAAGGTAGAATGCAGGGGAGACTGCTCATAGTTGCTTTCGAAATGTGAATTTCTTTAGACAAAACGACCCCTACAACCGCTTCGTATACAAACCAATGGTCGCCGTGAAATAGAGCCGAAAAGGGGCATTTCTTGAGTTATGACCACTCACCGAGAAAGGTAATGCAATGAGGCTGAAGTTCTTTGAATCCTTTCATTACTGCTTCTGCAACTTTTGGAGAAAATGTCAACTTGGTCATACCTCAAAGTATAGTAGGCATAAAGTGCTATTCCTTCTTCTTAATTTGCTAAAGCTGAATGGAACCCTGTATCAAAATGTTCTTCAAACTTCAAAGTTGATATCTGTATTTTCTGTAAAAAAGTTGTTTACCTAATGTTTTAATAAATTAACACAAATAAGTGAATTCGGGATGTGGTGATTACGGAGAACCAAAACTTGCGTGATACTGTTTTTCTGACTGGTTTTGTTTATTTTGTTCTCCTTTCAAGGCATTATTCATGCCAAGTATATGTGTCGATTGAGTTGTATTTTAACCCTGCAGCGAGGGACATGTGTGTGGTTGCTGCGCGCCCCTGGGGTTCGTGATGCCCACAGGCTTTTTCCTTGTAGGTTAAGAGGGTTTGCTTTTTTTTAACGTTTGTTTTTTCATTTAAACTTACCATGATATTATTCTTACAATGATGGAATTCAGTCTAGAATATTTGTTTGCAGAATGGACATGCAACGACACGATCAATGTGGAAAACGCTGGGCTTGTATCTTCTCCTCTCTACCCTGACTTGGCGTACCCGAAATTCGTCAATTGCCTAACTCGTCTAATTGCCCCAGCCGGCAACCAAGTAGCTGTGGAATGGGAATATTTCAGTCAAAGCATTTGCGAGTTGGGGCATGATGTTGAGATCTTCGATGGATACGAGGCCAATCATGACCAGATGGTTACCAGCTGTTCTACTTATGCTTACCGGACGCAAAACAAGACTGTCAGCACCATGGGTGCACTCTTGGTCCTTTTTACGTCAAACGCAAACTCCAACTTGCCTGGTGAAGGGTTTAATATCATCTACTACATTAAGGAATGTAAGTGTGCCGTAAAATACATTACATTCCATCTTTCAAAATTTAACTTTGCATAGTTTACAGATGAGGATAATTTAGATAATGTTTCAGTACAAAAAAGTGAGGTCAAAGTGCCTGATGACTGACACAATTAAAAAAGCTGTTCTGCGAAAAGTATTTCTCACTCATAGACAAACAGTTGATCCTATCGAGTTTGTCTAGAAAATGTTCCCAAATGTCCATTGAAATGTCAGTTTCATATTGATGTCCCCATTGTTATGAGCAAAAACTGTCGGGTAGGGGCACGTTCTGATAGGGTTAAAATGATGATTGTCACAACAGTAATACAATAAATTAAAAACACGATATTTGGGCGTTAACTTATCTACGATGTAAGATGAATATACATGTGCACTTTTTTGTCTGTGTATTTGTCGACAGCTCGTCCTTCGACAGAGTTAACATCGAAACCCATTCCGACCTCCATTCCGACCTCCATGACCGACACAGATCAAGTTGGTCATCAGCTCACCGTCTACAAGAACGCACTGATAGGTGTATCAGTGGGAGCTAGCATTGTTCTGATTGTCCTCATATTCTACGTCGTGTATTTGAACGATGAGAAGGACAACATGACAAATTCTCAGCCATTGAAAGGTATAGCATACCATGTGACATTAAAACCAAAATCACTTGCACAGAGGATGCTTTATTCTTTCTTCCAGCAAGAAAAACAGTCTGGTCCATTTGTGGTGTGATAATAGTTAGTCTTCATCACTGCTTTTGCCAAAGGGAATATGACCAATCATTTGGCACTTTCGAAAACACGGCTTGGCCTGGGCTCCGACTTTGGCACCGTCCGCCTGTTTGAAGCCCCGTACTAAAAGTGTAGTTTTTCACAATTACTGACGGAGCCAAAGCCGGAGCCTTAGCTGAAGCCGTAGGTTTCGAAAAGGTCTTTTAGCTGTGCATAGGAATATTTGTCGTAGAGCAGCCATCTTGTTTGACTTCTTAAGTAACGTGACTAAAAGCAGGCAACTCGTAAACCACACACTGTTTAAAAAGATTGAATGTAGTGACATTAAAGTGCATCCATTTAGCACCGCTAACGTACCCAATGTAAAAGAAACACATTTCCAACTTTACATTTGTAAAATTTTCTTTTTAAAGGTGTGTATAACTCTAAGAAAAAAACCGACTACGAGATGGCTGATGATCCGGGCATCGCTGGAAACGCAAACGAAGGCTTCGATGCTATCTAAGACAAATACTGACTACGATGTTATCGGCCCACAGTATATGCAATAGTGTATAGCTTAATAGTGTGTCATATACGTGATAGCAGAAAATTATTTCAAAGAAAAAGTTCGAACTTTCTTATTTGAGTTTATTACAGGACCATAGATATAACTTGTCATTCTTTTTTTTCGTAACATTTGAAGTGTGTTGATGTAGAGAAGATTAAGACACTTTATGCGCTTGTATTTTTACTTCGTAATAGCATTGCCATATGGTTTGCTTAACTTGTTAGTATGCGGTATAGCCTGATACAGACGGGCTATTAGCACTGCCCCTTCAAATACCTTATTAAGTAGAAAGTGCACTATTGCTTTCCCGACATCATTTCATTACGTCAAAGAGCTTATTTATGAATCAATATTACCAATTATGTTTATTGATAGTAGGTAGAAAGTTCCAAACTCAGGATATCTAATCTTTGCTTGAAGTAAAACCCGAAAAAATAATAATCAAGGATTTTACTGCTGAAAGTTTGAATTGCTTAAAAAAATGTTGACCTTAAAGTATGAAATATTAGTTTATACACCAGTACAATATTCTTTTGTGAAAACTCAATAACACGGGTTTTGCAATAACAACATGGGCTTGACGCCGATCACATGATCACGTTGGTAGCCAGAAGTGCTCCCGCAGTCTGGCGCATTCTATGCTGACACAATAATTTATCTATAATCTGTCTATAACATTAAATGAGATTACATTTATTTGTTCCTCAATAAAAATAAAAAATAAAAACCTGTAGGTCTCGACACAAATTAAAATGACAAGTAATTCTTTCTACACGAAAAACGTGTTACCTAGGCTTTCAACAGACTCAACCAGTGCCTCTCCTCAGTCCAATGTGTTTATTTATCACATTACCCCCTCATTTGGCTACATTACCCCCTCGTTTCATAGGCCCAAAACACCCACCTAGCGGGATGCCCGCTTTAGTTTGTAAAAATTTACCATAAGGCCGTGTCCGAATTTAGAATAATAGTACTTTAATTTATAATGCGTCAATTCCAGGCAAGGCTGTTCAAAGGCTGCTCAAGGCACATGACAATGTACAATAGAAAAATAAGTAACACATAATTAGCTACTAAAGCCAAGCTACGGCTAGATTTTCGTGTTATCATGCGTTAAAGTATAGGACGAGTGTCAACTTCATTAATGTTGTGTAGGCCCTACAAAATATTCTATATTCGACAAATTTGAGAACCCAATAAGGGGTACAGTGTCAACTTGCCAAATTGTGGCATTGGGTTGTTGGTTTCCAACTTTGGGTTTTGTGGATGACATAGGCCCAGTTAGATTTGCCCAGTGGTGTAGGGAGATGTTTTCAAGATTGATTCCCGGACGTTTCGAAATTTACACTTGTGGGTGTGTTTTATTTGAAAAGAGAACAACTCGACGGGCCTTGGGACTCCCATCATCATCAAATGGAGCAAAGGATTAAATTTCAAAAGTAAATGGATAATTTTTTCTTTACTGTAAAAAGCTGTTGGACTTCCAAGTTTTTGTTGTATTATGTAGTATTTTTGAATATGCTATCATTTTGCACTGTTTACTATGGAAGTTTATTTAATGAAGTGTATCCCTAAGTGCTATTTTTTTAAGCGAGTAGCATAGTTACGTGGCTGCCACACAAATGTTAATTAACTTTACCCGGCTCACCGTCCAAGAATTGGACAGAAATCAGAAGTTTGATTTGATAAAGTCTATGTCTAGGTTTGCCAACTGTTATCTATTTATTCATTATCAATTCTGTTAAACAATTATTATATACGCTGGAAATTTGCCCACAATATAAACACAATGTAGAAAAAAAACCAAACTTTAACCTAGGCTTTAAATTTTGTGTGGGTCTTTAAGAATAATCTCTAAATGTTGATAGTTTGTTACGAGTGTGGGAGTGAAAATACTTGTACAATCGCTACTTGCTATGTGATTGAATCAAATAGGTGTTTTACATTAAAAACCTTTAATAGTATTCAAAAAGTGAAACTAAAACAAATTGTAATTTTACATCTACAAGGCTGCTTAATAAACGTTCTTAAAATATATCAACAAAACTAAACAAATACACACATTGTTATTGCATCATACATTGCTTCATCAAACTTCAACACAATGCAAAGATAGTTCGTTTCACAGTCGCGTATCATAGTAATGTTTTCTTACAAACAAACCACAATCCTAGAAACTAACTTTTGTTTCTTTTATATGCTCCATGTAAGTAATGAAAGCTATTTTTATGATGACTTTCGTAAGTACAATTCATAATAATGTTATAGATGTTTTCTATCGTACCTTAATTCAAACTATTCAAAACCACTCACAAATACAAACTTTTCAAACCACTCACCAATATTTACAAATTAGTGTATAAAAAATATATCATTCGTAGTAGAGAAAAAGCACCTGAGCTTAAAAGCTCCGCAAACAGAAACGCTTATCAAATTACAATGGTTCAATCGCAATAAATAGCGCCACAAAGGGTGTTCCATTGAGGGTTCTGACTCTTAAAATCAAAGGTTGGTCTCAAATCAAAGTTTGTGTTTGTTACACTCTGAGAAAAGTATTTCAACTGTGCATATACATTCAAAAATACCCCGGGAAAGCTTTCAATGAACTAAACAAATTTTATTTTATTAGCCAGATCACTGGCACCACCCCACATATTTGTTTACTTTTGCACTCGGTGATAACACGTCACTTTCTCCTCCTGAGCAAACATACTAATTTAAATTTTACCTGTTCACTGTTTACAAGAATCATAAACAATAAATTGTACATGTTGTTTTTGTAAAAGAAGAGAAAACAACAACAAACTGTCACGTAATTAATGATAACATATCCGAAAACCCCCTGAAACAAACAAATAAACAAACAAAAGTGATCAAAGGTCAGCGTATATGTTGTTTCACCAGCTGTTGCAAGTGTCAATGTGTACGTGACATTGTTGAGCAATATTGCAGTAGACTGGTGCTTCGTTTATGTAAATATTATATCTAAGTAAAGGCATCAGGATCCAGTCTGCATATCAATCCAGCAGAAGGTTTTGCGTAAAAACTGACAAGACAAACGTCAGTCCAATCAACACAAAATGGTATTTCCTCCGTCCGACAAAGGTTAGCCCACCTTATTGGGTTGTTGTGGCACTCTTGTAACATCGGTCTTATCATAGTTATGTTAAAAGAATGTCATAACAGCCCAACAAAGTTGGCTAGACGAAAAAAGCATCACGACCTAAAAGATGGTAAAACAAAGTATCAACGTCCCCAAAGCAAGATAAATCAAAATGTGAAAACAAAACATACCAACTCGTTATAACTAAACATACACTACTAGCAAGGCCAAAAGTTATTCCTATAGTCGGAACACTCAATCCTTCCGACGGTGGAAGAGTCGTAGACAGGAGGGTTACGACGAACCACGGGTTCTTTTGGCAATTTTACCCACATTTTCATAGTTTGGTTCAACACTTTAAATATACACACTTTTACCGTCATTGTAACTAAAGTTGTCTTCACAGTGGCAATTCAAATGTTATCTAAATATACAAAATAAATAAATAAATACATATATAAAATAAGTTTATTGAAAAAAGACTGGAAGTAAGTACACAGAATTATGGGAATCAAAAAGTTTGGGTTCACAGCGGAATTAATGAGCTAGGTGTGCTGACTATAAAAAAAGGAGAAAAAGAAGACCCCCCCCCCAATATCTGCAGTGTATTCCACGGGATATTGGCCCGGGCTATGTCTCGCTTACCCTCATGTTATGCACCGAGAAACACACTTCCACAGGCTCTCTCATTAAAAATCTTAAGTTCGTTATTTTTCGTAATTACTTTATTTATAATCTGAGTACACCTCCTTTGTCAAATTCTCAAAAACATCAATAATAATAAACAAATATAAAACAGAGTTGAATTTGGTGCAGTAATTAACTTGTATACGTCTGGAAGTAAAAAACTGAATCCTAAAAAAACGGTTCGGATAAATCACGTGACCTCAATTGTTTGAGAACTGCTTGAAAATTGCAACATTTTATGGTTTTGTTTCAGGGGCCGTTTTACTCTACTCCTGAAAGACCTTTAAAATCATGTTTGGGTCTATTTTGAGCCAAATAGCTGGTTACTTGTGTCCCTTTAAGCTATGTATTATGGAGTTAACATTGATTGTCATGTTAAATCTAACGCTGTCACTCGCCGTTATAAAACAAGCTGTATCTCATTTTTTGCATCTTGTGTTTCTTCCATCCTAATTAATGTAACAAGTTAAGTAAAATAATAGTAAGATTCCTTTTTGGTTTTATGAAAATTAATGATGCTTGTACCACCTAAATAAAGAAATATTTTTGAAATCACTAGGTGATTATCATTTCAACAAACTGTGATAATGGGATATATCGACAGTTCCAAACACCAATGGTCAACATTTTTCAGCTGGCAATTGACCCTACTCTGCCATGATCCTATGCCCTATCAAATCATAACAGCTATTCGGCTACATTGATAACCACGCTGTGATCCAGGGCTTTCTCCAGCAACACATTGGTACAAATACCACCCAGAATATCAAGCTGAGAGATGATGACGTTGAGCTCTTTACTGGCCCACGTGACCATCTCTACAGCCATCAGAGAGTCAATACCGTAGTTGATCATAGGTTGTTGTAGGTCAATACTTCCTGGTTCTACACAGAGGAGTTGACCCATCTTCTGTCTGACACGATCCTCTAGGTCTTCCTGACTGAGGTCACAGTCAGTCTGGGCGACCTGCCGACCCAAGGTTAGGTGACGGAATTTGAGGGAGTCGTTGTGGCAATGTCGCAAGGTAGCATCCCAGTCCTGTGGTAAATGCCAAATAGCAAGTTATTAATGCGAATCAAACACAATGGTACTAAAACTGTCAGAATATGTGTTCGGGGAACAATAACAAGGAGAAAGCTTTGAAAGAAGTAGACTTCATGATTGGGAGTCGTTGTGGCAATGTCGCAAGGTAGCATCCCAGTCCTGTGGTAAATGCCAAATAGCAAGTTATTAATGCGAATCAAACACAATGGTACTAAAACTGTCAGAATATGTGTTCGGGGAACAATAACAAGGAGAAAGCTTTGAAAGAAGTAGACTTCATGATTGAATACGAACTGCTCCACTTGAGAACCTTCTACTCGTATTCTTTGCCTACCAAGCATACGTTATTGTTTGTAATTTCACATAGGCTTGAAATGCTCTTACAATGCTGCATGGCAACGTGTCTTATGCCTCCAGTAAACCAAACTTTGTATCCAAACAATCTGTGACCACTTTTCACATGAAATTTGTGTACAGAAACTAACAACTATAGCGTGTCGTGGCCGAGCGGTTAGAGCATCGGACTCAAGTTCTGGTAGCTGAGTCAACAGGGTGTGGTTCGAATCCCGGTCATGACACTTGTGTCCTTGAGCAAGACACTTAACTGTAATTGCTTCTCATCACCCAGGGGTAAATGGGTACCTGTGAGGGCAGAGATGGTTCTTGTGATTGATTTAGCTTATTGCGCTACATATTTGGCGGCACAGGCTGTATACTCCCAAGGGAGCTGAGATGGTTTAAGGATTGAAATAAATGGCCCAGTGACCAGGGGAAATAATGTTGAAGCGCCATGAGCGTCACAAAGTGACGGATTTGAGCGCTATATAAGAAGCCACTATTATTAGTATTATTATTATTACTATACAGAACTTTGTGTCCAAGAGTATTCCATTCTTACCTGGTTTGCCAGACAAAGCACAGCTGGTGAATCTCTTGCTTGAAGAAGCTGGCCAACAACCTGAAGCACCTCATCAATGTGTAGTGTCAGGTTACCCTTCATCCCAAGTGTTTTGACAACATCTGAGTTGCTCTCCAAGTATCCGGCACCCCGAACTGGTCCCAGTTGAAGACTTGTTGCCGGCAGACCTTTAGCCTTCCGCATGTTTGCCAATTCGTCCAAGTATACGTTAGCAGCTGTGTAGCAGGGTTGAGAAGGATGTCCCCAAACAGCGGTTACAGATGATGTCATGAGGAAGAAATCCAGCGGCAGATTGTCCGTCAAATTGTGGAGGTGCCGGGCACTGGCCGCCTTAGCACCCAGGATTTTGTCCATCAGCTCAGGTGTAAGATCAGATAACGATTCTTCAGCGATGAAACCGGCGAGGTGGAAGATGCCCCTGACAACTGGAGCGTTGTGGACTTCCTTGAGTTGCCGAAGAATGGTTTGAACACTGCTAGCATCGGCCAAGTCCACGGCGAAATCATACACCTTTACGCCTCTTCTCTTCAGGAATGTGACGGTGCGTCGTGCAGAAGCATTGTGACAACCACGACGGGATACGAGCGCGACATGACGAGCCCCTTTCTTGCAAAGCCAACGGGCGAAGGCTTGGCCAAGTCCTCCATAACCACCAGTGACAATGTATGTAGCATTTACCTTGAACAGCTTGCAAGTTGGGACAACTTGGAAAGGCTGGTAGTCATTTGGAATATCAAAAACCACCTTGCCGATATGACTTGCTTTAGCCATGGTGCGGAACGTGTCAGCGAAATCTGTAATTGAACATGCCTCAGTGTGGATTGGCTTGATAGTCCCTTTATCAAATAGACTCGCCACCCGTCGCATTAGCTTCTGAGCCTTACTTTTCTGAAGCATTACTATTCGGTCTATCTGGCATGACAACACAGACTTGTTTTCTAGGAGCAGGGGCATCAGAAGAAGATTCGTCTTCTGAAGTATGTCTCTCTTTCCAATTTCACAAAACCTCCCCCCTAAGGCGAGGCACTCTATTCCCTTCAGGAGCAGTTTTCCGCTCAATGAGTTCAGAACTACATCAACTCCATTACCCTTTGTCCAGCTCATCACATCATCATAAAACCTTTCAGAACGAGAATCTGTCACCATCTCAATGCCGAGTTCCTCTCGAAGGTAGGATCTCTTCTTCTCACTGCCAGCAGAACAGATGACTTTTGCTCCAATCATTCGAGCCACCTGAATTGCTGCCAAACCAACCCCACCACATGCAGAGTGAATAAGAACCGTTTCATCCTTTTGAAGATTTGCTCTCTCAACCAGACTGTAATAAGCAGTTGAGAAGATTACACTTATGCCTGCACTTTCAACCCAGTTGAGGTTTGAAGGCTTTGGGACCAGTAAACTTTCATCACTGATGGTGTGTGAGGCGAAACAGTGTTTACCAAAGCCAACCACTTCATCTCCAACTTGCAGTGAGGTTACTCCAGCGCCTAATCTTTCGACCACGCCACTACACTCGAGACCAAAGTGGGACCTCTCATCTTCTTCATCTAACCCTGACAAGAGTCCGAGAGCCATCATTACGTCTTTGAAGTTGAGAGCAGCAGCTTTGACCTTAACGAGGACTTTACCGGGAGGTGGTTCCATTTCACTCAAATAACTAAAGCCCATATCATCTATTGATGCGTTCTTACTTGACATGTCTGCGTTTTGTATGAGTTGCCAGTACGTGTCATTATTCGTGTCATGGTCAGGAATGTCAGCCCTAACCAATCTCGGTAAGAAGACTTCTCCCTTCCTGATGCTTATTTCCCGATCCTTAACATCACATCTCACAATCATCTTCACTAAAATGTCTAAGCTTTCTTTTGACTCGTCATCGAGATGGAAAGAAAATATTGGCACTTGACACTGGTTTGTGGCTGCCCTAATAAGTCCAACAGCAACTGCAGTTGACGTCTTGGATCCAGTCGCAACAACGGAAACCTGGGAAAAACGACTGGGGTTTTCATTGACTTCTTGTAAGATGCAGGTGAGATACTGAGCTTTCCAGTCAACCTGACTGAGAATGTAGACGACGTGCACACACTCTTTCTTGCCCTCAAGAGCATCATCAAGTTTTCTATCAGAAGATGTGAAGATTGTGTTTTGTGGCAGGGTTTCTTTAAGCGCTCTCAAGACATTTCCACCACCTGGAAATGCGGAGTCGGAGAGAACTAGGCAGTCAGAGTCTGGTTCTTCTGGGTAACACTCTTCGTTTGACTTCCTGCCGATCATGATGCTATGGAAAAACTCGTCTGGAGAGGACACAGCGAAAACGTCAGTAAAACCACCATTCTTCATGAGGTCAACCCAACCCTGCTGATCCAACCAGCAAACATCGGTACGGAAATCTTCGAAAGCCCAGCATAGCTCCAGAGCTCCGAAGAGGAGCTCAGATATATACTTGCTGTTCGTTGCTTCATACATAACCAACCACCCGTCAGGACATAGAAGGTTCCTCATATGGTGGAGCCCGTTGTTCAAGTCAACAGCAGAATGAAGAGTGTCCATGCAGATCACAATATCAACGGAGCCTGGAACAAATCCCTGTGGCTCAACATCAGTCTCAATGTCAAGCTGCTGATATTTTACGAATGGGTACTCCTGAAGTCTCCCTTGTGCGTGACTAAAGAACGAAGCACTCAGGTCGGTGAAGATGTACTCCAATTTGTTATCCATACCAAGTTGTTTTAGGGGCTCTAATATGTAGCTGGCCAGTCCACCCATCCGTCCTCCTACCTCCACAACTCGCACGATTCCCTTGCTTTTAACAGCTTCTTTGACTGCATTCTCGATCATCTTGGCTCCTGCTTTGTAGTACAGCCTGGTTGTCAGAGAGTCTATGAAGTAGTGAGCGATGTTCTCAGCGGCAAAGAGAATTGAGACTGCTGTTGATGGATCACGGAGGGTCGTTGGGAGATTGTTACCCAGACTGGTCATCATGGTCAACTCTTGTTTGAGCTCTGGAATGCGCTGCATGATGTCTTTGATGATAATGGGGATTTCTGAAAACGGTATGTCATCCACTGCATCGTCTGCTGCAATTTCCTGGAGTCTCTTAATGTATCGTTGGTTACACTTGCCACGTTCCTCTTCAGGGACTTCGGTGAAAGCGTGCCGAATGTATGAGACGCAGATTGCCTGCAGCACATGAACTACATCAACAGCCTTTGCAATCGGATCTATCTCTTCCGGGTAGTTCTCATGAAGGCAGTATGGCTCGAAGACGTCATAAGCAGCGGAGGTTGGTGGAAGAGCAGCCTTTTGGGGCTGAAACTTGGGGAGGTAGAGGCAAGATGTCAAGGGCACATCTGTGGTAGTACCAATTACGTTCTGGCATTTGCAGCCATCCACCTCCATCAGAACCTTCCCGCTGTTTGTGGCCAAGATAATATCTCCTGTGAGTGACAAGGAATCACACTCAGTGACTTTCACGTGAGCAACACAAGACTCTGATGCTGGCAGTGACGGAACGTGCATCTTCAGGGACTTAATTGCTACCGGTAGATAGAGTGTCGTTGTGTCTCCAATGGCAGAGATGAGCAGCTGAAAACATCCATCAAGGTGGGTGATCTGGAGTCGCTGTTTATTAACTGGAGCTGGGTGAAGGTACCCAAGCGCTTCACCGTCTCCAAGAGCTATCTTCTCGATAACCTGGAACGCTGGACCATACTGCAGGCCAAGAGCAGCAAGCTTTTCGTAGAACACATTTCCAGGTGTTATACCAGTGCAGCGTGAAAGGATGCTTTTCATTGGGATGTGTTCGTTTAAGATCGTAGAATTCGCTGTGATCTCAGCCTCGCTGTAAATTGTGCCATCTGCTACAATCTGAACCTTGGAACCTTCCATGTTGCAACCAAGCTGAAGATTGCCAAATTTACTACCACCAGCAGCCGTTTGTTCGGGCCACATAAGCAGTTTGCAAAACGACACGTGTGACAAACACGGCAACTCATTCTCCGGGAAGGAAGCCTCAATGGCGTATTCTACATAGCCCGCTCCGGGAAACACTAGTCGGTCCTGCACAATATGGTCTGCCAGGGAGGGGAATACCAACAGTGACATATTTCCATTTTGCCCCTTAAAGGTACGATCGTCAAGTCCGAGACGTTTCATGCGCATTGGCTCCGACTCTACCCAGAATGGCTGATGCTGCCATGGGTAGGTGGGAAGCGATACCCATTCCGCACAGTCCCCTGTAACATTCTTCCAGTTGACATCAATACCAGCAATGTAAAGCTCACCCAAAGCCTTTAAGACCATGTGGCGATCATCTTGTTGACGCTGACCTGAAGAGATCGACGTGATGTTAGCTTTGATGTTGCCCTGTTTAGCTATCTGATTGACAGATGAGATGAGTGTTGCAGAGGAACCGCATTCGAGGAAAAGATCTGCCTCGGTGTCTGCCAAAATAGCCTCAACTGCTGGCTGGAACTGAACTGTGTTTCTGATGTTGTCCCACCAGTATTCTGTACCAAAATCTCCTTTATACAGCTCCCCTGTTACGGTGGAATATATGGGCAAGGTGCGGCATCCTGCTTCCGTCTCGACAGCTCCTTTCATGGCAGCCCGGAAAGACTTTTCCATTGGATCCATTTCTGGTGTGTGGAAAGCACACTGGACTCGCAATTGCTTGGCCACTGTGGGGTTGTTTTTTGCAAACTCTGTGATAAGCTCAGTGTTTCCTGCGATGGTGATGCCAGATGGGGCATTTAGGGCAGCAATGTAAAGCTTGTCAGATTTAGAGCAGATAGCCTGTGCGTCTTTGAGAGAAAGACGCAGAGCTGCCATGCTTCCTGCCCCCTTGACTTTAGCCTGTTGTGTACTTCGATGGTAGATAACTCTAACTGCTTCCTCAATGGTCAAACCACCACATGCATATGCAGCAGCAACTTCACCGAGGCTGTGACCAACAACAACATCTGGACGGATCCCCCAAAACTGCCAAAGGTGGAACAAACCAATCTGGAAGAAGAGGATAGCTGGCTGTGATATCTCCATATCGTTGATAAGCTGATCTGCGTCGATCTTTTCTCCAGTTTTAGTCATACCATTTAGTCCATTGAAGAACAGCTTGTCATGAAGAAGGGACCAACCGCTCAGCTTTTGGAAGATTTCGTCACATTTTTGAACAGTTTCACGGAACACTTTCTCTGTCTTGTAAAGCTGTCGTCCCATGTTGCCCCATTGTTGTCCTTGACCAGGAAAAATCATGCAGATCTTTCTCTTCTTGCCATAAGCACTTCCGGAAGACATACCTTCTCCACTTCCTGTTTTCACGAAGCTGGCGAGTTGTTTCTGAAACTGTTCTCCGGATTTAGTGATGACAGCTAGGCGACATTCATGATGTTTTCGTCGAGTTGAAAGCCAGGAGACAACTTTGAGTGCGTCTTTGTCACAAGTGAAATTCTTCCATTTTTCTGCAACACCATTTAGAGCATCTATTGACTTAGCTGATAAAGGAATCAAGATGATATTGCCTTCATCACTGGCGCCAAACTGCCACTCAGCACGGAAAGATTTTGAGTCATTCTCTGAATCCGGGGAGTCTCGAGCTGGGGGCTCTTGGAAGATCATGTGAGCAACTGCACCAGCAAACCCAAAGCTGTTTAGACCGATGATTGTTTGCTGACCATCAGGTAGAGGCTCGAGCTTGGTCTGGACCTGCAGCTTCCACCCTTCTGTGTCTATATGCGGGTTAACGTCAACATAGTTGATAGTTGGGCACAGCATCTTTTTTTCCAACATCAAAGCTACTTTGATGGCAGCTGTGACCCCAGCAGCACACTCGTTGTGGCCAAAATTACTCTTAACGGAGCCTATTCTAAGAGGTGTCTCACGATGTGGAGCAAAGGTCTTGCCGATAGCTTCGGCCTCGATCGGGTCCCCAACTGGTGTTCCAGTCCCGTGTGCCTCGATGCAGTGTACACTTGAGAGAGGGACATCAAAGCGCTCGTACGCTTGCTTCATGACCGTCATCTGAGCTGGCATAGATGGCATGGTGAGGCTGTTGGAGAAACCGTTTGCAGCAATAGCACTTCCTCGAATCGATGCATAGATGTGGTCACCGTCATCGATTGCTTGCTGAAGAGGCTTCAGGATCAGAGCCCCAAAACCTTCACTGCGTACGTAGCCTTTGGCCGAGCTGGAGAAGGGACAGCATTGCCCTTCTGGGGAGAGAACCCCAAGAGCGCTGAAGCCAACCGTAACATCGGGCATGAGGAGATTGTTACAACCACCGAGAACAGCAAGGTTACATTCGTTGTTCCAGATGCCGGTACAGGCAAGATGCATTGCCGTCATAGACGAGGCACATGCCGTATCTACGGCATAACTTGGACCTTTCAAATCAAATGCATAGGAAATTCTGTTTGCCGCTACGCTGTGTGCAGAACCTGTCACGGTGTAAGCATCGATAAGTGAAGTCTCACCAATCGACTGGATTGGGTAGTCCATCATACCTATACCAAGGTAAACCCCTGTGGACTCACTAACTGTGTCTGGTACGATGCCAGCATCTTCAAAGGCTTCGTTGACTACCTCGAGAATATGACGTTGCTGCGGGTCCATGGACATCGCTTCCCGAGGAGAGATTTTGAAGAAGGTGTTGTCAAACTTGTCTATGCCGTCAATAAAACCACAACGCCGGGTGACCATCTTCCCTTGCTTGGTTTGGTCAGGGTGGTAGAAATTGTCCAGTGACCATCGGTCTGATGGGACCTCAGAGATGGTGTTTCTGCCGTCATGGATGACCTTCCAGAACTCACCTGGACTTGTAACACCACCGGGCATGCGACATCCTGTTAAAAATAATAACAAATTTGTAAGACTTTTTGCTTCACAAAAACTTCTAATAATCGCCCTTCTGGTTGGTACTTTACTTCACAGCATGTTCATGTGTTGATCTACTGCTCATCCCCTACGTGCACGAACAATCCTCGTTATGGGTGCACCACACTAAATATGCAAACATTCATGCGCCAAACTGATTATCATAATGTGTAGGCCCTTCTTTTGAATAATAACGTATTTAGGGTCATGCAACTGATAGATTGTGTAATTATGACATGTTACCACAACCTGGGGGTTCTGTGATCAAACTTTTGAGGAAAATGGATAAATTTAGGCTTTAAAGTAGGTCCTATTTGGCTTGGAAAGTGGATAAGTGCTTCAAGAAAACTAGCAGCAAATCGGTTTTGGAAAAATAATATTTTCGTGTTTTTTTTCTGGAGTAATAAGCTGAAAATCCAAATGGCTGACCGGACACAAATTGAAAGAAAAAACCTGGTTTACTTGTCCGAAAATATGTTTGATTGGTTTTCAAGAGGCTGAGAGACTTTTAATATATTTGGAGTATTTTTGAATATTTAGCATTTAGCATTGGTGGCATGGAAGTTTATTTAGTTTGGAGCACTCTTATGTTTATTTTTATTGGTGAAACTACCACACCGCCCTACGTTGGCGATTTTTTTTTTTTACTCTAAAAAATCAAACAACATTGGTAAGGACACTTAAGCACTTACCTATTCCAACAATTGCAACTGGGCAGTACTTGGTATCCATGTTTACTGTTATAATGTGGATGTGAATCTGGAACTTCTGTCATGCGGCACGAAGGTTTTAGTCAGGTTCCAAGTGAATCTGTATTGGAGAGAAAAGAGAGGATGTAATTGAACTTCGTTCATGTCGCAGACATTCAATACAGCTTAATTTAGAGAATAACCGGAGTGAGTTGTCCACTTGTTGTGTCGGACCAGTCCACCGGCAAGTTTCATAATCAGGTCTGATGATATATTTTAAAACCCTGCCGTTCGCGGTCACGGTAAAATCAAAGGGTTCGCGAGCCTATACTTAAAGTATACAAAAATAAAGGAATGGCTCTAAAATGATATTACACATAAATGCTGACGTCAATATTCATGACAAACTCCACGACTTGTGACCCAAGTCTATGATTTAGCACCAATCTTTCCGACCCAATTGATGACTTTGTGCCTCCAGTCGTTTATATTGACGTCAATATTCACGACAAAATTCACGACTTGCGCGCAAATCCCGAAAATTGACGCCAAATTTTTGAATAATTATACGACTTGGGCCAGGTCGCAAACCCAACGCGGCGTGAATTTGTGTTTTTCAGCAACATAGGTCGTCTACACGGCCGCTGCCTAAATTTGCACAAAGGTACATGTAAACGCTGCACACATACAACAAGAAGGTTTTAAGTACTTTACATGTTCTCTGAAAACGTGTTGATTTAACGAATTGACCTATGCGAATTCTGCCTGAGCGCCTTAAGAGTGCACCACATCAAACGAAGAACTTCTCATCAACCAAGGGTAAATGCTAAAAATTCACGAATATTTGAAAAATATGTTGTATAGTCTCTCTCCCTCTTGAAATCAAACCAATTTGTAATTGCTTACAATTAAGCTTAATTTTCTCTTTAAATTTGGTAGGTTAGCAATTCAAATTTTGAGCTTTGCCCCTCTACCATTAAAACACCATGAATAATCAACCATCTTGCAAAAAGGGCCCCACGCTTCTGAGCAAACTAAGGCAAATACTGCACCGGAATGCCCCAGGTTGAAAGAAACAATGGGCCATTTGCAACAATCCCTAAAAGCAATGACATTCAAATCTTTGATTTACAGAAAACAATTATGGGTTTATTACATTGAATTAAACTGGCTTGGCGCATGATTTTTCACTATGTAGTCTTTGTTATTTCAAAACTTTTCTTGAGGAAATGCAAGAAACATTGAAAGCTAGATGGCGTTCCACAACAATTCGATTGCGCATGTTCGTTTATTTTGCAGGGTGTGCGCAGAGCCAACAAATGTTGCACTGAAGAGGCAATGTTTTTGATCACAAGCGCAGTTGTGTTAACGGGTTTTTTTACTCGAAATTTTGTTATCGAGGAACAGGTCTCACAAGTTAGCATATATACTAAGCCTGTGACGGTTATACATGGTTAACCAGCCAATCAACCAGTTAAACGTTTACATTTTTACGGCTCTGATAAGCGTAAAACAATTCAATCATAAAAATTCTACAGGTTTTTGGATAGACCATAAGAAACTAAAACTTAGGACCTATATCTGTCACTAAAAACTGAACACGAGGTTTTTTCAATGTCCACTTTTAGATAGGAAGCATTGATGTATTCATTACTCTATATACGAAATTAAAACTAGATACAAGACTACAGAGATGCACATTTAAGTAAATGTCACGTGGTACACAGTGGCGTGGCTATGACGTCAGCTCAGTTTTCCTACATTTAAACATTTCCTGGTATGTACATATCAAGTCTCAGCCAGTTCAAACATGTAGTTCTCTAGATAATAGATTTTCAAAAACACTTATCTACCAGTGGTGACGACGGATGCAAACATTGTGACTATAACCCATCCCGGTTTGCATATGCAAAAATTCGGCCAGATCAGAATCAGAAGTTACTCTTGAAATTATACTGTTAAAACAATATCTTTATGATGGTGTAACGCAATACCCAGTGACGCCATCATGATGTCACTTGTGGATGCACACCTTTGGTGTGACGTATTTGTATGTGCCACCTTCATTAGCATCAAGTCTGACAAATTACCGAAGTGTCGTTTAGAACAGTATGATATATAATAATTTATTAAGTGTTGTACACTTTCCTTTTGACTTATGCGTCAATTTCATTTGGCTGGTTGACCAGAGTGAACTTTACAGTTTATCGTGTAGGGCATGTCCAAATTGCTGATGGCAAAGAAGCACATATTATGGAAAAAAAGATCTTTACACTGTAACTCCCCGTCCGATGACGTCATAAATCTGAAACTTCACACATGATTGTGTTGTCTGTATAAGATAATTTCGTTTATACCAATAATTTTGAAACTAATACCGTAAACTTTGTCACAGACATCAGTAAAAACTAAATTTAACTATTTGTAACTTGCCGCTAGCGGGCGCCAGTGTGTTTTACTGGGGCATACTTCTTTGATTTTAATATGAGTTTTCCCGGCCAATTTCAACAAAAATCCATTCATTTTAACTCCAAGCTCATTCAATTTCGTTTGAAATAGAATTTTCAACAGTCAAAAGAGTTATTCAATTTTATCAGGTTAGCATTCACTGGTAAAATCATTCAAATTCAATTAAGTCGCTAGACTTATTCATTTTCGTAAAGGCAAGCAGCAAGAGGCTGACCAACCAATCATTTTCATCAATGAGCAAACATGTTCCAAGTTGTTGCATTCAAATTCAACTTCTATGCTAGGTGCTTTCTGATTCGTAACTGCCTTTAATATAGGCAGATATTTTGAGAATTAATGTCTACACTAGTATAATCACAGCCAAACTGACATGCAGAGATGCCTAGCACGTCAGAACATTGAAGGTTAAAGAAGCAAACTTTAGATATAAATAAACTAACAGAAGAAATGTATAAACAGAAAAAGAAATTGACCTGTGGAAAAAATGCTCAGGAAAACAACAACGATAATTTGTTTTAAAATTGTATAACGTCCCCTTATATTTTAAAGTTGTTGTTCCTGTTACTTCTTAATTGACATGGTCCGAACATTGGCAGAAATAAAGACCACCACAAAAAATACCAGGGCAAACAATCTCAAGGCTGTAGCAAAAGATTTAGTTTTCATTTCAAACTTATCGGGATTATGTTTTAACTTTAATGGTAAAAAGCGGAAGGAACACAATTACAACTAGACATTAGGTGTTTGTCCATGACAAACACAAAGCTGTTCCGTTTCTAATTACATTGATTAAACGCTCCAGATGTAGTTCTTGAGATATGGTGTCACTTCCAGTTTACCCAGAAGTAAAGGTCAACATGGGGTTACGGTTAACCATGGCAAATTTGTAATGCCCAAGGAGTGTATAACTGAAAAAAATTAACAATCGGTTTGGTAGTTCTTGAGATATGGTCCCACTTCCGGTTGACCCGGAGTAAAGGTCAACATGGGTCATGGTAACCCTAGGCTAATCTTCAATGCACAAAAGGTTTATAACTGAAATAAAATTGAAAATCAGGTGCGTAGTACTTGAGAGTTGGTCCCACTTCCGGTGGACCCGGAAGTTCGGGTCAATATGGGGTCATGGTAACACAAGGCTAACATTCAATGCCAGGAAGTATATAATTGAAAACAGTTTGAATATCGGCTGGTACTTCTTGAGATATGGTCCAACTTCCGGTTAAACCGGAAGTTTAGGTCAACTTAGGGTCAAGATAACCCAAGGTTAATATTTAATGCCCAATGAGTCTATAACTGAAACAAATTGAAAATTGGCTTTGTAGATCTTGAGATAATGTCCCACTTCCGATTGACCCAGAGGTAAAGGTCAACATGGGGTCAGGGTAACCCTTAGTTCAATCTTTAATGCTCAAAGGATCTATAATTGAAAAGAAATTGAAAATCGGTTGTGTAGTTCTGGAGATATGGTCCCACTTCCGGTTGACCCGGAAAAAGGTCAGCATGGGGTCACGGTTACCAAAGGACAATCTCCAATGCCCAAGGAGTCTATAACTGAAAAAAATTGAAAATCAGTTGTGTAGTTCTTGAGATATGGTCCCACTTCCGATTGACCCCGAAGTAAAGGTCAACATGGGGTCACGATTTCCCAAGTTCAATCTTCAATGTTCAAAGGATCTAATAACTGAAAAGAAATGGAACATGGGTTGTGTAGTTCTTGAGTTATGGTCCCACTTCCGGTTGACCCGGAAGTAAAGGTTAACATGGGATCACGGTAAACCCAAGTTCAATCTTCAATGCTCAATGAGTCTATATCTGAAAAGAACTTGAAATGCATTATCGTTTCCAATCAGGCTCGTAGTCTTTGTTATATGAAAACTGTGCTTGAGGTAATAAATGCAAGAAACATTGAACGCTAGAGGGCGTTCCACAACAATTCGATTGTGCAGAGCCAAAATAATAATGATGCACTGAAGAGGCAATGTTTTAGATCACAACCGCAGATGTGTTAACGTTTTTTTTACTCGAAATTTTGTTATCGAGGAACATGTCTCACAAGTTAGCATGTATACTAAGCCTGTGGCGGTTACACGGTTAACCAACCGATCAACCAGTTAAACGTTTACATTTTTACAGTTCGGATAAACGTAAAACAATTCAATCAAAAAGTGCCGCGAAACATTGACTATTATAATTGCCTAGTTAAATGAAATACACATGCGCACAAGCCAAAATTCTCTGCTAACCCCTGAAATACGCTTGACGTAAGCACGGAAGTCTGCTGCCGTAAGCATTGATTATTTGCTTTTGGTAAGCAGAGCCATGTATTTGGGCCTGGGTCTCACAACTTAGCGTATAAAGTGACCTATCCCTCATTTAAACGAATGAGCCCAATTTCTTGGCTCTGGTTACTGCAGAAATCCATGCTTACAGTCACCCATTCTCCGCCTATTTTGGAAGCGTCAAATTTTTGCACTATTTGTGTAAGCGAAGAATGCCTAGTTACGTGAAGTACACACGCGCACAAGCCAAAATTCTCTGCTAACCCCTGAAATACGCTTGACGTAAGCACGAAATTCTCTGCCGTAAGCGTTGATTATTTGCTTTTGGTAAGCAGAGCCATGTATTTGGGCCTGGATCTCACAACTTAGCGTATAAAGTGAACTATCCCTCATTTAAACAAATCAGCCCAATTACATGGCTCTGGTTACTGCTGAATTCCATGCTTACGGTCAACATTCTCTGCTTAATTTGCAATCGTCGAATTTCTGCGCTAGATGTGTAAGCGAAGAATGCCTAGTTATGTGAAGTACACACGAGAAAAAGACGTAATTCTCTGCTAACCCCTGAAATACGCTTGACGTAAGCACGGAATTCTCTGCTTCCGTAATCGTCGTTTTTTTGCTTACGGTAAGCAGAGTCATGAAATTGGGTCCAGGTCTCACAAGTTAGTACGCAAACCACACAAGACTGTATATCATTGAATAGGTTTCACAATTTAGTACGTAAAGCAATCACACCACAGATCTCACAAGTTAGTAAATAAAGATTGGTCTATGCTGTTGTATTAAAATCATAATTGTAAACAAAACTAACTTTTTAATATCGTGTATGTTATTTTTGTTGCGATAAAATATTAAATGCGGTATAAGTTAATAAGTTAGTACGTAGCACGAAGTGCCACTCTTATCAAAGAATTATGAATTTGAAACGAATTATTAATTCAAAACGAATCATTATCCTGTTACTACGCCTGCTTTCCGCTGATAACATCTCACTCTCAGTGCATGCCACAATTGCGCTTTTGGCACATAATAATTTTGGGTAGACGACTTAAATTTTGTACTACCATTTGTTGTGTCTTTTTAATACTGAATGTTTTTGTTGGGCTAAAATAGTAAATATTGGATATGATTTTATTGTTCGTTTTGGCTCTTCATGCACACCCATGAAAAATGTATTTTTTCTTTTCTACACCTTTCCCCATTCAGCTACAATTCGAGCCTCATTGCAACCCCCAACAGGTTTGTTGTTTGCTACATAGTGATTTCCCGAAGTAATGCATTCGCACAAGAACCTTAAAACGTGGTTTCAGGCGAATGGGTAGCCTTGTTTCCTTCACGATTCAGCTTCAAGTAATGCCTTTGCATAAGAAACCTAAAAGATCGTTTTCCGGTGAACGGGACCCAAGCGCAGACAAGTCTGACACGCGGGCAACATCGTTCCAACACACGGCGTTCGATTTTCAACGTTCACGCTGAATAACAACAAGATCTGAGCGGACACGTCGCTCTGCGCTGAGAGCAAGGAAATTCTTCTCGATTCTTGTGAATGAACGTAGACTTGTGTCAGTCGGCGCAGGAATGACTCTTTATAATATACTCTTCATACAAAAATCGCAAAAACACAGATCGAATATGGGTTTAAGACTTGATCGAGTTGAAAAAAAGCAAGCAAGAGCACCGTTAAACTCGTATAGCGCCCTCAATCGTTTAAAATGTTTAAAGCTTGAGTCTGTTTTTATTTATAAACTCACAGATTATAGGCAAAGTACCCATGGCGTTAAATTTGCCTGAGAATTTGTTTTTTTTCTACTGACAAGTTTTAATAAGTTTTGAAGCTTTTAAACTGAAAGACAATAAAATCTTATTTGTTTTAAGAAAGTTTGTGTAATCTAAGACGTTAAATTTGAGCTTAATTGACAAATTATTTTTCTAGAAGTCGGATTTGTTTTCACTTTATCCTGTGTGTTTGTACACAGATACAAAACGCGCAATAAATGACGTCATTGTGACGTCGTCCGTAATTGTATGCCGCGATGCACATCAACAGTATTCCAGAAGTCTCAAATCGAAAAAAGTTTGACGATCGGACGTATACTTTTTGGGATATGGCGGTCTAAAGATTGGCTAATTAAATATTCATGCCATTATAACTAAGTAAATTAATTGATTAATTTAAGCTAATTACACTTTTCTATAACTTCAAAACCTAAGCTTTAATATGATATAGGATTTAACTCTTTTATACTAAGCCAAGTATGACTTTTGGCTTTAACAAAATGCCCTGGTTAAACCTATGGGCTTTTGAGATACAAATAATAATAATAATAATAATAATAATAATAATAATAATAAAAACAAATAAAAATCTTAACAAAAACAATAGCTGTTCCGACCACTACGTCGGAACAGCTAATAATAATAATAATAATAATAATAACTAGACATTAGGTGTTTGTCCATGACAAACACAAAGCTGATCCGTTTCTAATTACATTGATTAAACGCTCCAGATGTAGTTCTTGAGATAGGCGTCACTTCCAGTTTACCCGGAAGTAAAGGTCAACATGGGGTTATGGTTAACCATGGCAAATTTGTAATGCCCAAGGAGTGTATAACTGAAAAAAAATTAACAATCGGTTTTGTAGTTCTTGAGATATGATCCCACTTCCGGTTGACCCGGAAGTAAAGGTCAACACGGGTCACGGTAACCCTAGGCTAATCTTCAATGCACAAAAGGTTTATAATTCTGAAATAAAATTGAAAATCGGGTGCGTAGTACTTGAGAGTTGGTCCCACTCTCGGATGACCCAGAAGTTCAGGTCAATATGGGGTCATGGTAACACAAGGCTAACATTCAATGCCAGGAAGAATATAATTGAAAACAGTTTAAATATCGGCTGGTACTTCTTGAGATATGGTCCAACTTCCGGTTAAACCGGAAGTTTAGGTCAACTTAGGGTCAAGATAACCCAAGGTTAATATTTAATGCCCAATGAGTCTATAACTGGGGTGTCGTGGCCGAGCGGGTAAGAGCATCGGACTCAAGTTCTGGTGATTAAGTTATCGGTATGTGGGTTCGAATCCCGGTTGTGGCACTTGTGTCCTTGAGCAAGACACTTAACCATAATTGCTTCTCTCCACCCAGGGGTAAAATGGGTACCTGTGAGGGCAGAGATGGTTTATGTGAATGATTAGCTTGGAGCGCAGTAAACTCGCAGCACCGGCTGTATACTCCCCAGGGAGCTGAGATGGTTTAAGGAATGAAATATATGGCCCAGTGACCAGGGGTAATAATGTCAGAAGCGCTTTGATACGCCCCTCGGGCTGTGATAAAGCGCTATATAAGAATCGGTTATTATTGTTATTAACTGAAACAAATTGAAAATTGGCTTTGAAGATCTTGAGATAATGTCCCACTTCCGATTGACCCAGAGGTAAAGGTCAACATGGGGTCAGGGTAACCCTTAGTTCAATCTTTAATGCTCAAAGGATCTATAACTGAAAAGAAATTGAAAATCGGTTGTGTAGTTCTGGAGATATGGTCCCACTTCCGGTTGACCCGGAAAAAAGGTCAGCATGGGGTCACGGTTACCAAAGGACAATCTCCAATGCCCAAGGAGTCTATAACTGAAAACATTTGAAAATCAGTTGTGTAGTTCTTGAGATATGGTCCCACTTCCGATTGACCCCGAAGTAAAGGTCAACATGGGGTCACGATTTCCCAAGTTCAATCTTCAATGTTCAAAGGATCTAATAACTGAAAAGAAATGGAACATGGGTTGTGTAGTTCTTGAGATATGGTCCCACTTCCGATTGACCCGGAAGTAAAGGTTAACATGGGGTCACGGTAAACCCAAGTTCAATCTTCAATGCTCAATGAGTGTCTATATCTGAAAAGAACTTGAAATGCACATAATTATCGTTTCCAATCAGGCTCGTAGTCTTTGTTATATGAAAACTGTGCTTGAGGTAATAAATGCAAGAAACATTGAACGCTAGAGGGCGTTCCACAACAATTCGATTGTGCAGAGCCAAATAATGATGCACTGAAGAGGCAATGTTTTTGATCACAACCGCAGATGTGTTAACGTTTCTTTTACTCGAAATTTTGTTACCGAGGAACATGTCTCACAAGTTAGCATGTATACTAAGCCTGTGACGGTTACACGGTTAACCAACAGATCAACCGGTTAAACGTTTACATTTTTACAGTTCGGATAAACGTAAAACAATTCAATCAAAAAGTGCAGCGACACATTGACTATAATAATTGCCTAGTTACGTCAAGTACACACGCGCACAAGCCAAAATTCTCTGCTAACCTCTGAAATACGCTTGACGTAAGCACGGAATTCTCTGCCGTAAGCGTTGATTATTTGCTTTTGGTAAGCAGAGCCATGTATTTGGGCCTGGGTCTCACAACTTAGCGTATAAAGTGAACTATCCCTCATTTAAACAAATGAGCCCAATTACATGCTCTGGTTACTGCTGAATTCCATGCTTACGGTCAACATTCTCCGCTTATTTTGCAAGCGTCGAATTTCTGCGCTAGCTGTGTAAGCGAAGAATGCCTAGTTACGTGAAGAACACACGAGAAAAAAGACGTAATTCTCTGCTAACCCCTGAAATACGCTTGACGTAAGCACGGAATTCTCTGCTTCCGTAAGCGTCGTTTTTTTGCTTACGGTAAGCAGAGTCATGAAATTGGGTCCAGGTCTCACAAGTTAGTACGCAAACCACACAAGACTGTATATCATTGAATAGGTTTCACAATTTAGTATATTAAGCAATCACACCACAGGTCTCACAAGTTAGTAAATAAAGATTGGTCTATGCTGTTGTATTAAAATCATAATTGTAAAAAAAACTTTTTAATATCGTGTTTGTTATTTTTGTTGCGATAAAATATTTAATGCGGTATAAGTTAATAAGTTAGTACGTAGCACGAACTGCCACTCTTATCAAAGAATTATGAATTTGAAACGAATTATTAATTCAAAACGAATCATTATTCTGTTACTACGCCTGCTTTCCGCTGATAACATCTCACTCTCAGTGCATGCCACAATTGCGCTTTAGTAGCACATAATAATTTTGGGTAGACGATTTAAATTTTGTACTAACATTTGTTGTGTCTTTTTAATACTGAATGTTTTTGTTGGGCTAAAATAGTAAATATTGGATATGATTTTATTGTTCATTTTGGCTCTTCATGCACATCCATGAAAAATGTATTTTTTTCTTTTCTACACCTTTCCCCATTCAGCTACAATTCGAGCCTCATTGCAACCCCCAACAGGTTTGTTGTTTGCTACATAGTGATTTCCCGAAGTAATGCATTCGCACAAGAACCTTAAAAACGTGGTTTCAGGCGAATGGGTAGCATTGTTTCCTTCATGATTCAGCTGCAAGTAATGCCTTTGCATAAGAAACCTAAAAAATTGTTTTCCGGTGAACGGGACCCAAGCGCAGACAAGTCTGACACGCGGGCAACATCGTTCCAACACACGGCGTTCGATTTTCAACGTTCACGCTGAATAACAACAAGATCTGAGCAGACACATCGCTCTGCGCTGAGAGCAAGAAAATTCTTCTCGATTCTTGTGAATGAACGTGGACTTGTGTCAGTCGGCGCAGGAATGACTCTTTATAATATACTCTACATACAAAAATCGCACAAACACAGATCATATGGGTCTAAGACTTGATCGAGTTGAAAACAAGCAAGCAAGAGCACCGTTAAACTCGTATAGCGCCCTCAATCGTTTAAAACGTTTAAAGCTTGAGTCCGTTTTTATTTATAAACTCACAGATTATAGGCAAAGTACCCATGGCGTTAAATTTGCCTGAGAATTTGGGTTTTTTTCTACTGACAATGTTTCAATAAGTTTTGAAGCTTTTAAACTGAAAGACAATAAAATCTTATTTGTTTTAAGAATCGTGTGTGTAATCTAGGACGTTAAATTTGAGCTTAATTGAAAAATTATTTTTCTAGAAGTCGGATTTGTTTTCACTTTATCCTGTGTGTTTGTACACAGATACAAAACGCGCAATAAATGACGTCATTGTGACGTCGTCCGTAATTTTATGCCGCGATGCACATCTACAGTATTCCAGAAGTCTAAAATCGAAAAAAGTTTGACGATCGGACGTATACTTTTTGAGATATGGCGGTCTAAAGATTGGCTAATTAAATATTCATGCCATTATAACTAAGTAAATTAATTAATTAATTTAAGCTAATTACACTTTTCTATAACTTCAAAACCTAAGCTTTAATATGATATAGGATTTGACTCTTTTATAGTAAGCCAAGTATGACTTTTGGCTTTAACAAAATGCCCTGGTTAAACCTATGAGCTTTTGAGATACAAAGAATAATAATAATAATAAAAACAAATAAAAATCTTAACAAAAACAATAGCTGTTCCGACCACTTCGTCGGAACAGCTAATAATAAAAACAAATAAAAATCTTAACAAAAACAATAGCTGTTCCGACCACTTCGTCGGAACAGCTAATAAAAACAAATAAAAATCTTAACAAAAACAATAGCTGTTCCGACCACTACGTCGGAACAGCTAATAATAATAATAATAATAACTAGACACTAAGTGTTTGTGAACAAACACAAAGCTGTTCCGTTTTGTTGTGCTTTGATTAATTGATCCAGACATTTAAAGTGAGCCTAAGTTCAAGATTGAACGATATGGTTCCATTTCCGGTTGACCCGGAATTAAAGGTCAACATGGGGTTACGGTAACCCAAGGCTTATCTTCATTGCTCAAAGGGTTTATAACTGAAAACAAAGAAAATCGGCTCTGTAGTTCTTGAGATATGGTCCCACTTCCGGTTGACCTAGAAGTAAGATCAACATTGGGTCACGATAGAACAAGGCTAATCTTCAATGCTCAAAGACTCTATCACTGAAAAAAATTTGAAAATGGGTTGTGTAATTCTTGAGTAATGATCCCACTTCCGGTTGACCCGGAAGGAAAGGTTAACATGGGGTCATGGTAACCCTAGTTTAATATTCAATGCTTAAAGGGTATATAACTGAAAGAAATTGAAAATTGGCTAAGTAATTATTGAGATATAGGCCCACTTCCAGTTGACCCGGAAGTAAAGGTCAACATGGGGTCAGGGTTACCCAAGTTCAATCTTTAATGCTCAAAGGATCTATAACTGAAAAGAAATTGAAAATCGGTTGTGTAGTTCTTGAGATATGGTCCCACTTCCGGTTGACCCCTAGTAAAGGTCAACATTGGGTCACGATTTCCAAAAACTAATCTCCAATGCCAAGGAGCCTATAACTGAAAAAAGTTTGAAAATCGGTTGTGTAGTTCTTGAGATATGGTCTCACTTTTGGTTGACCCGGAAGTAAAGGTCAACATGGGGTCATGGTTACCCAAGGCTGATCTTTGGTGCCCAAGGAGTCTATAACTGAAAAAAGTTTGAAAATCGGTTGTGTAGTTCTTGAGATATGGTCCCACTTCTGGTTGACCCCTAAGTAAAGGTCAATATTGGGTCACGATTTCCCAAAGCTAATCTCCAATGCCCAAGGAGTCTATAACTGAAAAATGTTTGAAAATCGGTTGTGTAGTTCTTGAGATATGGTCCCACTTCCGGTTGACCCCTAAATAAAGGTCAACATTGGGTCACGTTTTCCCAAAGCTAATCTCCAATGCCCAAGGAGTCTATAACTGATAAAAGTTTGAAAATCGGCTGTGTACTTCTTGAGATATGGTGCTGCAAAGATTAACTAGTTAAATATTCAAATGTAGCGCCCGGGACAAAATCGTCGAGCGCCCTGGGCAACAGAATCACGACGTACATGTACATGTACACATGTACATGTACACATGCACAAGCCACCGTTTCAATACGCTATAGATCGATATTTTTGTATAAATAGTGTGCAGCGACTGGTACCCAGAAGTCGGCTATTTCGTTACGGCATTTCGCGTGCATTTTTCTCTGTGTCGCAGGGCATCCTGACTACATTTTTAGTCGATGAACGGAACCTTGTCTCCAAGCCATTGGTGTCCGATTTGTCACTGAATCGTTAATTATCGTGGAAATTGTTCTACTTTGATTAGTTTTAATGACCAGGAACATCTCTTATTAAAAGCAATTAACTTTTCAAAACAGTTTATGTAATTTAGGAAACTATTTCGTAGTTTTAATTGAAAATATCGTGTTTTTGACTGTCAAAACATTTGTCCTTTCAGCGCCAAGTGTTTTGTACACAGAACAAAAACGCGCCAACAAATGACGTCATTGATGACGTTTTATGAATTTTTTGCCACGCTACAGAGCTACATAATAAGACGAGTCTATATTTGAAAACAGTTTGAGGATCAGACATATACTTCTTGAGATATGGTGGGAACAAGATTGCCTAATTAAATATTCATGTCATTAAAACTCAGCTAATTAATGAAGAACTTGAACAATTTTACTCTTAGCATAATGTCATGTTCTAAGCTTCAATTTGATGTAAGATCTGAATCTCCCATATCTATTATTTTAGAGCTTAGGTTCGTACAAAATCGTGTACAAAAGCTATGGCAATTTTGACAGAAACAAAGAATAATAATAATAACTAGACACTAAGTGTTTGTGAACAAACACAAAGCTGTTCCGATTTATTGTGCTTTGATTCAATGATCCAGACATTGAAAGTAAGCCTAAGTTCAAGATTGAACGATATGGTTCCACTTCCGGTTGAGCCGGAAGTAAAGGTCAACATTGGTCACGATTTCCCAAAACTAATCTCCAATGCCCAAGGAGCCTATAACTGAAAACAGTTTGAAAATCGGTTGTTTAGTTCTTGAGATATGGTCTCACTTCCGGTTGACCCGGAAGTAAAGGTCAACATGGGGTCATGGTTACCCAAGGCTGATCTTTGGTGCCCAAGGAGTCTATAACTGAAAAAAGTTTGAAAATCGGTTGTGTAGTTCTTGAGATATGGTCCCACTTCTGGTTGACCCCTAAGTAAAGGTCAACATTGGGTCACGGTTTCCCAAAGCTAATCTCCAATGCCCAAGGAGTCTATAACTGAAAAATGTTTGAAAATCGGTTGTGTAGTTCTTGAGATATGGTCCCACTTCCGGTTGACCCGTAAATAAAGGTCAACAATGGGTCACGTTTTCCCAAAGCTAATCTCCAATGCCCAAGGAGTCTATAACTGATAAAAGTTTGAAAATCGGCTGTGTACTTCTTGAGATATGGTGCTGCAAAGATTAACTAGTTAAATATTCAAATGTAGCGCCCGGGACAAAATCGTCGAGCGCCCTGGGCAACAGAATCACGACGTACATGTACACATGCACAAGCCACCGTTTCAATACGCTATAGATCGATATTTTTGTATAAATAGTGTGCAGCGACTGGTACCCAGAAGTCGGCTATTTCGTTACGGCATTTCGCGTGCATTTTTCTCTGTGTCGCAGGGCATCCTGACTACATTTTTAGTCGATGAACGGAACCTTGTCTCCAAGCCATTGGTGTCCGATTTGTCACTGAATCGTTAATTATCGTGGAAATTGTTCTACTTTGATAAGTTTTAATGACCAGGAACATCTCTTATTAAAAGCAATTAACTTTTCAAAACAGTTTATGTAATTTAGGAAACTAATTCGTAATTTTAATTGAAAATATCGTGTTTTTGACTGTCAAAACATTTGTCCTTTCAGCGCCAAGTGTTTTGTACACAGAACAAAAACGCGCCAACAAATGACGTCATTGATGACGTTTTATGAATTTTTTGCCACGCTACAGACCTACATAATAAGACGAGTCTATATTTGAAAACAGTTTGAGGATCAGACATATACTTCTTGAGATATGGTGGGAACAATATTGCCTAATTAAATATTCATGTCATTATAACTCAGCTAATTAATGAAGAACTTGAACAATTTTACTCTTAGCATAATTTCATGTTCTAAGCTTCAATTTGATGTAAGATCTGAATCTCCCATATCTATTATTTTAGAGCTTAGGTTCGTACAAAATCGTGTACAAAAGCTATGGCAATTTTGACAGAAACAAAGAATAATAATAATAACTAGACACTAAGTGTTTGTGAACAAACACAAAGCTGTTCCGATTTATTGTGCTTTGATTCAATGATCCAGACATTGAAAGTAAGCCTAAGTTCAAGATTGAACGATATGGTTCCACTTCCGGTTGAGCCGGAAGTAAAGGTCAACATTGGTCACGATTTCCCAAAACTAATCTCCAATGCCCAAGGAGCCTATAACTGAAAACAGTTTGAAAATCGGTTGTTTAGTTCTTGAGATATGGTCTCACTTCCGGTTGACCTGGAAGTAAAGGTCAACATGGGGTCATGCTTACCCAAGGCTGATCTTTGGTGCCCAAGGAGTCTATAACTGAAAAAAGTTTGAAAATCGGTTGTGTAGTTCTTGATATATGGTCCCACTTCTGGTTGACCCCTAAGTGAAGGTCAACATTGGGTCACGGTTTCCCAAAGCTAATCTCCAATGCCCAAGGAGTCTAAAACTGAAAAATGTTTGAAAATCGGTTGTGTAGTTCTTGAGATATGGTCCCACTTCCGGTTGACCCCTAAATAAAGGTCAACATTGGGTCACGTTTTCCCAAAGCTAATCTCCAATGCCCAAGGAGTCTATAACTGATAAAAGTTTGAAAATCGGCTGTGTACTTCTTGAGATATGGTGCTGCAAAGATTAACAAGTTAAATATTCAAATGTAGCGCCCGGGACAAAATCGTCGAGCGCCCTGGGCAACAGAATCACGACGTACATGTACACATGCACAAGCCACCGTTTCAATACGCTATAGATCGATATTTTTGTATAAATAGTGTGCAGCGACTGGTACCCAGAAGTCGGCTATTTCGTTACGGCATTTCGCGTGCATTTTTCTCTGTGTCGCAGGGCATCCTGACTACATTTTTAGTCGATGAACGGAACCTTGTCTCCAAGCCATTGGTGTCCGATTTGTCACTGAATCGTTAATTATCGTGGACATTGTTCTACTTTGATTAGTTTTAATGACCAGGAACATCTCTTATTAAAAGCAATTAACTTTTCAAAACAGTTTATGTAATTTAGGAAACTATTTCGTAATTTTAATTGAAAATATCGTGTTTTTGACTGTCAAAACATTTGCCCTTTCAGCGCCAAGTGTTTTGTACACAGAACAAAAACGCGCCAACAAATGACGTCATTGATGACGTTTTATGAATTTTTTGCCACGCTACAGAGCTACATAATAAGACGAGTCTATATTTGAAAACAGTTTGAGGATCAGACATATACTTCTTGAGATATGGTGGGAACAAGATTGCCTAATTAAATATTCATGTCATTATAACTCAGCTAATTAATGAAGAACTTGAACAATTTTACTCTTAGCATAATTTCATGTTCTAAGCTTCAATTTGATGTATGATTTGAATCTCCCATATTTATTATTTTAGAGCTTAGGTTCGTACAAAATCGTGTACAAAAGCTATGGCAATTTTGACAGAAACAAAGAATAATAATAACTAGACACTAAGTGTTTGTGAACAAACACAAAGCTGTTCCGTTTTGTTGTGCTTTGATTAATTGATCCAGACCTTTAAAGTGAGCCTAAGTTCAAGATTGAACGATATGTTTCATTTCCGGTTGACCCGGAATTAAAGGTCAACATGGGGTTACGGTAACCTAAGGCTTATATTCAATGCTCAAAGGGTTTATAACTGAAAACAAAGAAAATTGGCTAAGTAATTATTGAGATATAGGCCCACTTCCAGTTGACCCGGAAGTAAAGGTCAACATGGGGTCAGGGTTACCCAAGTTCAATCTTTAATGCTCAAAGCATCTATAACTGAAAAGAAATTGAAAATTGGTTGTGTAGTTCTTGAGATATGGTCCCACTTCCGGTTGACCCCTAGTAAAGGTCAACATTGGGTCATGGTTACCCAAGGCTGATCTTTGGTGCCCAAGGAGTCTATAACTGAAAAAAGTTTGAAAATCGGTTGTGTAGTTCTTGAGATATGGTCCCACTTCCGGTTGACCCCTAGTAAAGGTCAACATTGGGTCACGATTTCCCAAAACTAATCTGAAATGCCCAAGGAGTCTATAACTGAGAAAAGTTTGAAAATCGGTTGTGTAGTTCTTGAGATATGGTCTCACTTCCGGTTGACGCAGAAGTAAAGGTCAACATGGGGTCATGGTTACCCAAGGTTGATCTTTAGTGCCCAAGGAGTCTATAACTGAAAAAAGTTTGAAAATCGGTCGTGTAGTTCTTGAGATATGGTCCCACTTCCGGTTGACCCCTAGTAAAGGTCAACAATGGGTCACGATTTCCCAAAACTTATCTCATATGCCCAAGGAGTCTATAACTGAGAAAAGTTTGAAAATCGTTTGTGTAGTTCTTCAGATATGTTCTCACTTCCGGTTGACCCAGAAGTAAAGGTCAACGTGGGGTCACGGTTACCCAAGGCTGATCGCCAGTGCCCAAGGAGTCTATCACTGTAACAAGTTTGAAAATCGGTTGTGTAGTTCTTGAGATATGGTCCCACTTCCTGTTGACCCCTAAGTAAAGGTCAACATTGGGTCACGGTTTCCCAAAGCTAATCTCTAATGCCCAAGGAGTCTATAACTGAAAAATGTTTGAAAATCGGTTGTGTAGTTCTTGAGATATGGTCCCACTTCCGGTTGACCCCTAAATAAAGGTCAACATTGGGTCACGTTTTCCCAAAGCTAATCTCCAATGCCCAAGGAGTCTATAACTGATAAAAGTTTGAAAATCGGCTGTGTACTTCTTGAGATATGGTGCTGCAAAGATTAACTAGATAAATATTCAAATGTAGCGCCCGGGACAAAATCGTCGAGCGCCCTGGGCAACAGAATCACGACGTACATGTACACATGCACAAGCCACCGTTTCAATACGCTATAGATCGATATCTTTGTATAAATAGTGTGCAGCGACTGGTACCCAGAAGTCGGCTATTTCGTTACGGCATTTCGCGTGCATTTTTCTCTGTGTCGCAGGGCATCCTGACTACATTTTTAGTCGATGAACGGAACCTTGTCTCCAAGCCATTGGTGTCCGATTTGTCACTGAATCGTTAATTATCGTGGAAATTGTTCTACTTTGATTAGTTTTAATGACCAGGAACATCTCTTATTAAAAGCAATTAACTTTTCAAAACAGTTTATGTAATTTAGGAAACTAATTCGTAATTTTAATTGAAAATATCGTGTTTTTGACTGTCAAAACATTTGCCCTTTCAGCGCCCAGTGTTTTGTACACAGAACAAAAACGCGCCAACAAATGACGTCATTGATGACGTTTTATGAATTTTTTGCCACGCTACAGAGCTACATAATAAGACGAGTCTATATTTGAAAACAGTTTGAGGATCAGACATATACTTCTTGAGATATGGTGGGAACAAGATTGCCTAATTAAATATTCATGTCATTATAACTCAGCTAATTAATGAAGAACTTGAACAATTTTACTCTTAGCATAATTTCATGTTCTAAGCTTCAATTTGATGTAAGATCTGAATCTCCCATATCTATTTTTTTAGAGCTTAGGTTCGAACAAAATCGTGTACAAAAGCTATGGCAATTTTGACAGAAACAAAGAATAATAATAATAACTAGACACTAAGTGTTTGTGAACAAACACAAAGCTGTTCCGATTTATTGTGCTTTGATTCAATGATCCAGACATTGAAAGTAAGCCTAAGTTCAAGATTGAACGATATGGTTCCACTTCCGGTTGAGCCGGAAGTAAAGGTCAACATTGGTCACGATTTCCCAAAACTAATCTCCAATGCCCAAGGAGCCTATAACTGAAAACAGTTTGAAAATCGGTTGTTTAGTTCTTGAGATATGGTCTCACTTCCGGTTGACCTGGAAGTAAAGGTCAACATGGGGTCATGCTTACCCAAGGCTGATCTTTGGTGCCCAAGGAGTCTATAACTGAAAAAAGTTTGAAAATCGGTTGTGTAGTTCTTGATATATGGTCCCACTTCTGGTTGACCCCTAAGTGAAGGTCAACATTGGGTCACGGTTTCCCAAAGCTAATCTCCAATGCCCAAGGAGTCTAAAACTGAAAAATGTTTGAAAATCGGTTGTGTAGTTCTTGAGATATGGTCCCACTTCCGGTTGACCCCTAAATAAAGGTCAACATTGGGTCACGTTTTCCCAAAGCTAATCTCCAATGCCCAAGGAGTCTATAACTGATAAAAGTTTGAAAATCGGCTGTGTACTTCTTGAGATATGGTGCTGCAAAGATTAACAAGTTAAATATTCAAATGTAGCGCCCGGGACAAAATCGTCGAGCGCCCTGGGCAACAGAATCACGACGTACATGTACACATGCACAAGCCACCGTTTCAATACGCTATAGATCGATATTTTTGTATAAATAGTGTGCAGCGACTGGTACCCAGAAGTCGGCTATTTCGTTACGGCATTTCGCGTGCATTTTTCTCTGTGTCGCAGGGCATCCTGACTACATTTTTAGTCGATGAACGGAACCTTGTCTCCAAGCCATTGGTGTCCGATTTGTCACTGAATCGTTAATTATCGTGGACATTGTTCTACTTTGATTAGTTTTAATGACCAGGAACATCTCTTATTAAAAGCAATTAACTTTTCAAAACAGTTTATGTAATTTAGGAAACTATTTCGTAATTTTAATTGAAAATATCGTGTTTTTGACTGTCAAAACATTTGCCCTTTCAGCGCCAAGTGTTTTGTACACAGAACAAAAACGCGCCAACAAATGACGTCATTGATGACGTTTTATGAATTTTTTGCCACGCTACAGAGCTACATAATAAGACGAGTCTATATTTGAAAACAGTTTGAGGATCAGACATATACTTCTTGAGATATGGTGGGAACAAGATTGCCTAATTAAATATTCATGTCATTATAACTCAGCTAATTAATGAAGAACTTGAACAATTTTACTCTTAGCATAATTTCATGTTCTAAGCTTCAATTTGATGTATGATTTGAATCTCCCATATTTATTATTTTAGAGCTTAGGTTCGTACAAAATCGTGTACAAAAGCTATGGCAATTTTGACAGAAACAAAGAATAATAATAACTAGACACTAAGTGTTTGTGAACAAACACAAAGCTGTTCCGTTTTGTTGTGCTTTGATTAATTGATCCAGACCTTTAAAGTGAGCCTAAGTTCAAGATTGAACGATATGTTTCATTTCCGGTTGACCCGGAATTAAAGGTCAACATGGGGTTACGGTAACCTAAGGCTTATATTCAATGCTCAAAGGGTTTATAACTGAAAACAAAGAAAATTGGCTAAGTAATTATTGAGATATAGGCCCACTTCCAGTTGACCCGGAAGTAAAGGTCAACATGGGGTCAGGGTTACCCAAGTTCAATCTTTAATGCTCAAAGCATCTATAACTGAAAAGAAATTGAAAATTGGTTGTGTAGTTCTTGAGATATGGTCCCACTTCCGGTTGACCCCTAGTAAAGGTCAACATTGGGTCATGGTTACCCAAGGCTGATCTTTGGTGCCCAAGGAGTCTATAACTGAAAAAAGTTTGAAAATCGGTTGTGTAGTTCTTGAGATATGGTCCCACTTCCGGTTGACCCCTAGTAAAGGTCAACATTGGGTCACGATTTCCCAAAACTAATCTGAAATGCCCAAGGAGTCTATAACTGAGAAAAGTTTGAAAATCGGTTGTGTAGTTCTTGAGATATGGTCTCACTTCCGGTTGACGCAGAAGTAAAGGTCAACATGGGGTCATGGTTACCCAAGGTTGATCTTTAGTGCCCAAGGAGTCTATAACTGAAAAAAGTTTGAAAATCGGTCGTGTAGTTCTTGAGATATGGTCCCACTTCCGGTTGACCCCTAGTAAAGGTCAACAATGGGTCACGATTTCCCAAAACTTATCTCATATGCCCAAGGAGTCTATAACTGAGAAAAGTTTGAAAATCGTTTGTGTAGTTCTTCAGATATGTTCTCACTTCCGGTTGACCCAGAAGTAAAGGTCAACGTGGGGTCACGGTTACCCAAGGCTGATCGCCAGTGCCCAAGGAGTCTATCACTGTAACAAGTTTGAAAATCGGTTGTGTAGTTCTTGAGATATGGTCCCACTTCCTGTTGACCCCTAAGTAAAGGTCAACATTGGGTCACGGTTTCCCAAAGCTAATCTCTAATGCCCAAGGAGTCTATAACTGAAAAATGTTTGAAAATCGGTTGTGTAGTTCTTGAGATATGGTCCCACTTCCGGTTGACCCCTAAATAAAGGTCAACATTGGGTCACGTTTTCCCAAAGCTAATCTCCAATGCCCAAGGAGTCTATAACTGATAAAAGTTTGAAAATCGGCTGTGTACTTCTTGAGATATGGTGCTGCAAAGATTAACTAGATAAATATTCAAATGTAGCGCCCGGGACAAAATCGTCGAGCGCCCTGGGCAACAGAATCACGACGTACATGTACACATGCACAAGCCACCGTTTCAATACGCTATAGATCGATATCTTTGTATAAATAGTGTGCAGCGACTGGTACCCAGAAGTCGGCTATTTCGTTACGGCATTTCGCGTGCATTTTTCTCTGTGTCGCAGGGCATCCTGACTACATTTTTAGTCGATGAACGGAACCTTGTCTCCAAGCCATTGGTGTCCGATTTGTCACTGAATCGTTAATTATCGTGGAAATTGTTCTACTTTGATTAGTTTTAATGACCAGGAACATCTCTTATTAAAAGCAATTAACTTTTCAAAACAGTTTATGTAATTTAGGAAACTAATTCGTAATTTTAATTGAAAATATCGTGTTTTTGACTGTCAAAACATTTGCCCTTTCAGCGCCCAGTGTTTTGTACACAGAACAAAAACGCGCCAACAAATGACGTCATTGATGACGTTTCATGAATTTTTTGCCACGCTACAGAGCTACATAATAAGACGAGTCTATATTTGAAAACAGTTTGAGGATCAGACATATACTTCTTGAGATATGGTGGGAACAAGATTGCCTAATTAAATATTCATGTCATTATAACTCAGCTAATTAATGAAGAACTTGAACAATTTTACTCTTAGCATAATTTCATGTTCTAAGCTTCAATTTGATGTAAGATCTGAATCTCCCATATCTATTTTTTTAGAGCTTAGGTTCGAACAAAATCGTGTACAAAAGCTATGGCAATTTTGACAGAAACAAAGAATAATAATAATAATAATAACTAGACACTAAGTGTTTGTGAACAAACACAAAGCTGTTCCGTTTTGTTGTGCTTTGATTAATTGATCCAGACATTTAAAGTGAGCCTTAGATCAAGATTGAACGATATGGTTCCATTTCTGGTTGACCCGGAATTAAAGGTCAACATGAGGTTACGGTAACCCAAGGCTTATATTCAATGCTCAAAGGGTTTATAACTGAAAACAAAGAAAATTGGCTAAGTAATTATTGAGATATAGGCCCACTTCCAGTTGACCCGGAAGTAAAGGTCAACATGGGGTCAGGGTTACCCAAGTTCAATCTTTAATGCTCAAAGGATCTATAACTGAAAAGAAATTGAAAATTGGTTGTGTAGTTCTTGAGATATGGTCCCACTTCCGGTTGACCCCTAGTAAAGGTCAACATGGGGTCATGGTTACCCAAGGCTGATCTTTGGTGCCCAAGGAGTCTATAACTGAAAAAAGTTTGAAAATCGGTTGTGTAGTTCTTGAGATATGGTCTCACTTCCGGTTGACCCGGAAGTAAAGGTCAACATGGGGTCATGGTTACCCAAGGCTGATCTTTGGTGCCCAAGGAGTCTATAACTGAAAAAAATTTGAAAATCGGTTGTGTAGTTCTTGAGATATGGTCCCACTTCTGGTTGACCCCTAAGTAAAGGTCAACATTGGGTCACGGTTTCCCAAAGCTAATCTCCAATGCCCAAGGAGTCTATAACTGAAAAATGTTTGAAAATCGGTTGTGTAGTTCTTGAGATATGGTCCCACTTCCGGTTGACCCCTAAATAAAGGTCAACATTGGGTCACGTTTTCCCAAAGCTAATCTCCAATGCCCAAGGAGTCTATAACTGATAAAAGTTTGAAAATCGGCAGTGTACTTCTTGAGATATGGTGCTGCAAAGATTAACTAGTAGCGCCCGGGACAAAATCGTCGAGCGCCCTGGGCAACAGAATCACGACGTACATGTACACATGCACAAGCCATCGTTTCAATACGCTATAGATCGATATTTTTGTATAAATAGTGTGCAGCGACTGGTACCCAGAAGTCGGCTATTTCGTTACGGCATTTCGCGTGCATTTTTCTCTGTGTCGCAGGGCATCCTGACTACATTTTTAGTCGATGAACGGAACCTTGTCTCCAAGCCATTGGTGTCCGATTTGTCACTGAATCGTTAATTATCGTCGAAATTGTTCTACTTTGATAAGTTTTAATGACCAGGAACATCTCTTATTAAAAGCAATTAACTTTTCAAAACAGTTTATGTAATTTAAAAAACTAATTCGTAATTTTAATTGAAAATATCGTGTTTTTGACTGTCAAAACATTTGTCCTTTCAGCGCCAAGTGTTTTGTACACAGAACAAAAACGCGCCAACAAATGACGTCATTGATGACGTTTTATGAATTTTTTGCCACGCTACAGAGCTACATAATAAGACGAGTCTATATTTGAAAACAGTTTGAGGATCAGACATATACTTCTTGAGATATGGTGGGAACAAGATTGCCTAATTAAATATTCATGTCATTATAACTCAGCTAATTAATGAAGAACTTGAACAATTTTACTCTTAGCATAATTTCATGTTCTAAGCTTCAATTTGATGTAAGATCTGAATCTCCCATATCTATTATTTTAGAGCTTAGGTTCGTACAAAATCGTGTACAAAAGCTATGGCAATTTTGACAGAAACAAAGAATAATAATAATAATAATAATAACTAGACACTAAGTGTTTGTGAACAAACACAAAGCTGTTCCGTTTTGTTGTGCTTTGATTAATTGATCCAGACATTTAAACTGAGCTTAAGTTCAAGATTGAACGATATGGTTCCATTTCCGGTTGACCCGGAATTAAAGGTCAACATGGGGTTACGGTAACCCAAGGCTTATATTCAATGCTCAAAGGGTTTATAACTGAAAACAAAGAAAATTGGCTAAGTAATTATTGAGATATAGGCCCACTTCCAGTTGACCCGGAAGTAAAGGTCAACATGGGGTCAGGGTTACCCAAGTTCAATCTTTAATGCTCAAAGGATCTATAACTGAAAAGAAATTGAAAATTGGTTGTGTAGTTCTTGAGATATGGTCCCACTTCCGGTTGACCCCTAGTAAAGGTCAACATGGGGTCATGGTTACCCAAGGCTGATCTTTGGTGCCCAAGGAGTCTATAACTGAAAAAAAGTTTGAAAATCGGTTGTGTAGTTCTTGAGATATGGTCTCACTTCCGGTTGACCCGGAAGTAAATGTCAACATGGGGTCATGGTTACCCAAGGCTGATCTTTGGTGCCCAAGGAGTCTATAACTGAAAAAAATTTGAAAATCGGTTGTGTAGTTCTTGAGATATGGTCCCACTTCTGGTTGACCCCTAAGTAAAGGTCAACATTGGGTCACGGTTTCCCAAAGCTAATCTCCAATGCCCAAGGAGTCTATAACTGAAAAATGTTTGAAAATCGGTTGTGTAGTTCTTGAGATATGGTCCCACTTCCGGTTGACCCCTAAATAAAGGTCAACATTGGGTCACGTTTTCCCAAAGCTAATCTCCAATGCCCAAGGAGTCTATAACTGATAAAAGTTTGAAAATCGGCTGTGTACTTCTTGAGATATGGTGCTGCAAAGATTAACTAGTTAAATATTCAAATGTAGCGCCCGGGACAAAATCGTCGAGCGCCCTGGGCAACAGAATCACGACGTACATGTACACATGCACAAGCCACCGTTTCAATACGCTATAGATCGATATTTTTGTATAAATAGTGTGCAGCGACTGGTACCCAGAAGTCGGCTATTTCGTTACGGCATTTCGCGTGCATTTTTCTCTGTGTCGCAGGGCATCCTGACTACATTTTTAGTCATGAACGGAACCTTGTCTCCAAGCCATTGGTGTCCGATTTGTCACTGAATCGTTAATTATCGTGGAAATTGTTCTACTTTGATTAGTTTTAATGACCAGGAACATCTCTTATTAAAAGCAATTAACTTTTCAAAACAGTTTATGTAATTTAGGAAACTAATTCGTAATTTTAATTGAAAATATCGTGTTTTTGACTGTCAAAACATTTGTCCTTTCAGCGCCAAGTGTTTTGTACACAGAACAAAAACGCGCCAACAAATGACGTCATTGATGACGTTTTATGAATTTTTTGCCACGCTACAGAGCTACATAATAAGACGAGTCTATATTTGAAAACAGTTTGAGGATCAGACATATACTTCTTGAGATATGGTGGGAACAAGATTGCCTAATTAAATATTCATGTCATTATAACTCAGCTAATTAATGAAGAACTTGAACAATTTTACTCTTAGCATAATTTCATGTTCTAAGCTTCAATTTGATGTATGATCTGAATCTCCCATATTTATTATTTTAGAGCTTAGGTTCGTACAAAATCGTGTACAAAAGCTATGGCAATTTTGACAGAAACAAAGAATAACTAGACACTAAGTGTTTGTGAACAAACACAAAGCTGTTCCGTTTTGTTGTGCTTTGATTAATTGATCCAGACATTTAAAGTGAGCCTAAGTTCAAGATTGAACGATATGGTTCCATTTCCGGTTGACCCGGAATTAAAGGTCAACATGGGGTTACGGTAACCCAAGGCTTATCTTCATTGCTCAAAGGGTTTATAACTGAAAACAAAGAAAATCGGCTCTGTAGTTCTTGAGATATGGTCCCACTTCCGGTTGACCTAGAAGTAAGATCAACATTGGGTGACGGTAGAACAAGGCTAATCTTCAATTCTCAAAGACTCTATCACTGAAAAAAATTTGAAAATGGGTTGTGTAATTCTTGAGTAATGATCCCACTTCCGGTCTACCCGGAAGGAAAGGTTAACATGGGGTCATGGTAACCCTAGTTTAATATTCAATGCTTAAAGGGTATGTAACTGAAAGAAATTGAAAATTGGCTAAGTAATTATTGAGATATAGGCCCACTTCCAGTTGACCCGGAAGTAAAGGTCAACATGGGGTCAGGGTTACCCAAGTTCAATCTTTAATGCTCAGAGGATCTATAACTGAAAAGAAATTGAAAATCGGTTATGTAGTTCTTGAGATATGGTCCCACTTCCGTTTGACCCCTAGTAAAGGTCAACATTGGGTCACGATTTCCCAAAACTAATCTCCAATGCCAAGGAGTCTATAACTGAAAAAAGTTTGAAAATCGGTTGTGTAGTTCTTGAGATATGGTCTCACTTCCGGTTGACCCGGAAGTAAAGGTCAACATGGGGTCATGGTTACCCAAGGCTGATCTTTGGTGCCCAAGGAGTCTATAACTGAAAAAGTTTGAAAATCGGTTGTGTAGTTCTTGAGATATGGTCCCACTTCTGGTTGACCCCTAAGTAAAGGTCAACATTGGGTCACGATTTCCCAAAGCTAATCTCCAATGCCCAAGGAGTCTATAACTGAAAAATTTTGAAAATCGGTTGTGTAGTTCTTGAGATATGGTCCCACTTCCGGTTGACCCCTAAATAAAGGTCAATATTGGGTCACGTTTTCCCAAAGCTAATCTCCAATGCCCAAGGAGTCTATAACTGATAAAAGTTTGAAAATCGGCTGTGTACTTCTTGAGATATGGTGCTGCAAAGATTAACTAGTTAAATATTCAAATGTAGCGCCCGGGACAAAATCGTCGAGCGCCCTGGGCAACAGAATCACGACGTACATGTACACATGCACAAGCCACCGTTTCAATACGCTATAGATCGATATTTTTGTATATATAGTGTGCAGCGACTGGTACCCAGAAGTCGGCTATTTCGTTACGGCATTTCGCGTGCATTTTTCTCTGTGTCGCAGGGCATCCTGACTACATTTTGTGTCGATGAACGGAACCTTGTCTCCAAGCCATTGGTGTCCGATTTGTCACTGAATCGTTAATTATCGTGGAAATTGTTCTACTTTGATTAGTTTTAATGACCAGGAACATCTCTTATTAAAAGCAATAAACTTTTCAAAACAGTTTATGTAATTTAGGAAACTAATTCGTAATTTTAATTGAAAATATCGTGTTTTTGACTGTCAAAACATTTGCACTTTCAGCGCCAAGTGTTTTGTACACAGAACAAAAACGCGCCACAAATGACGTCATTGATGACGTTTTATGAATTGTTTGCCACGCTGCGTAGCTTCATAATAAGACGAGTCTATATTTGAAAACAGTTTGAGGATCAGACATATACTTCTTGAGATATGGTGGGAACAAGATTGCCTAATTAAATATTCATGTCATTATAACTCAGCTAATTAATGAAGAATTTGAACAATAACACTCTTAGCATAATTTCATGTACTAAGCTTCAGTTTGATATAAGAATTAAGTCTCCCATTTTTATTATTTTAGAGATTAGGTTCGTACAAAATCGTGTACAAAAGCTATGGCAATTTTGACAGAAACAAAGAATAATAATAATAACTAGACACTAAGTGTTTGTGAACAAACACAAAGCTGTTCCGTTTTGTTGTGCTTTGATTAATTGATCCAGACATTTAAAGTGAGCCTAAGTTCAAGATTGAACGATATGGTTCCATTTCCGGTTGACCCGGAATTAAAGGTCAACATGGGGTCAGGGTTACCCAAGTTCAATCTTTAATGCTCAAAGGATCTATAACTGAAAAGAAATTGAAAATCGGTTTTGTAGTTCTTGAGATATGGTCCCACTTCCGGTTGACCCCTAGTAAAGGTCAACATGGGTCATGGTTACCTAAGGCTGATCTTTGGTGTCCAAGGAGTCTATAACTGAAAAAAAGTTTGAAAATCGGTTGTGTAGTTCTTGAGATATGGTCTCACTTCCGGTTGACCCGGAAGTAAAGGTCAACATGGGGTCATGGTTACCCAAGGCTGATCTTTGGTGCCCAAGGAGTCTATAACTGAAAAAAGTTTGAAAATCGGTTGTGTAGTTCTTGAGATATGGTCCCACTTCCGGTTGACCCCTAAGTAAAGGTCAACATTGGGTCACGGTTTCCCAAAGCTAATCTCTAATGCCCAAGGAGTCTATGACTGAAAAATGTTTGAAAATCGGTTGTGTAGTTCTTGAGATATGGTCCCACTTCCGGTTGACCCCTAAATAAAGGTCAACATTGGGTCACGTTTTCCCAAAGCTAATCTCCAATGCCCAAGGAGTCTATAACTGATAAAAGTTTGAAAATCGGCTGTGTACTTCTTGAGATATGGTGCTGCAAAGATTAACTAGTTAAATATTCAAATGTAGCGCCCGGGACAAAATCGTCGAGCGCCCTGGGCAACAGAATCACGACGTACATGTACACATGCACAAGCCACCGTTTCAATACGCTATAGATCGAAATTTTTGTATAAATAGTGTGCAGCGACTGGTACCCAGAAGTCGGCTATTTCGTTACGGCATTTCGCGTGCATTTTTCTCTGTGTCGCAGGGCATCCTGACTACATTTTTAGTCGATGAACGGAACCTTGTCTCCAAGCCATTGGTGTCCGATTTGTCACTGAATCGTTAATTATCGATGGAAATTGTTCTACTTTGATTAGTTTTAATGACCAGGAACATTTCTTATTAAAAGCAATTAACTTTTCAAAACAGTTTATGTAATTTAGGAAACTAATTCGTAATTTTAATTGAAAATATCATGTTTTTGACTGTCAAAACATTTGCCCTTTCAGCGCCAAGTGTTATTTGTACACAGAGCAAAAACGCGCCAACAAATGACGTCATTGATGACGTTTTATGAATTTTTTGCCACGCTACAGAGCTACATAATAAGACGAGTCTATATTTGAAAACAGTTTGAGGATCAGACATATACTTCTTGAGATATGGTGGGAACAAGATTGCCTAATTAAATATTCATGTCATTATAACTCAGCTAATTAATGAAGAACTTGAACAATTTTACTCTTAGCATAATTTCATGTTCTAAGCTTCAATTTGATGTAAGATCTGAATCTCCCATATCTATTATTTTAGAGCTTAGGTTCGTACAAAATCGTGTACAAAAGCTATGGCAATTTTGACAGAAACAAAGAATAATAATAATAATAATAATAATAATAATAATAATAATAATAATAAAAATAATAATCCCAAGAAAAACAAAACCTGTTCCGACTGCTAAGTCGGAACAGCTAAAAATAATAATCCCAAGAAAAACAAAACCTGTTCCGACTGCTAAGTCGGAACAGCTAATAATAATAATAATAACTAGACACTAAGTGTTTGTGAACAAACACAAAGCTGTTCCGTTTTGTTGTGCTTTGATTAATTGATCCAGACATTTAAAGTGAGCCTAAGTTCAAGATTGAACGATATGGTTCCATTTCCGGTTGACCCGGAATTAAAGGTCAACATGGGGTCAGGGTTACCCAAGTTCAATCTTTAATGCTCAAAGGATCTATAACTGAAAAGAAATTGAAATTCGGTTTTGTAGTTCTTGAGATATGGTCCCACTTCCGGTTGACCCCTAGTAAAGGTCAACATGGGGTCATGGTTACCTAAGGCTGATCTTTGGTGCCCAAGGAGTCTATAACTGAAAAAAAGTTTGAAAATCGGTTGTGTAGTTCTTGAGATATGGTCTCATTTCCGGTTGACCCGGAAGTAAAGGTCAACATGGGGTCATGGTTACCCAAGGCTGATCTTTGGTGCCCAAGGAGTCTATAACTGAAAAAAGTTTGAAAATCGGTTGTGTAGTTCTTGAGATATGGTCCCACTTCTGGTTGACCCCTAAGTAAAGGTCAACATTGGGTCACGGTTTCCCAAAGCTAATCTCTAATGCCCAAGGAGTCTATAACTGAAAAATGTTTGAAAATCGGTTGTGTAGTTCTTGAGATATGGTCCCACTTCCGGTTGACCCCTAAATAAAGGTCAACATTGGGTCACGTTTTCCCAAAGCTAATCTCCAATGCCCAAGGAGTCTATAACTGATAAAGGTTTGAAAATCGGCAGTGTACTTCTTGAGATATGGTGCTGCAAAGATTAACTAGTTAATATTCAAATGTAGCGCCCGGGACAAAATCGTCGAGCGCCCTGGGCAACAGAATCACGACGTACATGTACACATGCACAAGCCACCGTTTCAATACGCTATAGATCGATATTTTTGTATAAATAGTGTGCAGCGACTGGTACCCAGAAGTCGGCTATTTCGTTACGGCATTTCGCGTGCATTTTTCTCTGTGTCGCAGGGCATCCTGACTACATTTTTAGTCGATGAACGGAACCTTGTCTCCAAGCCATTGGTGTCCGATTTGTCACTGAATCGTTAATTATCGTGGAAATTGTTCTACTTTGATTAGTTTTAATGACCAGGAACATCTCTTATTAAAAGCAATTAACTTTTCAAAACAGTTTATGTAATTTAGGAAACTAATTCGTAATTTTAATTGAAAATATCGTGTTTTTGACTGTCAAAACATTTGCCCTTTCAGCGCCAAGTGTTTTGTACACAGAGCAAAAACGCGCCAACAAATGACGTCATTGATGACGTTTTATGAATTTTTTGCCACGCTACAGAGCTACATAATAAGACGAGTCTATATTTGAAAACAGTTTGAGGATCAGACATATACTTCTTGAGATATGGTGGGAACAAGATTGCCTAATTAAATATTCATGTCATTATAACTCGGCTAATTAATGAAGAACTTGAACAATTTTACTCTTAGCATAATTTCATGTTCTAAGCTTCAATTTGATGTAAGATCTGAATCTCCCATATCTATTATTTTAGAGCTTAGGTTCGTACAAAATCGTGTACAAAAGCTATGGCAATTTTGACAGAAACAAAGAATAATAATAATAATAATAATAATAATAAAAATAATAATCCCAACAAAAACAAAACCTGTTCCGACTGCTAAGTCGGAACAGCTAATAATAATAAAAATAATAATCCCAAGAAAAACAAAACCTGTTCCGACTGCTAAGTCGGAACAGCTAATAATAAAAATAATAATCCCAACAAAAACAAAACCTGTTCCGACTGCTAAGTCGGAACAGCTAATAATAAAAATAATAATCCCAACAAAAACAAAACCTGTTCCGACTGCTAAGTCGGAACAGCTAATAATAATAATAATAATAATAATAAAAATAATAATCCCAAGAAAAACAAAACCTGTTCCGACTGCTTAGTCGGAACAGCTAATAATAATAATAAAAATAATAATCCCAACAAAAACAAAACCTGTTCCGACTGCTAAGTCGGAACAGCTAATAATAAAAATAATAATCCCAACAAAAACAAAACCTGTTCCGACTGCTAAGTCGGAACAGCTAATAAAAACAAATAAAAATCTTAACAAAAACAATAGCTGTTCCGACCACTACGTCGGAACAGCTAATAAAAACAAATAAAAATCTTAACAAAAACAATAGCTGTTCCGACCACTTCGTCGGAACAGCTAATAAAAATAATAAAAATCTTGACGAAAACAATACCTGTTCCGACTGTAGGTCGGAACAGCTAATAATATTAATAATAATAATAATAATAATAAAAATAATAATCCCAAGAAAAACAAAACCTGTTCCGACTGCTAAGTCGGAACAGCTAATAATAATCCCAAGAAAAACAAAACCTGTTCCGACTGCTAAGTCGGAACAGCTTATAATAATAATAATAATAAAAATAATAATCCCAAGAAAAACAAAACCTGTTCCGACTGCTAGGTCGGAACAGCTAATAATCCCAAGAAAAACAAAACCTGTTCCGACTGCTAAGTCGGAACAGCTAATAATAAAAACAAATAAAAATCTTAACAAAAACAATAGCTGTTCCGACCACTACGTCGGAACAGCTAACTAGACCTTGAGTTTTTGTGCATCACAAGCTAAACCTTGTATGAAAGTAATAACATCAACAGCGTTATTAACCTCATTGATTTTATTGGGTTTTTTCTCTAACAGGAAGCTCATGGCAAAGATGTGCTTGCCTAGTGATTCATGAGCCAGCCCACTTGCCGGAACCAACTCGGGGGACTAATTCTTATAACAATTTTCTCAGTGTTGCAAATAATCCACATATTACCATTCCGTTGTTGTTAAGTCAACGGCCGTTTAGATGGTAACATTTTAAAGCACATATTGTATTTGGGCTTGTGCATACTCAAACAGCCGTTGTGTTTGTCACTTGGCAAGTTGCCTGTCAACACTATTTTCTCTTTGTCAGAGTGCTGCTGTACTTTTTCCAATAAAGCCATCAAAAGGGATATTTATTACGGAAGCGTATTTACGGAAGCGTATTGCCGCCACTTGAATAAAAAATATCTCTCTTATCTTGTACGTACACGATAACTTATCGTGCACGTACACGATAAGTATGGATTTATCGTGTACGTACCCGATAAGTTACCGTGTACGTACACGATAAGTTTGGATTGATCATGTACGTACATGATAAGTTATCGTGTACGTACAAGATAAGAGAGATATCTTCATATTCATGTGGCGGCAATACGCTTCCGTAATTTAGGTAACATTTTGTAGAAAAGTTCCTTTGTTATATCAGTTGTTTGCAAAGTTTAGAGCGGGTTCAGTGCAGGTCTATTAGTCTGTGAGGCAGAGGCTGAAATTTCACATTGGTTACTAAACTTAGAATTTGATGCAGAATATGTATTTCTCCCCTTAGCAAAGGTTACAGGATCTTTGAAAGTTGTTCATTTTTGTTTTTTTCTGATTATGAGAGAATTGTTAACAATGTGCCCCCTGTTATGTGTTGTTGCTAGCATTTTTTTTAACGCTGATGCACAACACATAATGCAAGAGAAAACAAGAACAATCGCGCTAGAACATTATTTTTTAAACAACTAAAATACATAGGAAAACAATTAAAAGTAGAGTGGAAATCGCATCATACAGCTTGGGAAAACGATACAAAAGAGAGTGAAGAGCAGCATTTGTTCTTGCCCTTTTGTGTTACAGTTCCACTACATCACAGTGTCTAGAGATAACAAGGACATCTGGCAATTGGTAAATCAAAACATGTTATATAAGCATTTAACAACAAACTGGCAAGAAATCCATGGATTCCGTTATTTATCAAAGGGAGTCTCAAGTGAATACATTGGGCTGAATAACACTTTTCCTTGTCAGAAATATTTAAAGCTATTCTAGTCGAGACCTATAAAAGTAGAAAACGCATGTGAACTCTCTTCTAAGTGCCATGTTGATTGGATAAGGTCAGGCACCATACAGGTGCTGCATACTCAAGTAATGGCCCACTAAATATAATAGAATAAACCTACACTTTAAGCTTCACAAACAATTGATATTAATATAAGGCAACTTAAACAATGTCACTTATAAAAATTAATTTCTCTTAATGACCTTTAATATTGAAAAGGTACAGCAGCACTCTGCAAAAGAGGAACGTCGTTGACAGGCAAGCATGTTGCCAAGTGACTAATACAATGGCTTTTTGAGTATGCACTTGTTGTTCACTCTCCGTGTAAAATAAATACATGGGCTTAAAAAAAATAAGACTAGAAAGTTAACATAACAATAACAGAAGAGGCTAAGAAGGTTTCGGATTTTACCGTGAAAATCTTTCGAAAACTGGTAGTAATCTCTTTTTTTGTGTGGAAATGCTATTAAAGTTTATGAAAAGTTGATGACTATTTGCAACAAGATAGAATTAGTCCCTTGAGTTGATCCAAAGTATGTGACATTTCAAAAGGTTTCAAAAGGTGCTTCTGAATATTGGGTTAATTTTAAATAACTTTTTATGAAACAAAAACGAATAGCTGGAAACTGCTTTCTGCCTAAATGACCTGTGACTACAGTTGGGGTATAAACGTAAAGACAAATTAGAATTGGCCCCAAGTATTTAACCATGGCAGAGTGTTTCTAAAAGTTTACAACATTGTTTCAATGATAATGTTGATCACTTCACCTCTTTGATATGAAGTAGTGTATTTAACACTAATGACAATCTTTATGAATCAGTGATTCTGAAAGATAAATCAAAGCTTACCTTTACAGCTGAAACCGTGACCGGTGACAGGTGTGAAGTTTTAAAACGTTGCTGAAAGAGCGTCTATCTGCACGGTTCTTCTTTCTGATTTTCTGGAGGAAAAACTTCTGCAGAAGTAAAAACGTCAGATAAGAAATGATGTTGTACAGGAGCACGTCCTTTTTATAATCTCATACCATCCGCAAACGGATAGGTTACTCGTACTAAATAAATCTTTTGAAGCTTGCTTTGTTTGGGCCGGGTCCGGTTATGCAAATCACATCCAACTTGACGAATAGGCAGTCATCAATGTGGTTGTAATTTGCATAACCGGACCTGGCCTGATGAATAACGCAAGTGAATAAAACATGTCCTTGAACTGCGCTGCTATTGTCGTGTGACAAATGACAATACTTTTTCACGGATCTTGGATAGGAACGCAATTTTAGTTGTTCCAGCGCAGCTATTATTTTCGTTAATTTGTAGTCCGAACAATTATTGTGTGTATTCGTTTTTAGGTGATTTAGGGCAACAACCAAATACCTGTTGTTAGTGTTCATTTTTTTCTAGGAAAATATGATCGAACAGAAACTTTGCATGCATTCAAGCGGTGGAAAGTAACATCCAACATTTCAGGTCCTGTTCGAATGACGTCACCAAGTGTCACGTGACGTCAACTTAAAGGTCCAGTTTAACAATATATATAGGCCCTATGTACAGAAAAAAAATGTGCGATCGAGCTGAAACCTGGTATAAATTCAAGTCGGGATGCATTAATTTGAGGTCGCACCACGACGATGTCATCAAGCGACATGTGACGTCACCTTAAAGGTGCGCTTTTCAAAGATGTATATTTACAAGAAAAAAAGCACGATCCAGCTGAAACGTTGCATGTAGGCCTACTATTCAAACTGGGATGTGTAACAACCAAAATCTAGTGAAGTATACAGCAAGACCACTTTGTGCATATTTTCCTATGGGCCTATTTTTTTTCTTTGCTTGTCATTAAAAAAAGAAAAGAAAAAAAGTCCTCTCTAAAATTACCCCCATTTTCGTGGTAACACTAGGGTCTCATATCTGACTTGCTTGCACACGGCTACATGTATGGTTTCTTTCTTCCCTCTACAAACAAAATTACGTTAGGTCTATATGTTTACCCCTTGCCCCCCTTGCCACCCCCCCCCCGCTGAAAGGGAAAGCCCCTCAGAAAACCACATTTAAAGATTGTTTGCTTCACTTTCCTTCACTTATTGATTTTGCCATGCACGCACTATTGAACATCCAAATAAGGATCTTTCAGATGCTTGTGACTGAAGAACTTTTTTCCGCCAATCTTTGCATCAATATTTTGCTCGCCTCGTGACAAATCTCATAGAGTCGTATACGCATTCATATCAGTATTTTAGTGTATTTGAGGGAATCTCTGAAATTATTTGATTTCCTGTCCAATAATCGGGTAGGGAAGTGAGGGATGTTCTGTGGTTGTTCATCTCTTTGTCAAGAATGATTACGACGCGGAACAAGTAGCGTCTCCACCATGCTCCAAGCGTAGAACTAGACATCTCACCAGGACCGGCGCATGCTTCCTCTCCAAATGCTCTACCATGGAAACAGCACCTCACGCAACTATATCTTCTTCTACCAGAGGCCACTCGTCAAGATTTGTGAAACCACACTCTAGCACCTCAGTCTACTGTCCTCCTTCCTTTCAGGTTCTTTTGATAAGTGTACAAAAAACTTAAATGATGGACAATTTAGTTCAATGTTTATGCGCTGTAGTAAATTCCAGAACTCCGATCAAAAGCCCTGGGCTCAGACATAATATTGGGTATTTTGAGTAACTTGTGTGTCGACCCCAAGATCCTGGTAGAGAAACCGCCCATAATGACAAATTATAAATATCTCATTTCAATATCTTAGTAAACTTTATGGGGTCGTGTTTTAAAACCGTAAACAAAAGAAGTTTAAGAGGTTATTTTCAAATAGATAGTCCCGAAGAAAACAAATCCTAAGATCATCCACATGTATGCGAAATTGTTTTTAGGATATGAGCATGAGGGAAAAACCTTAAACACTTCAACGTTTGTCAATATATTGTTTAGCGTATTTTTGACATGATGGTTTGTAACAATTAGATGTAAACAATAGAACGTGTTGTCAACATTATTGTGTGGTTTACATACCATGAATTTACAATCATCTTTTAAAAATTGAATTCAATATTTTAATCATCCCTATTCTGCAAACCATTATGAACTCCCTGCGTTCATTACCACGACTCATGCTTTTGGTTTTATTGTATAAGCGCGGGGTAGGGTATAAGGAAGGGGGCTGTGGTTGCCATCTCTTCACATTGAATGATTCTTTTTGATTGGTTAAAGAAGATCGACGTAATTTTTCAATTTCAATCTAAATTGAATGGTTCTTGAGTTTAATTTAATGAAAAATTTGTAAAATTGGACGGAAAAACGTTAACAAGACGACAAAAAAGAAGAGAGAAAAAAAGGTGAATGGTTTAACGGGGTAAAAATGGTGTGTAAACGCCTCTGAAGTGTCCTGCACTATAATAAGTCCCTACTGTGAAAAATTTTCCCGATGTCCTAAAGCGGGCACCGAGCCACACGACGAATTAGGTATTGGGCCTCGCTCGCTGGTACGTCTCGTAGAAAGGCCCAACACTAATCTGACATATAATCTGTATACATATCCGCTTAATAAAACCCACGGTCTGCGGCTGTATAACCAATATTATACCTTTCCGTCCGTGTGGGTGCCCTTACACATGCCAACTTACGGGGTACTTTTAACAATGGAACAATGGACCCCGCAAGGCAATTTCAATAGGAACAATAGGGCCCCAAAAGGGAATTCTTTAGAAAAGGGAACAATAGAACAACAATAGCAGTACCCCACAAACCCGATCCGTAAGGTTGTGTGCGTGTGTCTGTGTTATTGGCAAAACAGTATTTCATGTATTGTCAAGTTCAATTACTGTGTCACCCACTTGCTATACTGGGTTAATAGATTCAGCGTCCTTTTTACAAGTGGGTTTTAAACCCGGACCTAAATAACAAAGGCCTAAACGCTAGTGTACAGTTAAAAGACAAGATCTAATACCCGATAAATAATAAATTGTTATTGGTACTTGATCGAGCAGGTTCGAGCAAAGACGACTCTGGCGAAGCAGGTCTTTGACGGTGTATAAAAGACATTATAAACTATTAAAAACTTTATATTATATGAAATATTTTGTCAATAGGAGGCTTATACAAAACAAAAAAGGTAGCATTTTAAGCGAATATAACCGCTCATTAGATCTCACCTCGTGATTGTATTCTGTTATATTGTACTCATATGAATCATATGTTTGTAAAATAACAATTGAACATTTCAGTGAAAACAGTGAAATAAGAGGGGGGAAAATGAAATAAAAACTATCGCCTTTGTGCATATTTTCTCCAAAATAAATTAACTATTTTAACTTAAATCTGTTTCTGGCTCCGTCTTTCATACAAAATTGATAACATATGAATTATTCCCAGTCATTTCTTTTACGTTCGCCTTTGTTATTTAGTTCCGGGTTTAAAAACCAAGTGGGCGTGGCAAGTGGGCGACACAATAACCGACCCTGGCAATACATGGAATTCTTGTTGTCAATAACACAGACACACGCACAGACGGAAAGAAATAATGTTGCCACAGTACATCCGCGGGTCCAGGATTTTGTTAAGCGGGGGTCAGACCGGAACAGGCATTTCTGAGCCGCACAAAACGTTTTTATTTTCAAACGCCATCCACATTGCTATGATCCTGGGTGTACAGTCTCCAGATACCCACATTTTACTGATAGCGTTATTATTTTTACTTGTCGAAAATTTGCAGATTCATGGCATTTTGTCAGGTTTATAGCTTAGTGGTTTCCTGTCTGCCTGTCATCTCTGTGGAACCCTGTTCGGAGCCCGTGTCTCATGTAGGTCTGATAGTTCACGAAAGCAATGGATACAATTGCACCCGATCCGACTACCCACCGCTGTTAATAAGCGAGACTTGAGGGGGGAAAATGCCACACTAGAATCGTGCCCGAAATATTATCATCTCACATAATAACACCCGCCACGATTGTAAGCGAGGCATGTCATTGTTTACGTTCTCTCCGTGGATCGGTTGGTGGCGCTGGCGCTACATCATGGCCGCCTCAGGAAATAAGGTACTCATGCTTAATGACTTCTTCCAGTTGCGGAAGTTTTCGCCCCAAAATGTGTCCCTACCTCCGAATCAGCAATGGATGAATCACATTGAACACATCCACTTTGTATTCAAGTGCTAAGGTAGAGATTCTTCCGATCAATGATTATTGGTAAGTTTAAGTTTCCTAAAAATAATGACATTCATGCTGCTCCAGCTAGTGCTAGGGGTGCTATCATTATCAATCATATGGTCATGAGTCATAAACATTTCTTGTAAAACTAGTTATAAGTTAGTACTCATTGTAGGTCTAGACCCTAGGTCTACCATGGTCTTGGTAGATGAACAGTGTAGGCCGATGGACTCCAGAAATTATTATAATAATCATTATTAATATTATTTAAAATAATACCAAAGCATTAAATAATGCTCCCAGGTGCTTTTAAAAAGTATAATTTATAAAACTTGAAAGAGGAAACCCTAAAACTAAAAAGAGATAAGAATAAATAACATACAAGCAATAAATACAAGTGTTTATTAATTAAAACAAACAATACACATTGCTAAATTTTATCAACTGATCAATGCATTCATTAGTGTTATCTTGCTAGCCATTTAGTGCCTAGCTTAACAACACTCCAGTTGCCCAACACTATCTTTCCTGTCAAACTCCACTTGCCACTGCCAACAACTGCAAAACCCTCTGACGTTACAATTCCAAATTGCAAGCATAAAGCATGGACGGAGGTAGTACAGAGCAAGGAGCCTAGCATTAGTAATTGTAGTTGCAATAATCGTAACCCTCCATCCTGTGATCGTCTGGAAGATGGAGGGTTACGATTATCACAACTATAGTAATGGCTCGTTTCAAAGCCTGTAGCATGGAACCTGTAAAGTACTCCGTTCATTCTCAAATTAATTTTTAATTCAAGAGCTTGTGTTGGACCCCAGCACTTGGCCTTAAATTTACTGTGGGGTTTTATAAATTGTTAGTGATTACTCAATGAGTTGTCTGCAAGTTGTCAGTATTTAGCTTAGGCCATGGTCTAAGTGGTCCTGTTTTTGACCTTGGTGCCCCACCAAAAGTTGTCCATCTTTTAAGATTGTCCTTTGCAAAATGGAAATATGGCCTTGCCGTCTAAAATATGAAATTCCAAGCCAGGTGTTGGGACTTTTCTGCAATTCAAGTGTTGACGGGAATGACAACAATATTTTCTACTAAACATTTCTGGTCGCACTTAATGGAATCATGCATTAGCCACCAAAACTGTCCATTCAGACATGGACTTACTGTAAAAAATAGATTATAAACAACCCTTCTTTATAGATAGACCCTGACCTTTTCATACCAATCAATCGGGCAAGAGATTCTTAATTGTAGTGCTATATTGCAGTCTACAAAACTAATTATTAAAAGAAACATCAAAAGAATACCTTTTAAGAGTTTCAAATCCACTTGTAATTGGATCAGTGTTTATTTATTTATCTTTTTTTCACACTTTTTTATTTATTTATTTTTTATATCTTTACACAGGAACTCTCTTAAAAGATGTTTTGTGATAACTGGTGACTGTGATGTCCAAAACTCAATTGGCATGTGAGGTCCATAAATGGGTAATTATTGTTACAAACTATAAATTCACAGTAAAAATAAAAAATAACAAAAAACATATGAGAAGTAGGTATAAAAACAACACCTTGACTGTCTACTGTGGAGGATGTTTGTTACTCCTTTTGGAACCCCAATATCTGCTTGAAAATTTTCTTGGGGGGGGGGGCACGTGAAAGAAAATACATAATTTCGGGGTGGGGCTATTTCACATTTCGAACCATTTATTGTGTATTTTTGTTGATCTCATTTGGTAGGAAGAAAATGGTGTGAAGGTTTTGAGCATGTCTGGTGGGATCTGGGGATTGTGGCTCCTGCCATGCTGCACCCCCCCCCCCCAAAAAAACACCGAAAAACAAAAACTGGACTTTGACCCCAGCACTAAAACTTTTGCCATTAGGTTCAATGGGACTGCATGCTGACAAATAATATCATCAATCATGATTGTGTTCTCTTATATTAAATGGTTGACCATGGTTTGACACATGGACGCATAAGCAAGGTTTGATTCAAGATTGCATAAGCAAAAAAGATAATAACTAAAAATAAGGAATAGGATGGCCACAACCACCTGACAAGGCGCCTTGTGACCGTTTTCACCACTGAAACATGGAAAACAAATACAAACAATTTTAAGGTGATCATCAATAAGGTTATTGCAAGGATGCCACACACACTTCATGAGCCAGATATGTTTTTAAAATCATCATTATAAAACTATTTATGAATATTTCTCTTTTTATTATTTTACTTTTGTAGTATTGGTAATTGACATTTTTAATTTATTTATAATTTACAGGCTTACAGGCAAGAAGTCTGATGATTGAAGATGTAATAACCAGTGACTCTGATTATGCTTTCAAAGGAAGTGAGAATCCATGTGATTGTATGTATACAAATTATCATTCTATAGTGTATAAAGCACTCGTTTCAGTGAAATGAGTACCTTTTGTTTGTGAAAATGTAACAATAGGATACTAGGAGCACCGCAATAGCCCCAGAACAGTCTGGTCAATTTCACAAGAAGTCTTAAAGGGACACACCGGCTTACTGTTTACCTACTTTAGTGATGTGGACAGACAGACAATACTTTGTAAATGGGTGTTGTAAAAAAAATCATCAAAATATCACGTAATAAACGAAAAATGTAAAGAGAAAAAAATGCGGTCAAAGGTCAGGTTATACGCTTTTCCAGCCGCTGCAACTGTCAAGTTTACGTGACAATGTTGCGCAATGTTGTAAGTAGACTGGTGCCCCGTTTATGTATTAATTAAAACAATGGCGAGGCATAAGGATCCAGACTTCATATCTATCGAGCACAAATTCACGTGTAAATAAAAATAGACTAGATACATACTAGAGCAAGGTTCCTTGCCCTAGGGTCAGTCCTAGTCGAAGTCCGCTCGCGGTCGTAACCAATAACTCTTTCGGTTGAACTTCCCATTTAAACAGTTATTGCTTACGACCGCGAAAACGCACCCCAACCTGTATTCTGTGTACGACGAACTGGACGAACTTACTTGCAATGGAGAATGTTTCTTCGACACAGGATCGGTACAAAAAACATCGCAAGGAAAAATACCCAGAAGGTGGTCCAACGAAAAGTAAAAAGTAAAAAAAAAACACGACAAATCCAAAGGGAAAGCCAGCAATAGCAGCAATTTGGGGGGGGGGGGTGGACATTGTGCAGCTATCATAGAAAAAGACCAGCTGTATGGGATAAACATTCCCCGTCGTCGTCCTGCGTGTGTAGCGCAAGCAACACATTACAATAGTTAGGGAATAATAGCTAGAGGTACAGACTAAAACCTTCGTATAAAACCGTAATTGTTGGTCTGGCTCCCTACCCCTCCGACGAGCTCCCAAGCTCACGGCTAGACCGGCAAGCTGGGGAGTTCATGCCCAGGGGTTTGTCTCTCTGGCCCAGACTGTACGGGATATGCCCCAAGGTTTACATTCCGCTAGCTCCCACGCTGGTGCGCCGTAAAACACGCATCGGTTGCACGGACTCTCTGAATGCGAATATTATGTTCGATTTTTCATCATTATTTACAAATTGTATCAATAATCTGAATACATAGTCTTTTTTGTCAAATACCCATGAATAATTGTACAAAAAAAAAGATTTAAATTTGGTTCAGTGATTTACTTTTATACGGCTGGAAGTAAAACTAACTCCGAAGATCACGTGATTTATCCGAACCACTTTTTTGGTTCGGATAAATCCCGTGACCTTCGTTTTTTGAAAAATGCTCGAAAACGTCAAAATTTGATGGTTTCTTTTAGGAACCGTTCTTCTCCATTCCTGGAAGACCTTTGAAGTCATATGTTAGCCTATTTTGTAGCCCAAATAGCCCAACGAAGCCGGTGTGCCCCTTTAATTATCAAATTGCATGAGAATTTAGTAGACTTACAGAAGACAAGTTTGTTGAGAAGTACACAAAAAACAAAGCCTTATGCGAACTTAAGTTGAAACTGGGTCACTAGCGCGTCATTTTCAGTCTTCAATCTTTACAATTGTTCAGTAGTTTTAGAATAATGTTTTAGTTTTTGTTTCAATGTCAAAGAGAAGTTTTTGCAAATAAAAAGAAAAAAAATTGTGCAAATTCATAATAAAAAACAATCAACCAACAGTCTGTGGTATGTGTGTGACAAGTTGTAAGGCAGCAATAATAAGCTAATGTACATGAACAATCTTATGTGTTTTATCAATATCTTAATCTTCTTTTTGCCATATTTATTGGATTTCTTTGTATTGCTGTTGACAGGAGGTGGTTCAGCACAATGAAGAGAGATGTCATGGAAACCACTGGCTTGAGGTGAAAGTAAGATGGCAAGGAACTAGACCTCCATGCAGCAGTTAATTGGATACTCAATGCTGATGATTTGCTTTAGGACTTTTGTATAATATTTTATTCCCACACTCAAAATGAATTCCAACACTCAAAATGAATTCAACAATCCAAATGGCTGTTTTTATTTTATGTTTTCAAAGTTATACTCTTTTGTATAATCTATATAAAATCTACCACCGCACAATGCTCATATTCAAATCCATGTTTGTGTACCATCAACTTAGGCTATTCATTTTTCATAGTGTTATTTTAAGAATCTGTATAGAACTAATGATTGAAAATTTTAATATCAAAGTTCAATACGCATTAATAGACTGTTTCTCCACCTGATATTATCGAGAGAGAAGATTATATGGCAACCCTAAAAATCACCATATCTTGTCTATTTGGGTGCATAACAAACGCTGTAGTTGTTTTGACCAAGTAACACTAATTTTGAACAAAAACACAGACAACCAGTATTTGACAAATAATGTGACCATCTAATAACACAATTTTCAAAGTCACTCTTTGAGGTGTTTTGATAGGTTATTATAACTAATCATTTCTTGCTTCTCAGTTTTTAACTTAACAAATTTTTTACGTTTTTTTGGTCGTCATGAGTGTAGTTTTTTGCATTGTTTTCTTTTTTATAGAGGTGTTCAGTTCTCTTCACAGAACATGCTATTGACATCACAATGCACAGAACCATAGGCAGCTAAAAAGCATTATATTACATTTTAAGCACAGACACACATACACATGTACACACTCCCCCAAACCCCCCCCCCCAAAAAAAAAAACACCCCCCAAAAACCCAAAAAACAGTTTTTCGAAAAAAGTTTGGTTAGTGTTCATTCGCAACCCTGATCCTTAAAACAAAAATGTACCACACCGTTTTGGCTTGGATTGTGTACTATTTGTTTCACTCTCTCAAAATGGATACCTTTCTCTTTGTTTTATTAGGTTCCTTCTTTTTCAGAAAATAATTTGATCACACACCAACCAAAGATGTTTTTTAAGTTGTGATTGTTGTTACTGTTTTTTATATTTATTTAATTTTTTTTTATTGAGGTGGGGGGGGGGGGGGAGTGTGGGTGTGGGTGTGTAAGCTATACTTTGTCCCTAATTTTCACGTGCTTTGTTACCCAATACCATGATTAACAGAAACACATTTTGTCCCTAGACTGAATGCCAATATAAAGGCTGTAATTCAGTATTTCTTGTTTTTATTTTGTCAAACAATGATTTCATGAACGTTTCTCTAGAATATACAAATTTAATTGTAATACTATGGAAAGCATTGGAATTAAATACAAACATGTTGCTGAAAAGAAATTGACTGCGTTCAATCTGAATACATTTATTTTGTATTTTTGCTGTAAATTTCCGATAAGCGTTTACTGACTAAAAACAAGGTAAAGTCTTTGCCCATTCACAAGGATAATCCCTTTGTGTATTGGCTTCTGTAATACATGAAACTCTTGAGGGTATAATAAATTGATTAGCCTACTTTAAAAAATGCTCTACGTAGGTGTTCCTCTGTCAGACTACAGGAAGTCAATTGAAGGGTAGCGCCCTCTTGCGTTATCTACTTTGCATATAATTACTGCGTATTATTTTAATTAAGTTTAAATGAAACTAAAATATTTCCCGAGCTAATTTGCGACATTTGTAAATTTGAAACGTTTGCCCTGATGAACAAAACAAAAACAATTGCAAACATCCACATCCACATCCACATTTTTCTTAGTTTCCAATGTTCTACTAAAAGTAAAGCATGCATATCTTTGGCACTCGCAGCAATAATTAAGGTTACTTTGTCAGTTATGACAATTTTTTTAGGATTTAATTATTTGTTACTATTTTTAAACTTATTTAATTCAGTAAACATGAATTTATTAATTTATCTATGCATGTACACAAGCAGAGTGAGGTTTTGGAGCACATCTCGGAATCTCAACCTGCCATCAGAATGCTCAAAGAACGTTTATAATCACTCAAAAAACAGCTTATTTTGTTTTGCTGAATTTATTCTTTTGTATAGTTTGGTTCATCTGCCATTGGCAACATTGACGGACCGATTATGTACACAAAAGATGCTGGCAGAGTTTTCTGCCCTTTCTAACCAAACCACTGCCCCATGTTGATTGACACGGTCCAGCTTAGGATATCACAGCGTATCAGCTGACCAGTGTACGATGTGGTAAGAAAATGGAAATATTATGCTGACAATGTGCCTAGTTTGAGGGTCCACCTTATTTATTGTATTATAGAGAAACAACGAAGTACAATGAACACTAACTTATGAAATGAGCAGGCTGCGGTTAAGAGACATGGTGGCTTTATAAAAAATCAACTCATAATTCAGGAATTAACAGACAAAACACTCAAACAAAAGACAACCAAGAAAACAAAAGTAATTTCCACGAGGATGATCTGCTGTTTATTGAAAGGTTACTAAACATACTAGGTTAGTTACAGTTTTCAAAGGAAATGCGAATTACCATTGCTTTTCTTTCTGTTCATCAACTTTTAACGTTTCATACTTAGCTGAAAAACATACATTAGTGACATTTTTTTAAAGAACCAGTCACACTGTCAAAATATGCATCTGATTGCTATTTTCTTCAGTTACCAGTGTCTTCGGATATGATGCATCATCATAAAGCAACTTGAAATGGTGAACACAGTGCAGTAATAAATTATGCCTACAAGTTTTGAGAAATAAATGATAATAATACGTAAAGGAAGACTTTTCTGAACTGAACTGAACTTTTAAAAGAAACAGTAGTGATTTGGTTCTGTACATCTATAGCCTTTTTACCGTTAAACTTGTGAAATTTCAACAGTAATCTGTAAATGTTATCTTACTGTGCCTACAATAACCCTAACTCCCATGAGCAATTCACTAAGATCCTTCCTCACTCTAACAAAATCCAAGACCCAAACTGTTGGAGTCTAATTATGGTCATATGCCAGTTTACCAGCACAGTCAACCAGAGTCAAACAGATATGCAGTTTGGGGAGATAGATATTGTACTTTGTGTAAGAGAATTAGAGCTTTCAAAGTGAATACATTAATACTAATAATTTCAAGGCATTGTATCTATACAATGTTTGGGCAAGAGAACATGAATTATAACTATACAGTTTTCGATAAATACATCATAACAGTGTAACACTGTGAAAAGTTCACTAAAATAGATGGTCACAGAGAAAACGACAAATAATTGTGTGTAAATTTTGAAGAGTAGCCACAATATTCTCTGTTGAATATGTCACATGGATAAACAGGAATTTCACGTTGGAATTTCACCATAAATAGCAAGTAGTAAGGTTGCCTTAAGGACAGTGTAATTTAAGCCTTTTGCTGCCCTTTTTGTTGTGTAGGTGAAATAAATTTGTATGTGTGCTACATTCTTGTCAGCTTGCATGTGCATACATTTTGCTTCAATCTTACATTTTTTTACCACCTCGCTAAGTTCCTTAGCAAAGGAACCACTGGGTCACACATACCCCCCACAGTGGACTGCCATATTTGTTTTAGTAGTTGGCCACTTAACTAGTAATTCTTCATTATCACTGAAGATTCAGTTACAAAAATAATTACCCATTTTTCTGAACCACTCAAACTGATTGATTTTCCGGCATCACAGTCACCAGTAGTCACAAAACATACATCTTTATAGAGTACCTGTGTAAACATAAAACAAACATGACAATTAGTACTACGGGGAAAAAAAAAAATAAAAGTGGATTTGAAACTATTTGGAGTCTCTAAACAAATTATAATAATGTTTTTGTTCAATACCCCCAAATGAAAGCCTATAAATTTCTCAAGTCTATACAAAATTACTTTAAAAATGCAAATTTTTATTGTGTGGAAAAACAGAATAACTAGAGCAGGATTTGAACCTATGATCTCCGGGTTTACATGCCAGTGCTCCACTAACAGAGCTACACGTATCCAGCCTAACAACATGTATGTATGTTGGCGGTCTCCCCTAACAACATAGAATCTTACCTGATATAGGAAAGAACCTTGCTTAGAATGCAAAGGTCAATCTGAAATCATCCTGAAAAAGAAAGGGCTAGTGGTGTATTATATTTTTACAGTGAGCCTATGTCTAAATTGACAGCTATGGTAGCTATGATTACACAATGCGCGTACATCATGTACATGTAAGCACATCTGAACATTCTTTAATGCAAATTTCACCTGGGACTAATAAAAGTGTTGATGTACATGTAAACAACTCTTTCAGTATTTACTCAAAATTTGTAAACTCCACAACAAAATTAAGAGGGTTAGCGACTGTATAACAAGTACCCTTCTGGATAAAATTTGTAGAAATTAAGAATGAAAGGAGCAATTGTGCTAGATTCTTTGCTCTGCACTGGCTATGTTCTGAAGTCTTTAGAAACACCTACATGTAGGCCTACTAAGTATTGTACTAGTATTTTAGCAATATTGTGAGTTGTGACTGTCACTGGTTTTGTAGTTGTCAGCAAGTTGACTGGAAAGGTAGTTTTGGGTTACTGAGTGAAGTGTTATTTTAGAACTTCGGTAACCACATCATAGCCCTATCACATCGTACATGTGAAAGAGCCTTTAGATTGGACTCCCGGAGCAAGTCCATTGTTATTAGCCACACTTCATGCTACCGAGAACAAAGAGCAATGTCCTACTACAACTACTACATGATGTACTGGTAATTGGTATCTAGTCCTAGAGCTCCTTAAATGAGCAAGGATAATATTAGGTTCTTCATAAGTTCGAGCCTCAAAGTCATGGGCCTTTCTTTTGAGCGACAACACTTAGGATTAATAATATCAATTATTATTTTGCAGAATAATTATATGTTATTTCGCAAAATGACAATTGATATTAAACTGCTCAAAGTAAGCCTAGGTCTATACAATGCAATTCTACTCTCGCTCGGGACAATCCATGATCCAATGAATTTCCTCACATTATTTCATATTTACTATTAAATGTAATACAGCACATGCATCACTATGGCAAGTACCATACGATAGTACTCTGGTGGTAGTGGTAGTCTGTTTGCCTATAAATAATGTAAATACACACTCATCCTCCTGCTCATGCACACACGTCATGAACGTTGGGCCTATTATATAACACCCAAGCAGATCCTTGCCATTTGATTGAAGGATTGTCCGTCACGTGACTGATCTAGCTGTAGCTGTAGCCGAAGTTGCCGTTTCGGACACGGCCTTACTGATCTACTTGGATGTTATATAAAACAAATAATGAATGTTTTTGATTCGTGCAACAGTGGCAGTGCGAATATTTGCATTCGTTGAAAGATGGAATGTTCCATTCAACTCGGCTCCGCCTCGTTGAATAGAACATTCCATCTTTCAACTCATGAAAATATTCGCACCATTGCACTCATAAACATTCATTATTTGTATACTATATTAGTACTATACAGTATTAGTAGTACTACGTACTACAACTACAAATACAAGTGACAGACTAGCAGAAGTACTACAGCGGAATTGTTTATGAAATCGTTTTTAATGAAACATTACTAGGGCAACTTACCAACGATCATTAATCAGCAGAATCTCTACACTATAAAAGCACCTGAATACAAAGTGGATGTGTTCAATGTGATTCATCCATTGCTGATTCGGAGGTACTCCTAGAACTATTCGGTTCGTTCCGCTATCGTCTCCCCGACCCTCATAGGTCATCATGTACAAAATCCTATTCAAAACTTTTTCCCCTTCACGTTTATGCACCTGGACTTCTCTTTTGAAAACGTAGCTCGCCAAAATTAGGCTCTATGTGTTTATTGTTTTCACAGTGAGCTCGGGGTGGGTCCAGAAAATCCACTCCGCAAAAAAAAGGTGCAAAAAATGATAAATTCCCATCGTTTATTCAGAATCGTCGCCTTCCGATAACAAAAATGGCCGCCGTCGCTTGTATCAATGGTATGCTGCGCGCAACGCTGGTTCGCAATAACCAACGGTTTACGTATAAAAGATAAGCCATTGATTATTGTGGACCAGTGTTGATCACAGAATACTATTGAATACCAGCTTAAGGCATGTCGTGGACCAGCGTTGCACGCAGCATACCAGTGATACAAGCGACGGCGGCCATTTTTGTTATCGGAAGGCGACGATTCTGAATAAACGATGGGAATTTATCATTTTTTGCACCTTTTTTTTGCGGAGTGGATTTTCTGGACCCACCCCGAGCTCACTGTGAAAACAATGAATACATAGAGCCTAATTTTGGCGAGCTACGTTTTCAAAAGAGAAGTCCAGGTGCATAAACGTGAAGGGGAAAAAGTTTCGAATAGGATTTTGTACATGATGACCTATGAGGGTCGGGGAGACGATAGCGGAACGAACCGAATAGTTCTAGGAGTAATTCGGAGGTAGGGACACATTTTGGGGTGAAAAGTCATTATTTCATGTCATGAGGCGGCCATGATTGGAAAGCGCCACCAACCGATAGTACGTTAACATTTCAATGACCTGCCTAGCTAACAATCGTGGCGGGTGATATTATACAAATATTGACTGCTTCGAGTGCTATGGTATACAAATATTGACTGCTTCGAGTGGCGTAGTAAAACTAGTCACTCGAGGTGATCCCCGAGCAGCCTATCTTCCCGAGCGAGGCGAAGCCGAGGGAAGATAGGCGGCTCCGGGGATCACCGAGAGTGACTAGTTTTACTACGCCACGAGACAAAGCAATCAATATTTGTTTTATAACACCTCCTCCATTTTTCTGGTAGAATCAATCGTCAAACAACTTAACGTACGTGCCAATCAATCGTCAAACAATAACTGTAAAATCTTACGTTGAAATACCGAGTTTTGACAAAAATAAGAGGGTACCAGACTACTGCTATTACGTTCGTTCTCTAAACCGTATTGAAAATGCACACATTCTGTTCATTACACCGGGTTCGAGGTTTTCAAGCAGCTCGTTTAAATCAATGTTTGAAGTCAATGTAGTCAGGGTACCAGGGTATCCATGCACTACTACATCGGTCGCTAGGCTGTCGTTGAATAGTTCCGTTGACTAGTTAGCGTTGCGTTCGTGGCACGCACTAGTAAAATTAAGGCATATCATGTGACGCGCTCTAAACCAATCACAACGCAGAAAATATGTATGAGGTGTTATAATTAAAACTACGACTCCCGAGGTGATCCCCGGAGCGTTCTATTTTCCCTCGGCTGCGCCTCGGGAAAATGGAACGGTCCGGGGATCACCGAGGGAGTCGGAGTTTTAACCAAAGCACGAGTAAAAACAGTCAATATTTGTTTTATAACACCCCAACAGACTATTTATCATCCTCGTACACGTAACGTTCGTACGCGCATTTCAGATACACAGATGCACAACTGATTGGGTTCGAGGTGGGTAAAAAACACGTCTGGGTACTGCGCGCGCCATGTAATAGTCGACTATTACATGGCAAACGACTATCACACGGCCGCCGGGTTTCTAGTAAAACTAAGACATCCATGTGACGCGCTCTAAACCAATGAAAGGGCAGATTTTTTGTAAGGGGTGTTATAATATGTAAGATATAATAATTATATTTCTGGCACGATTCTAGGCATTTCCCCCCCCCCCCTCAAGCCTCGCTTAATAACAGCGGTGGGTAGTCGGATCGGGTGCCAATTGCATCCATGCCTTTCCTCTTGAAATTTTCCAGTAGAGAATTTAAAATATATCTCAGAGCAAAAATGCCCTGCTCTTTACAAGAACCACCTAGAAAAAGGTATCAGGCCTGAGTGAGTACTAGTCGTGACTTCTCTTCTTTACCACACCCAAATGATCCAACAACGTTCCGATACCCCTCTCGTGATCAACACTGGTTAAGGTTGGGGGTTATAGAGTTAGGATTAGGGCAAGGTTAGTACACTGGGGCTGTCGGAACTGATAGGGTGTCGGAACATAATATACAAGTAAACCTACTCGTGGTCATACATGAAAACAAAGAGTATTGGTCAACGTATTATCACCGGTGCCATTTTATAAACTAATGTAAAATATTAATATTCTGATGGCAGTGTTTCTATATCATATACACCTCATAAGCAGTTCTTTGTTCTGAGTCATTACAATGGAGTGAGTGTGAGGCCAGTCCGGAAGGGCCAACTCTGCCACCTTGCACATTCCTAAGCAATGACAGAAGTAGTGGTCAGTGCACAGACAAGTCCAAATATGGGGCAATCGCCCACACTCTCATTTGTTTAATACGGCCCCCTTCTTAATCCAGCCAAACATATTCCTGTATGTATAATTATTCAAATGTCCCTTTAATGAAGTAGGAAACAATCCCTTTTATGGTTACAATTTGTGTAAGAAAGCATCTTGCTGTTTCCTTTATAAACCCTTGTAATTTCAAGTTGAGGACAGTGAGAGCCTCCACCATCAGTCGTGCATTAAAGAGTATCTTCAATCATCAATCCTGTGTCAACGTGTGTCTTCTTATAGTCTGAGAGCATATAGCCTAACTGGTTATATTATTATCAGGGATGAACTGCTCCATCATGAACTGGTTTAAGAACAGGACTGTTCTTAAACCATATTATGGCACGTGGCCTAATATCATACAGAGAGAAATGTAATTTCTTGTAACATTTTGTTCATATGGGTCATTCCGTGCCAAAAAGTCACCTAAAATCCGGAAAAGTTTGGCAGGCTCCGTCTCAGATTTTGCTAGTATTTTTTTTAAACGATCCCCTATGGGTGCCATGAACACACGCACAATTTTAGAATCATACTCTATCCTTATATCAGGTCACACATATGCACCTATAGTTTGTAACCAAATGTAATATAAAAACAATCGGACAAATTCACTTGGGCTCTAGAGGGTTTCACAAATGATATACAAATGACCTGTGCTACTTTTGACAGTATAATTTAGTTGATGGGATACCAGATACCCTTCAAATTAATTTGTAACTATATATCTTATCTCCATTTGTAGATACAGACCTCTAAAAATGCCGAAAACACAAAACGTCAATTTGAAGGGGCGGGGCTTAATTTTTTAGGGGGTCATATCTCAAAAATTATGAGGAGTAGGATTCTAAAATTGTGCGTGTGTTCATGGCACCCATACAGGATTGTTTTAAATTTTTTTAAGCAAAATCTGAGACGGAGCCTGCCTGACCCATCAGGTGAATTGGCACGGAATGACCCACATGTAGGCCCCTATTAAAGTATATTTATAAAAAGTAAATTTTAAGATAAACAAATCTCTCGTACAATACAATTACAAGGTTACGCTCGTTTGGCTAACTGTGCATCGTTTTCTGACACCCTTTCCAGTGTCAAGATTTAAAAATCTGTTGCAAACTTACAGTAGTTAATAATGAGTGTGTAAAAAAAGACAAGACAAATTTATTAGACTGTAGGAAATAAAACCAAACTATTTTAAAAAATAAACAAGAAAATAAATACAACGGTAAATGCAAAAAACATTGAAGCACATAATTCATTACACTTTGCTCGACTATGTACAGGGACGATTTGTTTAAAAGGTGGCATGATAAACAGGTCTTGGCATCGGGCCACATTGCCTTAAATGCCACCTAATTCAATCTTACTGGGTCTTCTACTTTATAATACCAACAGACGAAAAAGTGTTGTCCAGTAGTAGCCCTAATGTGAAGCCTAGGTACAAGATGCAAAGGCACATTTGACGTTTCCATTCCCCAAATGTACAGTACTCTATGTTTGAATAATATACATTTCCAGCGTTTCATAGAATAGCAGGAAATAGTTGTCTTAGAAATGCGGGGAACGCACTGTGGTACAATAATGATGATTACGTAATCGGGGTGTGGCAGCAGGAGGTTTAAATAGAGGAGAAATTGTGAATAGAGTTAGTTCTAGCTTTGCACACACATACAGATGACACATACTTGTCAGCGATGGATCAACAAGCACAAGCGGGTTTTATCGAAGAGCGAGTGAAACAAGCTGTGTTCCAATCACAGGCAGCTCTTATGGACAGGCTAGACGGCCTTATAACTTCAAAATTCGCTGGTTTTGAGAGCAAAATAAGCGACAGCCGGAAGGAAATTTCGGACAGTCAGCTAGCAAAGATACAGAGCAGTATTCTGGCAAATGACAATTACATCTTTAAACGAAAGAGTTATGAAGACCAGTTCAAATTTAACGTTAAAGTTACTACCAAGCTCAGGGATGCAGAATCCAACATTGAAGGAGGGAAAGATCTTCAACAAGCGTCTAGGGACATAGCCGAAGGTATATCACTCATTAATCACCGACAGAAGTTGGTTAGATTGGCCGATTCGTCAGAAATGGGCTGGAGGGTGGTGCGAGAACAATCCGTTGGCGTCAGATTCCGATGACGAAAAGAAGATGAATAGGGCAGAAGCAAGGGCCACCAAAAAGCTCAAGCTAGAGCAGGCGAAAAAGACCAAGAAGGCCAGATTTGCGTCATGGCCGACATCGCGAGCCTCTACGCAAGCATCCACGAGTCGCCAGTCGACGACTCCCTTTGCAGCCACAAGAAAGCCAGGTCTTTGCTTCAGTTGTGGGCAGCCGGGCCATTGGAAGTTTGAGTGCACCCAACTCAAGAGGCAAACGGCTAGAACAGATAAGATAAGTGATTCTTTGATAAATGGTATTGTCTTAAACGCATGTACAAACAACCCCGTTATTAATTCCGGGGAGGAAGCAGACCCAGGTCTTTAGAGCAGTGTAATGGTAGTTAGAGATCTGCTCCACAGATGCAATAATTATTGTGCACAAACTAAGAGCAACCGCATTTGCACTGTAACATCCCCGTTGGGTAGGTTAAATAAAGCCATAAAACAATGGGACCAGGCGGGGGCTAATGAGCATATAAAAGGAGTAATCAATAACGGGTACATGATCCCTTTCAGAACTCTGCCGGTGTCAACCCATTTGAAGAACACTAAGTCGGCCAGAGATCACCGTGTGTTTGTTATCGAAGAAATCGAGAAATTGTTAGAGAAAGGGTGCATTTTTTATTTTCTGAGGTACAAATAAAGCCTTGTACGGTCAATCCTTTAACGGTTGCTCAATGCAAGGGTGGAAAATTAAGGCTGGTTTTAGATTGTAGAAACATTAACTCATATTTGATGCAATTCAAGTTTAAATATGAAGACGTGTCAGTTGCAAACCAAATATTTCAAACGGGGGAGTTTTTGTTCACTTTTGATTTGAAATCTGCCTATCATCATATAGAGATATTTGAAGCTCACAAAACGTACCTGGGTTTTTCATGGGAGAACGAAGGGAAAACGAGGTTTTATCATTTTAATGTGCTCCCATTTGGGTTAACGACAGCAGCTTACATTTTCACTAATCTGACCAGGGTGGTTATAACGTTTTGGAGGTCACAAGGTCACAAGGTTGTCATGTTTTTAGATGACGGTTTAGGTGGTCATAGCAGCTCAAAGCAGGCCAGTATATCAAGCAAGTTTATAAGAGAATCTTTGCTAGATTTTGGGTTTTTGATCGCGGATGAGAAGTGTGATTGGTATCCATCTCAAACGGTTACATGGTTAGGCTTTTATTGGAACATGAAAATCGGTTTGCTACACGCAACTGCGAGCAGAATAGACAGAATAGTGATTGCACTGGATTCCCTCTTATATCAAATTGATGCAGATAAATGCAATATTGTTCCAGTCAGATTCTTGGCTTCGGCGGTTGGCCGAATAATTTCGCTTACGAATTCCGTTGGCAAATTGGTAAGGCTTAGGACTAGAGCATTATATCGCTGCATTGACGCACGCGCAAGTTGGAATGCGCCAGTAGTTGTAGACAGTGAAGCATACAAAGAGATTCAGTTTTGGAAACAGAATGTCAAGATTTTGAATGATCAACGTTTAAGTATTGAAAGTAAAGACATCAGTGAGATAGAAGTTTACACTGATGCTTCCGCTTTTGGTTACGGCGGTTATGTTTCCCTTTGTGCGGGAGCCTTGGCTGAAGGCACAGAAGTAGTAGGGGCTTGGGATGTACATGAAGCCCAGCAAAGTTCCACGTGGAGGGAGCTTGAAGCCGTAGAGAGAGTGATCAAAAGCAATGTGCATGTATTGGAGAATAAGAAAGTAAAGTGTTTCACTGATAACAAGAATGTTAAAACGGTGTTAACTTCAGGAAGCAGAAAGCTATGTTTGCAAAACATTTCTCTTGAGATTAATGACTTTAGTGTAACAAAGGGGATTACACTTAATCCAGAATGGATACGAAGGGAGAATAATACTAAAGTAAATACACTAAGCAGGAATGCGGATAGTGACGACTGGGCGGTGCAGTCTTGGGTTTTTGAGAATTTAAATAGAAAGTGGGGCCCACACACAGTCGACAGATTTGCATCTAACTTGAACACACACTGTTGCAGGTTTAATTCCAGGTGGTGGTGCCCAGGAATGGAAGGGGTAGATGCTTTTGGCCAGTGTTGGGCCAAAGACCTGAATTGGTTGGTACCCCCACCCAGACTCATTTTGAGAGTGTTAAAGAAAATGCAAAAAGAGGGGGCGAGGGGAACTTTGTTGATTCCCATGTGGAGATCGGCCCCCTATTGGCCATTCCTATCTTCAGGAAGAGGTTTATTTAACACATTTGTGTTGGATAGTATAAGGTACTGCCGCAAATGAATCTGATCGTTGAAGGGCAGGGTAAAAATGGCATTTTTGCTGTAAATCCACTGAAACTTAAATTGATAGCATTGAAGCTTGGTTTCTGAATCAGGCGAAGTATTATGAATGAATTTGTGATGATTGCTCACAATTGAGATCTCTTTCTATACCAGGTATCGGTTTGAGGCGAAACGTTACTGAGGCACTGGGAGAGGCAGGAGTGATGGACGGTGGTGTAGCAGAGCGGATGTGCAGACACAATGGCTTCAAGGAACGTCAGCAAGGTCAGCAAATACTACGGCAGCTTTAAAAGGTGGTGGAGCTTTTGTTCCAAAGGCGGCCACTCAGCTTTACCGGCAGAACCAATACTAGTGGCAGTCTACCTGACTGGGCTGCTCGATTCGGGGTGTTCCCACCATGTAATATCGTCAGCAGTTTATGGAATAAAATGGGCGCATGACATGAACGGGCTGACTGATCCTACAAGCAATGCCTTCATAAAAAATCTTCACGAGTCGGCAAAACGCACAACAGGACGAAGAGCAGTTAAGAAGGACGCAGTTTCTTCGGACATTATAATAATGCTTTGTGACAGTTATGTTGGTAACAATGATTTGTTAATTAATAGATATCTATTCATGATAACAATGGCATTTGCAGGTTTCTTACGCTTTGATGAGTTGAGTTCCATTAGATGTACTGAGTTAACCATTTATGATGATTATTTTAAAGTTGTTATACAGAAGAGTAAAACTGACCAATACAGGTCCGGTCATCAAGTGCTAATCTCAAAAGGTTCTAGCTCAGCATGCCCATATACCATGTTGTCAAGATATATGTCATTAGCAGACTTAAACACCAGAACCGACGCATTTTTATTTAGACCCGCATTCAGGTCAAAGAATGTGTGTAAATTAATTTTTAAGGACAAGAAGTTGAGTTACACAAGAGCAAGGGAGTGTATTTTGAAGATGTTGTCCTCAGTTGCACCCAATTTGAATCTAGGTTTACATTCTTTAAGGGCCGGCGGAGTAACTACCACGGCCAACAGTGGGGTGGGAGAGCGTTGTCTCAAGAGACATGGGCGTTGGAAGCGAGACGAAAGCAAGGATGGTTATATTGAGGACTCTCTTGAAAAGAGACTACAAGTTACTCAGAGGCTGGGTTTGTAAGAATTTATTGAAGTTAAATTTCAAGTCAGCCAGAAAGTGGTTTGAAATATGGGTTAATATATATGTTAATAAAGTGCAGATTCAGTCTACATGTTAAACCCAAGAGTTTGGCTATCATGATAGATTAAACCAGTTTTATTGTATTTCGAAAATTTCGGATTTTGTTAAGTGTGTAAGTGTAGCCGAAATCGTTTGAACGCACAGCAGGTTAGAAGTTTACCTGAATTTGGGTTGGCAGAAATTTACTTAAGTTGTATGAATGCATAAGATTGTGAACGAAGGTTACTAGTGACCCAGCATTTGTATTATAATGTATACTGTGAAAAGCCAAGGGTAAGAAGTTACCAGTAAACCTGTCATTTTTATTATAATGCATAATTATCGAAGAGCACCGTTAGAAATTACCCGGAATTTTGTATTACAATGTATGTTTCGAAGAGACAAGGGTTACAAGTTACCCGGAATTACGATATAATTTTGGAAACGGCAACAGGTAATGCGTTGCCCAGAAATTGATTCGAGTAAGTCGAAATTTTTTGTACTTAACTAAGTTTAATCAACAGGTCTCCTTCACTCTTAGAAAGGTACATTTTGTATGACCCTGGTGACCCCTACTTGAAAGTGGACTGTCCCTGAGCCAGAGGATGCAGTGGTGTGGTTGGTGGGGTTTAGCATGCCTTAGTGCTGTTATTCCCACCAATTAACCCGCAGCTTCCTCTGTTTCCCTCTCCATTTCAGGTAGGAAAAGTTACATTTATTTACATTAATTTCTTAGTTTTCACATAAAAATAGAAGTTAGAAGTGTAAAAGTTAATATTAGTTTTAGTTTGGTTTATTCTGATTTCAAGAGGTGTTGCTTTTATTGTGTTTAAACTTAGAGAAAGTTTGTGATATTTTGTAGACATGTCCATGTGAAACAATGGTTGCACTGGTCCAAAATTTGCCATATACTGGATCCAAGCAGACTTTTATTTAAGTTTTATTGAAGCAGAGTGGTATCAAGTAACTCAAGTTAAGGAAAGTTCATACTTCATAGGTTTGTTTGACATATTAGTCAGATCTGTTGGCTTTCTCCAAACTTGTTAGATTTTTAGTCAGAAAATTTATCTTTTATAACTATTTTAGGTTTCTGGGTCAGTATATGATGTATGTGGCTAGATGGCCCCAGACAGATACACTCAGACGGCATGGTCCCAGCCCTGTGTGGATGTTCCGTCCCAACTTGATGATCGTCCCAACTATAGTTGGTACTGGTCCCAACTTGAGTGTTAAAGTTGGGGCATCCCAACTATAGTTGGGATCGCGGTGCACACAAAGCACCCCACGAACAAACTAAAAACATAATAGTAGTAAGTATCATAGTATGAAGTTTTTAAGACCACTTTCCCTTGAGAATATTTGAGATTAACTAGAATTTTGTTTTTCCGAGAGAAGGGAAACTAAAATGCGTAGGCCTACTGAGAGACCATGGAGGTAGAAAAGACCCGGCAGCACTGACTGAGCACGAGGCTGCTGTCCCAGGGTTTACCTTTTATTTCAGTGTTTCTTTATGAATGTAAAGTTTCATTTCTTGTTTTATTGAGAATGGCCATTTGAGAATAAGTTTGTGTTTCCACTTTAATAATAGAGTTGTTTTATTTTTAATTTTTTTTATTGAATTGGATCAATCAGGAATACCTTTAGGTAATTTGGAATTTATTTCTTTTATCTCCATTTGCTCTTTAGTTTTGATGATCAGGATTATAATAACTGTATGTTTAATGTAAACTCTTTGATATTGATATTTTGTTTAATTAATTAAAGTGCTGTTATTCCCACCAATTAACCCGCTGCTTCCTCTGTTTCCCTCTCCATTTCAGTCGGTAAAAAAGAACATTACAAACCATCCTTCACAAACGTGTCAGGTGGGATTACCGACATCACAATGAATGGAGAGAAGGCAGCGGGAGGATGAGCTGGGGCGGCCCCAGCAATCAATCAAGTAGCTTATGTGCCGTTTGACTTCAGAGTGGGAGTCTTCGTCGGGCGCCCTCAAAGCCCAAATGACCCTCATGTGGAAGAGTGGGTGAGAGATATAAAGTCCCTGTTCCAGTCATGGCAGACCCCAGCCGACCAGCGGATGAAATATCTGTCGAGAGAAGCCAAAAGAGTTGTGTTGGTCCTGGAACCAGATGATAGAGAGGACAGCCAGGTGGTCTTGGAGCGACTCCTAGAAGTCTACGGTGATAAAACACCAACTTCTTCACTTCTTCAGACCTTCCACAGTAGGAAGCAGAGGAGAGAGGAGACAGTGAGAGAGTTCTCCCTCGCTCTCCAAGAGATTGCCAGCCGAATAAAGAAACGTGACCCCGAGGCCCTGGCTAAGCAAGATGAGATGCTGAGAGACCGATTCGTCCAAGGTCTCTAGAATCAGGAAGTTCTGAGGTCCCTCAGATCAGATCTTCGGCTGAAGCCAACTCTAAAGTTCAATGATGTACTGGCTGAAGCGCTTCACCTGACAGCTGACCATGAGGAGAGTGTTCAATGATGTACTGGCTGAAGCGCTTCACCTGACGGCTGACCATGAGGAGAGTGTCAATGATGTACTGGCTGAAGCGCTTCACCTGACGGCTGACCATGAGGAGAGTGTCAATGATGTACTGGCTGAAGCGCTTCACCTGAGGGCTGACCATGAGGAGAGTGTCAATGATGTACTGGCTGAAGCGCTTCACCTGACGGCTGACCATGAGGAGAGTGTCAATGATGTACTGGCTGAAGCGCTTCACCTGACGGCTGACCATGAGGAGAGTGTCAATGATGTACTGGCTGAAGCGCTTCACCTGACGGCTGACCATGAGGAGAGTGTCAATGATGTACTGGCTGAAGCGCTTCACCTGACGGCTGACCATGAGGAGAGTGTCAATGATGTACTGGCTGAAGCGCTTCACCTGAGGGCTGACCATGAGGAGAGTGTCAATGTGAATGCTGTGGCGTCACGCTTGGAGAATCCTCAGCACCCAGCCCTTTTAAAGACCTTGCAAGACGCTGTACAGAGGACTGTCGAGCAGCAAAGAGAAATGGCAGAAATGGTGTCTGCCATGAGGAAAGAGCTTAACCAGTTGTGCATCAATTCAACCAGAGGATCCTACCAGAAAAGGCCAAGACGACAACCCAGATGGGACAACCAAGGGAACCCAATCTGTTTGAATTGCGACAAACCAGGCCACATGGCTCGTGAGTGCCCAGAGAACAGAAAGCGATACATGACCCAACCTCCCCAGAACCAGGGTTACTACCAGAGTCCCCAGAAGCCAGCACCGTTAAACTAGGATGTTCCAGTGCCGAGGGCCAGACACTGGAACACCCTAACATATCTCAACATAGGTCTGTTGCACCGGATGAGGCAGTAGGGGACTGTTTGTTTGTTGATGTTTCCATTGGAGGAGTTATCGTCCCCAGCCTGTTGGACACCGGATCACAGGTCTCTACCATTTCAGATGAGCTATTCAAAGAGCAATTCCATAACAACCTCAACTCTAACAGCCTGGCTAACCCGTTCATCCGTCTTGTGGCAGCTAACGGCCTAGATATCCCGTATCAAGGAGTAGTTGAGCTTAACATCAGCCTGATGGGATGCGACATTGAGAAAGCAGTGTTCTTTGTTCTCAGAGAGTCAGGAGAGTCAACTACTACAAGTACATGTATCATTGGCATGAACATACTCCGCAGATGCCAAGATGTCCTTTTCAAGAACCCTCACTCAACCCATTTCCAGTCCAAACCACAATCACGGCTGATACAGACGTGGCAGCGACTACTGAAGACCGTGGAAGCAGATAAATGTATTCCCATTTATCGTGCCAGAGACAGTGACGACCCCATAAGCTTTGTGTATGCTGCTAACCCCCGACCCATTGTGATTCCTGGGGGTACAGAAGTCATAGTCCCTGGGAGCTTCCATCAGTCACCATCCAGCAGAGGTCCAGTCCTCGTAGAACCAACAGCTGCAAAATTCTTACCAAAGCACTTGATGGTAGCCCGTGCAGTTTGCATGATCCGTGATGTTCGCGTCCCAATGAGAGTTGCCAACCCTAACCGGTGGGACGTAAAAGCACATCGTGGAATGCGACTGGCCCAATTGAGTGATGTCACTGAAGTCCTGCATCCCCAGAGTCAGTCATCCCCCCTTAAGTTAATAGAGCTTGGACTATATGAAGTAGAGGTGCGTCTTGAAGAGGAGCCAGATGTATACCCAAAGATGACCCCCGAGGAACTCCCGATACCAGTGAACGTTGACAAAGAAGCACTATCGATATCTGAATTCGAGCAACTCAGCTCTCTTCTTCACTGGCACAGGGATGTTTTCTCTAGGAGTGATGATGACTTTGGTAAGACAACAACTGTCCAGCACACCTTCCCCACCACAACCGATAGGCCCATCAAAGACCGTTATCGTAGAATTCCCCCACATCTATATCAAGAAGTGAAGGATCACCTGACGACACCGCTAGGAAAAGGGGTGGTCCAGGAAAGCACGAGTCCATGGGCATCCCCCATAGTGCTTGTACGAAAGAAGTGTGGTGGACTTCGCCTATGCGTTGACTATCGACGACTCAATTCGGTTACTGTCCCTGATGCATACCCCCTCCCTAGAATTGATGAGTCCCTTGATGCCCTGCATGGTGCAAAATATTTCTCAACTATCGATCTTGTGAGCGGCTACTGGCAGATAACCATGGATCCAGATGACCAGGCCAAGACGGCATTCACCACACCGATGGGTCTATTTGAGTTCAACAGAATGCCTTTTTGCCTTACTAACGCACCAGCCACATTCCAACGATTCATGGAGCGGTGTTTTGGAGACCAATCTTGCGAAACCCTGATGTTTTATTTAGATGACATTATTGTCTTCTCCCCTGATTTCTCAACACATCTAGAGAGACTTGATATGGTGTTTTCACGACTCGCCAAGCATGGGCTTAAAAGCTAAACCCTCCAAGTGTCATCTACTGAAGAAGTCCATCAACTTCCTTGGTCATGAAGCATCAGAACATGGAATCCGAACTGACCCTGAGAAACGCAAGCGTTGGAGACTTGGCCTACTCCTTCAACCCCAAAAGAGGTTAGACGGTTCTTCGGATTTGTCGGGTACTATAGGCGGTTTGTGAAAGATTTCTCCAAGATCGCACAACCACTGTTTGTCTTGACTGGCCAACCTAAAAAGGGCAAGAAACCCCAAAGAAGTTCCCCCTTCCGATGGACTCCAGAATGCCAACGGGCATTTGATAAGCTCCGGCAGTATCTGATGTCCCCGCCAATACTTGCGTATCCGGATTACACTAAGCCGTTTCTGCTGTACACAGATGCCAGCAACCAAGGCCTTGGAGCGGTTCTTTCACAGCTACATGATGGAAAGGAAAGAGTCATTGCCTATGCTAGCAGAGGTCTTCGCAAGACGGAACGCAATGATGCTTACTATAGTGCATTCAAGCTAGAGCTCCTCGCCTTGAAGTAGGCCATCACCGATAATTTCAAAGAATATCTGATGGGAGGGAAATTCACAGTCTTCACAGACCATAATCCACTCGTGCACTTAAACACAGCCCAACTACGAGCCGTGGAACAGCGTTGGATTGCCCAGTTGGCTAACTTTCAGTTTGACATCAAATACCGTCCCGGGAAACATAACGACAACGCTGACGCCCTTTCCAGACTACCCCACCCTGATGTAGAGGAGAACCATGAGACAGATGAGTGGGAAGGTCAAGTTACTGTAGCTGTCGTAAAGGCTTGCTTTGATGGCCTAAACCCAGACAGTGTCCCTTCTGCGGGAGTGAATTTGAATGCCATTGAAACGATGCCTGGCTTAAGTCGAGATGAGCTATCAACACTGCAACATGATGACCCCTATATTGGCCCAGTACTAGACTACATCAAACAAAACAAACGCCCTAGTACAGATGAACAAGCTACTCTTGGTCCAGTGTCCAAGCGTATCCTGAGTGAATGGAAGAAGCTCCATGTCTCAAACGGTATTCTCTACCGAGTTGTACAGGATCCTGTCTTGCGAGAATTGCATGATCGTGCCGGCCATATGGGAGCTGACCGAACTCAAGAAGCGATACGTCAGAGGTATTTCTGACCCAAGATGTCAACAAAGGTCCAAGATTGGTGTGCTGTCTGTGAAAGATGTTCCCTGAGGAAACAAGGAGAGAAAGCTAAGGTTCCTTTAGTCTCCATCAAGACAACAGCACCTCTTGAATTAGTGGCACTGGATTTCCTGACCTTAGAGCGATCGACTGGTGGCTATGAACATGTTTTGGTCATCACTGACGATTTCACCAAGATGACGGTTGCTGTTCCTACCCGTGACCAGACTGCGACAACCACAGCGAGGGTTCTTTGGTCGAAGTTTATTGTGTACTATGGGATGCCTTCCAGAATTCACTCAGACCAAGGCGCCAACTTCGAGTCGGGAACACAATTAAAGAGCTTTGCAGGTTGTACGGACGAAGAAGAGCCACACGACACCTTATCACCCGGCAGGCAATAGGCTCTGTGAGAGATTTAACCGTACCTTGCTGAACCTCATAGGTACAATGGAAGCCGAGAAGAAGCATCGGTGGGCAGACTATCTCCCAGAGCTCTGCTTCAGTTATAACAACACATGTCACTCCTCCACTGGCTATACACCACATTATCTGATGTTTGGAAGGCATTGAAGACTCCCGGTTGACTTGGTGATTCCTTCACCCGAAGTTGAAGGCAGTGTGTCCTCGGATGATTGGGTGTCCAAACACCACCACCGCCTGCAGTTCTCCCATCGCATCGCCCGGAAAACCTTTGACGCAGCAACTGCTTCGCAGAAGAAAGCATTTGATAGGAAGGCAAAGCATCTGCCCTTACTTCCGGGAGAGAGAGTTCTTGTCCGCCTGAGAGGTTTTAAGGGGAGGTCGAAAATTCAAGACCGTTGGGAGTCCACTCCATATGTAGTCTTGCGGCAACCCAATGCTGATATACCTGTCTATGAGGTAGAGCAGGAAGAGACGAAGAAACATAAAGTTCTCCATCGTAATGCACTGTCGGTGTGTCGTTTCAAACATGCCCCAAATCCAGCAAGATCTTCTTCACCTGACACAGGCCCCAACCGAGACTCATCATGTTCCCGATGTGCTAGCACTCTAAATCCAGAAGCTCCAGTCTTTCACGCTAGAGGCTGGCTCGTTGAGGTTGGCTAACCCTGGTGAGCTGGATAGCCGGGCTAGATAGCCCCATCGCTGGTCTCAATTTGTCTCCTACGCTGACCATATAACTTATGGAGTAATTCAATCACGGGATGTTGAATTCAGACAGTAGACCCGGCATTTTTATTTTACACCCAAAATGGCAAGGTGTGGTGGGTGACTGAAGATTACCCTTCAGTCGATGAGACCCCTTCAAAGATTTAAAAGGGTCTGGCGATGCAAGTACACCCCCTTGTTACGCCTGGCTGGGGCAGTAGAGGGAGCTTATAGGCCCTCACTGGTGCTAACTTAATAACACCCCCCTCACCCACGAAGTATAACTCTCCTGAGTTATGTTTTCACACGTCAATGAATTTATCGGTTGTAGTCCATGTATGGCTTCTTTTTGCTGCCTTGGAAGGGAGATTGTACTTGGTGTAATGAACCTCATAACGTCTGCCATCAGGGAAAATAGCGGCTTCGGTTACCTGTCGTACGGTAATCCCGAAGTCGATCTCATGTAACTTGTCTTGTCTGGTCTTTGTAGATGGAAGAGTTTGCGCTTGCTGTCTCATCCAAGCATTTTCTCCGCCAACTGTTGTTTTTTGCTCTTCTCTTCGTGCGGATCTGAAGTACAGGGGATCTGGGTTTGAAGGTTGGTCGTCGGCAAGTTTCGGCCCTTCTGTTGTGTTTGGCGGTTTGAAGGGATCATCTGTAGGTGTGAATCTTGGTTGTTCATCTTGTGCTTCATTGAGAATGAGGGCAGACGTCTTGTTAAAATCATCTACCATCCATTGCATCACGGATGGGGTTGGACTTAATGGCTCATACAAAGGAGATAGCGGTGGTCTGGGAGTTGCCATGGTAGCCAACAGCTCCTCAAGTTTCATTTCGTGGGGGTATTTGATCTGTCTTCTTTCGGCACGTTTTGTGGATTCTTTTTACTATCTTGTCTGCTCTTTTGATGACCCATTGATCGTCTGTTGGACTGCTCTAATCTCACTCTCTCCTCCCTGTCTCCTTGCCGTAGTGGTGAGCGACAGAACCCGTTGTCTTTATCCCGGTTATGATGCCCCGATTCCCATTGCCTTCCTCGCTTGCTTAGGAAATATTCTTTCGAGAACATCGTTTCTGTAAAGGTGTTGTTTCTTCAAATCCAAAGGGTGAAATGTGAAATGCGTATATTCATCACGTCTCCTTGTTTTGTAACGCGCATCTAAAGAAGGCTAAATAACCTTCGCGTCACGAAACGCTTATCACGCGTAAACGAACTGCTTTAGTTTCGGTTACTCCATCAATTATTACGTGTCGTACTAACTTTTGTATCTCTCCGGCTTACCCCGGTTCCTCTGACTCTTGCGCTAACCTTTTTCTTCGCATTTTCTTCCTGTGTTTTTCTCTTGATTATTATGATCGGTTGGTACTTCTGTTTCTGTGTTTTCTTTTAGAGTATTTGTGCTTCCGATGTTTCTTTGCTGATAAGCTGTGTCCTCTGACAGCCAGTCAAAACTTTTCAACCCACAGTATGGCTTGAGGCGGTTGCTGTGTATTACTTTAGGTTTTGTCTTTTGACTCTTCTGTATTCTGTAAGTGACATCACTCAGCCTTTTTGTGATGACATACAAAAATGGACCTTCCCAGTAGCGTTGTAATTTAGGGCTTATTCCCTTCTTTCTAGTTGGATTGTACAGCCAAACAGCGCCTCCTCGTTGATAGCCACCTATATTTGCTTTGTCATCATAGTTCCTTTTCTGCTTGTCTGTGGCTATTTTGAGATGCCTTCTCGCATATCGCTGAACTGTTTCCATTTTTTCTTGTAGTTTCTCTGCATACTCTATGACCGCTGTATTCTTCTTTTGTGGGTCGTTCTATTAATAGGTCCACAGGTAATTTCAAATCACGGCCCATCATCAACTCGCTAGGTGATACCCCGTAGTTTCATGGATTGAAGTTCGATATGCCATCATGACGTATGGTAGATGTTGATCCCAATCAAGTTGGTTGTCTGCCGTGAACATAGAGAGCATTGCTTCAAGCGTTCTATTAAATCGTTCTACCATTCCATCAGATTGAGGATGAAGAGCGGTGGTTCGAGTTTTGTCGATGCCGAGTAATTGGCAAGCTTCATTGAACACTTGTGACTCAAAGTTCCTGCCTTGATCTGAATGTAGTTGTAACGGAACCCCATATCTGCAGATGAACTCTTCTGTGAGAACCCTTGCGACTGTTGTGGCTTCCTGATTTGGAATGGCATATGCCTCCGTCCACTTTGTGAAGTAATCTGCAACGACTAATATGTACTTGTTATCCCGGTCTGAGACTGGTAGGGGACCCATCACATCAATGGCTATTCTCTCCATTGGTATGCCAACATTGTACTTTTTCATAGGGCTGCGGCGATGTTTCTGTGGCTGTATACGAGTTGCGCAGATATTGCAACATTCGCAAAACTTATTCACGTCACTCCTCCATTCATGCCAGTAAAAACGCCGCTGTATTCTATCAGTGGTCTTTGTTCTCCCCAAATGACCTGATGTCGGTTTACAGTGAAGAAATGTGATCAAATTCGAACGTAAATTTGAAGGTAGAACTAATTGCCAAGTCACCGTATCTCCTAAGGCTGACCCCCATTTTCGGTACAGCACACCATGACGCACCTGCAAACGCTCCCATTGCGTCCAATATGATTCCATTACTTTGCCCTCTGGAGAAACCTCCCCCCAGCCTGGTCGCACTTCTCTTGATTCCTTCCATCGGAGCACCGGTCCGATGTCTTCATCATTAAGTTGCGACTCCCTCAAGTCATTGGCTGTCACCTGACCTCCAGCCCTCTTCTGACTTCTCTTCTCCGGCCTCAATTACAAAACAATATGCCTGTGGTATACTTTGTACTTCTGCCTCATTGGAAACTTTGGTATGATGATGCACTTCATCATTTTTGTTATTTAAGTCACTGACATCGAGTTCACCATCATCGACTTTGGAAACTTGAGTATGATGACGTACTTCATCCTCATTGTTGACCCCAACTTCACCAATTTCATTTACATCGGTGTGATGGTTCGTTTTACCATCACTGTTGAGTGTCTCTTTGACATCGACTTCACTCTCATCAGTTTCGGGGTAGCTTTCAGGAAGGCGATGCACTTCATCACCACATGCTTGATGATTTGTCGTTGTCTCCTTGTTTCCTTTGTAGATTGTCATGATGCCATGGTGTTCGTTGCCAGCGATGGTATTTTGTCTGGGTGTGATGGCGTGATAATTCATCTCATTATCATTATGCTCAATTCTCTCACACTGGCGACAATCACTACATGGCCGGCGGGATAAACCGTCCGCGTTACCATGTTGTTTGCCAGGTCTATGTTGAATTTTGAATGCATAAGTACCCATCATCTCAAGCCATCTCGCTGTCTGACCCTCTGGACTCTTATCTTAAAGCTCATTAACCATCTCAACGCCCCATGGTCTGTGCGTATCAGAAATTGCTGTCCGTAGAGGTAGTGGTGAAAATGCTTTGTTGCACTTATCATAGCCAGTAATTCTTTTCTTGTCACGCAGTATTTGCGTTCAGCTTTCGTAAGAGTACGGCTGTAGTAGGCGGTAGCTTTTTCTGCACCATTCTGTACTTGTGATAGCACTGCACCAATGCCATAATTACTAGCATCTGTATCGAGTATGAATTCGCCATTTTCATTTGGATACGCCAAAATTGGTGTTGAGGTTAGAGATGTCTTCAGCTTTTTGAATGCTACATCACATTCGTCTGTCCAGTTGAACCGTTGTTGTTTTTCTGTCAGCTGATGTAGTGGTTTTGCTATGCTCGCAAAACCTTTCACAAATCTTCGATAATAAGAGCAGAGCCCCAGAAAACTCCGCACTTCAGTGACGTGGTGTCGGCCAGTTTCGTACTGTGTCTGTTTTTTGTTTATCTGTAGCGATACCCTTCTCACTAATAGTATGGCCAAGAAATGAAACGCTATACGTTGAAATAGATGATATTTCTTTAGGCTCAGTTTCAAACCAGCCGTCTTTAATCGTACTAGTACCTCTTCAAGTCGCCCAAGTGCTTGTTGAAAGCTGTTGCCGTATGAAACGATGTCATCTATGTATATTAGGCACGTTTGCCATTGTAACCCGTTCCAACTTTTTCCATCAGTCGCTCAAACGTAGCGGGTGCATTGCATAGTCCAAAAGGCATAACTTTGAACTGATAAAACCCCGTATTGGTGGCGAATGCTGTTTTTTCTTTGTCCTCATCAGCCATCTCGACTTGCCAGTATCCGCTCTGTAAGTCTAAAGTTGAGAACCAAGTTGAACCAGACAGTGTGTCAAGGTAGTCGTCTATTCTGGGTATGAGTCTTTTATTGTCACGGCGTTGAGTTTGCGGTAATCTACGCACAATCTTACACTGCCATCCTTCTTTTTAACCAACACTATTGGTGATGCCCAAGGGCTTGTAGACGGCTCAATGATACCTTTTTTCAACATCTTGTTTACTTCTTCTGTTGACTCCATCCGTTGATGAATTGGTAATCGGCGAGCCCGTTGGCGGATTGGAGGTACCTCACCCGTGTGTATTTTATGTTGATAAACAGCTGTTTTGCCCAAATCCTCAGGTGAATTTGCAAATACATCATGATGTCGTTGTAGTAATGCAGCAAGCTGGTGTCGTTGTTTGGTCTCAAGTACTGCTTCTCTGGTATAAGTCTTCAAGGTAGGGAGGTATAGAATATACATCATTGTTAGCTGTTTGTGTATATAGGTGGTGATTGACTGGCGTGGCAAGTTGCTGCTCTTTCATCACAGTGATCTTAATTTGTCACCACTTCTTCTATTGATTCGCATGTAGCAACATTGGTACCCTTGTAGACTGTTGCATGTTTCTCTGTCAGGTTCAAAATGCGAACTGGTATCTTCCCGCTGTCGGTGTTTACTAATGACCTGGCCGTCATCATCTCATGTTTTTCTATTAAGTTCTTTGTTGATTCAACTACGGCCAGTCCCGTAAACCCCGTTTCTCTTTCAAGTTTCCCTGGTATTAATATCTCTCCCCCTGGTGGAATATTCACGGTAGCATCTGCAGTGACGCGGCATGATGATGGTGATGATCGTGCAATGGTTGTACACACTATCGGTATGTCGTAGAGTTTCATTTCTGCCTTCCCCACATCTAAAATACAGTTATATTTCATCATGAAATCATAGCCCAGGATACCGTCTAAGTCAATCTCAGCCACCCATACATCATGTTGTACCTGCGGGCTATGCTTGCCGATTTTAAGTTGAAAACTCCCACACCCAATGGAGAGTAGAGGCTTGCCATCTGCTGTTACCACTGCGATTTTTTTTCGTTCCAGTTGTGGTCGCGTTGATTCAGGTATTGCATATAGTTAATATCCGGCCTCACTATCGTTATACTGGCCCCTGTAATCTACCAAAAAATTTACACCAACACCTTCTAAATGTCCAGGTACAAAGATGCCATTTGTCGATCTGATGCATGGTTTTACTGCTGTGGTTGAGTCCATGGGCCTGGTGTGTGCTGGAGTCGATCTTTGGCCCTCAAGTTCGACTGGCTGCCATGCCGTTTCCCTGGCGTGAGCCTGTGCTATTACCCCATGAACTGGCTTTATCTATAGCTGTGGGCAATCACGTCGGCAATGACCAGTCTGGTGGCAATTCCAACACTCCACAATGCCCTTGTCTCCCTGTCGTGTCCATCTTCGTTGTGTTGTTGGTCTGGGGGTGAACTGCTTGCCATTATCCGTCTTTCCTGTAGTACTCAATTGTTTCTGCAAATTGTTGAAACCCTCGGTAACCAATTGCAGAGTTGAATGTAGTAAACTGTTGATCAAGTGGTGTATTTGCACTAACGGTCCCGTCCGTGGTTGTCACTCTTGCAGCAGGTGTCGGACGTCTTGTTTGACCCCGTTGTCTCTCTGCCGTATGAAATGTCTCAAGCTCTATGGCAACTCTTACTGCATCATCAATGTTGATCGGCCGTGACTGAAACACTCGCCAACGGATGTCAACATCATCTAGAGCATCCATAAAATGCTCCTTTGCTAGTGTTTCTTGTAACTCGAAGGGTGCCGTTGGATATGCCCGTCGTGTCAACCGCCTTATGTTCTGAGCCAACTCGGGTAATTTTTCATCTCGCCCTCTCGTACGGTTCTTTAATTGAACACGAAACATCTCTGTCTGGTTGTCCGGGCTCAATCGTCAACCTAGTGCTATGATAAGAGCGGCGTAATCTCGTCGTCTGGTGACATCTAAATCACCCAGTACTGCCTGTGCAGCGCCCCGTAAATTAGCGGCAAGGTACATCGCCTTCTCCCGTGCGCTCCACCCGTTAAGCTCAGCCAATAACTCAAACTGCACGAGGTAGTCTTCCCAAGGGCTCCTTCAATCATACGTCGCTGGCCGAACTCTTGGTTTATTGTCAGACGAGGGTGACATGTCATTTTGTGTCGCTCCACGTTGTTCCATGTTAACCTGCCGTTTATTATCACCGATGCTCATTGTTGCAATTTGGCGTCGCATCATGTCATTTTCCTCCTTCATCAAGCTGATTTCTTGTCGTTCACGCTGAAAATGAACCGTCACCATTACCGCTGTAGCGGCGAGCTAGCTAAATTTTGCTTTAGCACCCTCTTGTGGTATAATTGGGGGTCTCAGATGCGGCTGTATGGTATTGAAAGCGTTGATTTCCCCAGCGCTTTCAATACCATACAGCCGCATCTGCTTGTTACAAAATTAATCAGTTTAAACGTCAATCCCACAATCATCTCATGGATCTATAACTTTTTGTTAAACCGAGGCCAGCAGGTCAAAGTTAACTCCACCATCTCATCTGTTCAGTACACCAACACAGGTGCCCCCCAGGGGTGTGTCCTGTCACCTCTGTTGTACTCTTTGTACACAAATGATTGTAAATCTCTGAACCCGTCACATGACATTATAAAATATGCCGATGACACTGCCATAGTTGGTTTTTTAGATAGTAAGCGAGACTCTAATGTTAACTTTTCAGATGAAGTGTCACGTTTCATTCAGTGGTGTGATGACAACCTTTTAGAAATTAATGTCAAGAAAACAAAAGAGATGTTGATTGACTTCAGAAAAAGCAAGACTGTTATTCCCCCATTTGTTATTAAGGGCGAAGTTGTTGAAAGGGTCCAAGTCTACAAATATCTTGGTATTGAAATCGACAATCAACTCAAATTTGACTCTTGTGCCAAATCCAAGTTTAACAAGCTCCAACAACGCCTATTTTTCCTGCGTAAGCTTAACTCTTTTAATGTTGATCGTGTAATTTTACAATTGTTATACAAGTCTATTTTACAGAGTATTTTGACATTCTGTTTAATTTGTGTGTATGGAAACATGAGGGCACAGGATAAGGTTAAATTGGGTAGAGTAGTCAAACAGGCTAACAAAATAATTGGCATTCAGCAGGCTGTACCGGATGACTTATATAAATCTCTCGTTACAAATAAAATCAAATTCATCAGTTCAGACAGCTCACACCCTCTTCACTTGAAATTCCAGAAGAGCCTCAGAAGCAATAGATTTCTTCCAAGAGCCATCAGAACCCGGAGGTATGGCAGTTCCTTTGTTCCGGCGGCCATTAAGTTGTACAATGGGCAACTGGAACGGCGGGCTGCAGTACCACTTGGGTTCTAACATCACTTCCCTTTCATACTTTTTGCTATTGTTGCGGTTTGCTGTCTCTTTTACCTTAAATAGGGTTTACTTTTTAACTTTAATTGTAGGCCTGCAATTTCTCTATTGTATATCGTTTAATCTTTTTAACCCAGTGTTTACTGTTGTGTGTTTTAATGTTTAAGGTGTGTTTTTATGTAAAAGGCCAAAGAAATTTCCCATACAGGGACAATAAAGTTTTATTGTATTGTATTGTATTGTATTGCTCAATTCCAGGGATATAATGTTGTCAAGAAACTAGTGAGGTAGACTTGGTTCCAAGTCTGCGATCGTGGCTTTTAGTCTACCCGATAGCCAATACATTATTGCCTGAATTAGCGCCCTCATGTAGATTAACCTCCGTCATTAGCCTACGATAACAGACTTGGGACCATTGTTCAACGGTTTGTACACACCCTATGGCGAATTAGTTCAAAAGTGGACAATCTGATTGGTCGGAATTGCAAAAACCTTCGATAGCATGAATATTCAAACAAAACCATCTACGGGATAGGTTGTGAGCTCTTCCATTTAAACTGTAGGGTGCAACTGTTATCGCGGAGTAGGAATCATGTATTTTGTTATGTGTTTTTTACTACATTAAGATCTCATTCAACTTATCTATGTATTTTAAAAACTGTCTACGTACCAAGGACTATACAAATTTAACATCGAATGAACATAAAGCAACAATTTTAAGCGAGTTCAGCCTATTTTATAGTAATAGACGCTGCCAGTAAGGTTTTTGCCGTCTCCTGATTGACCAGCTCCTTGGCGTACTCTTGATTATTGACATTTATCTTTGAATACATAAATATACATAAACGCAAGGGGGTCAAGTCTGAGATTGCGAGTCGGGGCGCGTGATAGCTAATCTGTGGGGGCGTTTTTTGTGGCTGATGCAGAGGAATAACCGCGATCTCAGACTTGAAATCAAGTCTACTAGTGAGGTAAAAGAAAGTTCGAGTGCCTTTCCTACTCTTGTTTAAGTTTGGGTGCCACAAGTGTCGGTAAGAACATTAATATATTTGTGTGATAAATCATTTCTTGTAATTTCATTCAGTAAATCCTGTGGGGTTTCAGTATAAAATTGTGGCTTTCGGGGAAAGTTTGGGTTATTTAAGTTGCTTGGTTTCAAGGTTATGGCATTAAACTAATGTTCATGTATTGCATTTGTTATTGTTTATAGTGAACCAGTTACGGCAGTTGTCAGTATACACTATAGTGTATGGCAAGCCAAAGGGGAATAAACTAATTATATACCTAAACAAAATATATATATAATTTGTATTTAATATATAGGATATAATATATATAATATAAAACATACATAAATATACAAAATATGTTACAAAATATTTAAAATTAAAATATATCGGTTGTAAGTTACAAAATATATTTTGTTAACAAGTTACTTTTATTTTGTTTTATTTATTTAAAACCAATTATTTTTGTATTAAACATTTATATTTATGGCAAAAATATAATCGCACAAAAATATTTATTCACGGAAATCTATTATTAAGATACAACTATATGCATTCAATGAGGAAATAAGATTATGTCGGTTTTCCTTTTTTTGTGCAAACTGAAATGTAAAATGTTTTTAAAAAATATAAAAAGTTTACAAATTATACAAAGTGTTTGCAAAATTATGGCGCTCTTTAATTCGAGGATGAAAAGGAAATTAGCGTGAAACTAAAATATTCGATGTGTATTATATAAAGTTTACAAATATAAAGTGTTGGCCAAATTACCACACGAGATGGCGCTATGTTCGATGTGTCTTAAATAAAGTTTACAAATATAAAGTGTCGGCCAAATTACCACACAAGATGGCGCTCTTCCGAACCCGCCGAACATAAATTCAGCAGATGCGTGTGTATGTTTACGTTTGTGTGTGCGTAGTAGAGTGCTCTCTCTGCGTGGCCCACGTGTGTTTTAGCTGCTCGCTGCACCGGATCGAAGGTGCTTTCAATCTAAAGAATGGCAAACCAAAACAGTCCTGCCGTTCTGCAACAGTTGCAGGAAAGCTTGTCTACACTTTCGTCCCTCTTGAGGGAATTTGGAAGGCAGCACACGTCCTCTACAGCTGCCCAAAACAACTCAGCTGAACAAGGAGCAGGCTCGTCAAACCCCGCTGCGGTCGCCGTTGTAGGGCAACCCCGCCGACCACTTACGACCCCAAGGAGGAGAAGAGCTACAGGTACTTACATTTACAACATTAATTTGTAGTAAGGTAGCAGTAGCACTAGCAATTTTAAATAGGATTAGTATGACTAGCTACCACCAGCCCTCCCCAGTACCACCATATTTAATATTATATACATGCATAAAATTAGTATTAATAATAATAAAAATGGTTAGGCATAAACATTACATCACCTAACACATGCGAATGATCAGTAAAGATGTTTTACATAGCTTAGGACGCCTATAAATTGATAAAAATTAAAGGTATGACTATGAGTGGGTTTCTTTAGAAATGGAGGAAGGAAGTGTAGACACAGTAAGTGGGGCATTGGATTTCTTATAGTTCTAACTGACTCATTCACTGATGTCAAAATGTATTTCAAAAAGGAGTACAAGGGCCCAGTTATCTGGTCTTCAATTACAGGTACATTGCCAACTCAACTAGTGTGCAGTGATTGTTTCTTTTACCAGGACAACTGTAAGAGTAAGACTGAAACATTTTTTTAGGGATCAAGATGTGAATCCAGACCGTAAGGTCCCAGTCTTGTCCCCGCTTCCCAATTGTGTATGGCTTTAAACATATCTACAAAATGAGCGAGCAAAATACAAAAAAGCATGGTGAGATTGAACAACGACGACACAGATAAGTCCACATTTGTAAATGGCATTATTAAGTTAGGACGACAGCTTTACTTGAGGGAACGTACTCAGAACACAATCCAATACCATAGCAAGATTTTGGTAATCGCTGCCATAATTAATACCAATACAATTTAACCCCTAATTTGTAATTTAGCAGACAGTATACACACACCCAGCCAGTAGTTAGTAGTAAACACAGCCACCACGTTCCCGCCTCGAATACAAGAGCGCCATCTTGTGCCGTAGTTTGGCCAACACTTCCTTTTTTTTTTGTGAACTTTATTTATTTTTACCACACGTCTTTTTTATTTTCTCCTCCAATACAAGGGCGCCAACTTGTGCCGTAATTTGACCAACACTTTATATTACTTGTAAACTTTATATATTTTTAAAACACATTATTTCAGTTTGCACAAATTAATTATATTTTTCCTTGAATAACAACATTTTGTATCCTATAAATAATTTTCTATGAATGAATATTAGTGTACATTTATATTTGTGCCTCTAATATAATTTCTATTATGTAAATAATTACGATCGTCATTAACATATTTGTTAACGTGATGTCAAAATAAATCTTCCTCAAAAATAAATTTAAAAAATATATTTTGCTGCTTTTAAATATTTTTTGGAACTTTATAAATTTTGACAGATTTTATGTAATTAATGTACGTAATATATATAAAATGCGTTGTATCCTATATATTACATACAAATTATATATATATATATATTTAAATGGGGTCCAGAAAAGTCTCGACCAATAGAGTTGCCCTGGTCACCACCTACCACCCTAACCTACCCAAACTCTCCTCAATCCTCAATGGTAGAATGGATATTCTCCATTCATCTAAGAGGATGCGCTCAGCAATCCCTGATAACCCCATGGTTGCTTTCCGCCGCCCTAAAAACCTGGGAGACATTCTAGTCAGGGCCAAACTCCCCCCAGGTACAGGCCAAACACCACCACTAACAGAGATACAGGGTTGTCACAAGTGTACCCGCTCTAAATGTAGAACCTGTCTCTACATCAAACCTGCACTTAAAGTGAAGAGTCATAGCACTGGCTCTTCTTACAATATCAAGACCGACTCCCTATGTAGCACACCCAATGTGGTCTATGTTATATCTTGTAAAAGATGTGGACTACAGTATGTGGGAGAGACTAAGACCAAACTCAGTCTTCGCTTTGCAAACCATGTCTCTTCCATAAAGACCAAGAAACTGTACCCCGTCTCCATCCACTTCAACAGCCGTAATCACAGCGTCAAAGAAGTTGAACTCATCGTGATTGAGGCTTGCAATGGTGACGACACACACCGCAAACTCAGAGAATCACACTGGATTCACCAACTCAAGACAGTCCAACCCTTTGGACTCAACGTAAACACTGGTGTTAAATAAATTCCCATCACACTCCTTCCACCTTTGCTTGTTTTTTTCTTCGATATAAAATAAATACAATAACTGTAAACAACAAGTTCTCTCCACTAGTCTATTTTTACGCTTTTTCTCTCGCTTACTTCATTGATACAAAATAGATACAGTTATTGTCATTTACATGTTCCCTACACTTCTTTTTTCTCTCTCTCAAAAAGATTTGAAAAAATCAACCTGTCAATAACCCATTCCCTCTGCAGAGGAATTAATAACCTGCTCTCTCTGCAGGTTCCTCTTGCTTAGTTTTAACTTCTTACACTGATTCTTTTATTCTATAATTACTTTGATCTTGCCTCCTATTGTTAGTTGCATTTTCTTATGTGGCTTGCCCTCTAATCCTACCCTTTCATGCTTCCCGCATTGTAATACCTACAATGCAGTACCACCTTTATGGTCCAGCGATCCAGCCTTTGACACTGACCATCCTTTGTTCTCACCTCTTCACTCTTATTGGTTCTTAGCCAGTAAATTTACAACTCTGATTGGCTATATTTTCCCGCTTTTTTTCTGGATACTCTCCCTTAATCCTTTGCTCCTCTTTTTGCTATAAATGGATATGTTTGTGTTTGTTCTTGTTTATGCCTCTGACGAAGGTCCGGATTGGATCGAAAGCTAAGGCCATCTCCCCTACTAATTTTATATATTTAAATGTATATAATCAGTTTTTTCCCCTTTGGCTTGCCATAACTAAAGCCAAGCTACGGCTAGATTTTCGTGTTATCATGCGTTAAAGTATAGGACGAGTGTCGACTTCATTAATGTTGTGTAGGCCCTACAAAATATTCTATATTCGACAAGTTTGAGAACCCAATAAAGGGGTACAGTGTCAACTTGCCAAATTGTGGCATTGGGTTGTTGGTTTCCAACTTTGGGTTTTGTGGATGACATAGGCCCAGCTAGATTTGCCCAGTGGTGTAGGGAGATGTTTTCAAGATTGATTCCCGGACGTTTCGAAATTTACACTTGTGGGTGTGTTTTATTTGAAAAGAGAATAACTCGACGGGACTCCCATATCAAATTAAACAAAGGATTAAATTTAAAAAGTAAATGGAAAAAAATTTCTTTACTCTAAAAAGCTGTGAGACTTCCAAGTTTTTTTGTATTATGTAGTATTTTTGAATATGCTATCATTTTGCACTGTTTACTATGGGATTTTATTTAATGAAGTGTATCCCTAAGTGGTATTTTCAGCGAGTAGCATAGTTACGTGGCTGCCACACACATTTTAATTAACTTTACCCGGCTCACCGTCCAAGAATTGGACAGAAATCAGAAGTTTAATTTGATAAAGTCTATGTCTAGGTTTGCCAACTGTTATATATTTATTCATTATCAATTCTGTTAAACAATTATTATATACGCTTGAAATTTGCCCACAACATAAACACATTGTAGAAAGAAAAAAAAATTAACCTAGGCTTTAAATTTTGTGTGGGTCTTTAAGAATAATCTCTAAATCTTGATAGTTTGTTACGAGTGTGGGAGTGAAAATACTTGTACAATCGCTACTTGCTATGTGATTGAATCAAATAAGTGTTTTACATTAAAAACCTTCAATAGTATTCAGAGAGTTTTGTTTTAACAAAACAAAAAACAACAAGAGTGAAACTAAAACAAATTGCAATTTTACATCTACAAGTTAGGCTGCATAATAAACGTTCTTAAAATATATCAACAAAACTAAACAAATACACACATTGTTATTGCATCATACATTGCTTCATCAAACTTCAACACAATGCAAAGATAGTTCGTTTCACAGTCGCATATCATAGTAATGTTTTCTTACAAACAAACCACAATCCTGGAAACTAACTTTTGTTTCTTTTATATGCTCTAGGTAAGTAATGAAAGCTATTTTTATGACTTTCGTAAGTACAATTCATAATAATGTTATAGATGTTTTCTATCGTACCTTAATTCAAACTATTCAAAACCACTCACAAATTCAAACTTTTCAAACCACTTACCAATATTTACAAACTAGTGTATAAAAAATATATCATTCGTAGTAGAGAAAAAGCACCTGAGCTTAAAAGCTGATCTCCGCAAACAGAAACGCTTATCAAATTACAATGGTTCAATCGCAATAAATAGCGCCACAAAGGAAGTTCCATTGAGGGGTCTGACTCTTAAAATCAAAGGTTGGTCTCAAATCAAAGTTTGTGTTTGTTACGCTCTGAGAAAAGTATTTCAACTGTGCATATACATTCAAATATACCCCGGGAAAGCTTTCAATGAACTAAACAAATTTTAATTTATTAGCCAGATCACTGGCACCACCCTACATATTTGTTTACTTTTGCACTCAGATAACACGTCACTTTCTCCTCCTGAGCAAACATACTAATTTAAATTTTACCTGTTCACTGTTTACAAGAATCACAAGCAATAAATTGTACATGTTGTTTTTGTAAAAGAAGAGAAAACAACAACAAACTGTCACGTAATTAATGATAAAATATCCGAAAACCCCCTGAAACAAAAAAATAAACAAACAAAAGTGATCAAAGGTCAGCGTATATGTTGTTTCACCAGCTGTTGCAAGTGTCAATGTGTACGTGACATTGTTGAGCAATATTGCAGTAGACTGGTGCTTCGTTTATGTAAATATTATAAATAAGTAAAGGCATCAGGATCCAGTCTGCATATCAATCCAGCAGAAGGTTTTGCGTAAAAACTGACAAGACAAACGTCAGTCCAATCAACACAAAATAGTATTTCCTCCGTCCGACAAAGGTTAGCCCACCTTATTGGGTTGTTGTGGCACTCTTCTAACATCGGTCTTATCATAGTTGTGTTAAAAGAATGTCATAACAGCCCAACAATGTTGGCTAGACGAAAAAAGCATTACGACCTAAAAGATGGTAAAACAAAGTATCAACGTCCCCAAAGCAAGATAAATCAAAATGTGAAAACAAAACGTACCAACTCGTTATAACTAAACCTACACTACTAGCAAGGCCAAAAGTTCTTGCAATAGTCGGAACCCTCAATCCTTCCGACGGTGGAAGAGTCGTAGACAGGAGGGTTACGACGAACCACGGGTTCTTTTGGCAATTTTACCCACATTTTCATAGTTTTGTTCAACACTTTAAATATACACACTTTTACCGTCATTGTAACTAAAGTTGTCTTCACAGTGGCAATTCAAATGTTATCTAATTTATATACAAAATAAGTAAATAAATACATATATAAAATAAGTTAATTGATAAAAGACTGGAAGTAAGTACACAGAATTATGGGAATTAAAAAGTTTGGGTTCACAGCGGAATTAATGAGCTAGGTGTGCTGACTATAAAAAGAAGGAGAAAAAGAAGACCCCCCCCCCCAATATCTGCAGTGTATTCCACGGGATATTGGCCCGGGCTATGTCTCGCTTACCCTCATGTTATGCACCGAGAAACACACTTCCACAGGCTCTCTCATTAAAAATCTTAAGTTCGTTATTTTTCGTAATTACTTTATTTATAATCTGAGTACACCTCCTTTGTCAAATTCTCAAAAATATCAATAATAATAAACAAATATAAAACAGAGTTGAATTTGGTGCAGTAATTAACTTGTATACGTCTGGAAGTAAAAAACTAAATCCTAAAAAAAACGGTTCGGATAAATCACGTGACCTCAATTGTTTGAGAACTGCTCGAAAATTGCAACATTTTATGGTTTTGTTTCGGGGACCGTTTTACTCTACTCCTGAAAGACCTTTAAAATCATGTTTGGGTCTATTTTGAGCCAAATAGCTGGTTACTTGTGTCCCTTTAAGCTATGTATTATGGAGTTAACATTGATTGTCATGTTAAATCTAACTCTGTCACTCGCCGTTATAAAACAAACTGCATCTCATTTTTTGCATCTTGCGTTTCTTCCATCCAAATTAATGTAACAAGTTATGTAAAATAATAGTTAGGTTCTTTTTTGGTTTTATGAAAATTAATGATGCTTGTACCAACTAAATAAAGAAATATTTTTGAAATCACTAGGTGATTATAATTTCAACAAACTGTGATAATGGGATATATCGACAGTTCCAAACACCAATGGTCAACATTTTTCAGCTGGCAATTGACCCTACTCTGCCATGATCCTATGCCCTATCAAATCATAACAGCTATTCGGCTACATTGATAACCACGCTGTGATCCAGGGCTTTCTCCAGCAACACATTGGTACAAATACCACCCAGAATATCAAGCTGAGAGATGATGACGTTGAGCTCTTTACTGGCCCACGTGACCATCTCTACAGCCATCAGAGAGTCAATACCGTAGTTGATCATAGGTTGTTGTAGGTCAATACTTCCTGGTTCTACACAGAGGAGTTGACCCATCTTCTGTCTGACACGATCCTCTAGGTCTTCCTGACTGAGGTCACAGTCAGTCTGGGCGACCTGCCGACCCAAGGTTAGGTGACGGAATTTGAGGGAGTCGTTGTGGCAATGTCGCAAGGTAGCATCCCAGTCCTGTGGTAAATGCCAAATAGCAAGTTATTAATGCGAATCAAACACAATGGTACTAAAACTGTCAGAATATGTGTTCGGGGAACACAAGGAGAAAGCTTTGAAAGAAGTAGACTTCATGACTGAATACGAACTGCTCCACTTGAGAACCTTCTACTCGTATTCTTTGCCTACCAAGCATACGTTATTGTTTGTAATTTCACATAGGCTTGAAATGCTCTTACAATGCTGCATGGCAACGTGTCTTATGCCTCCAGTAAACCAAACTTTGTATCCAAACAATCTGTGACCACTTTTCACATGAAATTTGTGTACAGAAACTAACAACTATAGCGTGTCGTGGCCGAGCGGTTAGAGCATCGGACTCAAGTTCTGGTAGCTGAGTCAACAGGGTGTGGTTCGAATCCCGGTCATGACACTTGTGTCCTTGAGCAAGACACTTAACTGTAATTGCTTCTCATCACCCAGGGGTAAATGGGTACCTGTGAGGGCAGAGATGGTTCTTGTGATTGATTTAGCTTAGTGCGCTACATATTTGGCAGCACAGGCTGTATACTCCCAAGGGAGCTGAGATGGTTTAAGGATTGAAATAAATGGCCCAGTGACCAGGGGAAATAATGTTGAAGCGCCATGAGCGTCACAAAGTGACGGATTTGAGCGCTATATAAGAAGCCACTATTATTAGTATTATTATTATTACTATACAGAACTTTGTGTCCAAGAGTATTCCATTCTTACCTGGTTTGCCAGACAAAGCACAGCTGGTGAATCTCTTGCTTGAAGAAGCTGGCCAACAACCTGAAGCACCTCATCAATGTGTAGTGTCAGGTTACCCTTCATCCCAAGTGTTTTGACAACATCTGAGTTGCTCTCCAAGTATCCGGCACCCCGAACTGGTCCCAGTTGAAGACTTGTTGCCGGCAGACCTTTAGCCTTCCGCATGTTTGCCAATTCGTCCAAGTATACGTTAGCAGCTGTGTAGCAGGGTTGAGAAGGATGTCCCCAAACAGCGGTTACAGATGATGTCATGAGGAAGAAATCCAGCGGCAGATTGTCCGTCAAATTGTGGAGGTGCCGGGCACTGGCCGCCTTAGCACCCAGGATTTTGTCCATCAGCTCAGGTGTAAGATCAGATAACGATTCTTCAGCGATGAAACCGGCGAGGTGGAAGATGCCCCTGACAACTGGAGCGTTGTGGACTTCCTTGAGTTGCCGAAGAATGGTTTGAACACTGCTAGCATCGGCCAAGTCCACGGCGAAATCATACACCTTTACGCCTCTTCTCTTCAGGAATGTGACGGTGCGTCGTGCAGAAGCATTGTGACAACCACGACGGGATACGAGTGCGACATGACGAGCCCCTTTCTTGCAAAGCCAACGGGCGAAGGCTTGGCCAAGTCCTCCATAACCACCAGTGACAATGTATGTAGCATTTACCTTGAACAGCTTGCAAGTTGGGACAACTTGGAAAGGCTGGTAGTCATTTGGAATATCAAAAACCACCTTGCCGATATGACTTGCTTTAGCCATGGTGCGGAACGTGTCAGCGAAATCTGTAATTGAACATGCCTCAGTGTGGATTGGCTTGATAGTCCCTTTATCAAATAGACTCGCCACCCGTCGCATTAGCTTCTGAGCCTTACTTTTCTGAAGCATTACTATTCGGTCTATCTGGCATGACAACACAGACTTGTTTTCTAGGAGCAGGGGCATCAGAAGAAGATTCGTCTTCTGAAGTATGTCTCTCTTTCCAATTTCACAAAACCTCCCCCCTAAGGCGAGGCACTCTATTCCCTTCAGGAGCAGTTTTCCGCTCAATGAGTTCAGAACTACATCAACTCCATTACCCTTTGTCCAGCTCATCACATCATCATAAAACCTTTCAGAACGAGAATCTGTCACCATCTCAATGCCGAGTTCCTCTCGAAGGTAGGATCTCTTCTTCTCACTGCCAGCAGAACAGATGACTTTTGCTCCAATCATTCGAGCCACCTGAATTGCTGCCAAACCAACCCCACCACATGCAGAGTGAATAAGAACCGTTTCATCCTTTTGAAGATTTGCTCTCTCAACCAGACTGTAATAAGCAGTTGAGAAGATTACACTTATGCCTGCACTTTCAACCCAGTTGAGGTTTGAAGGCTTTGGGACCAGTAAACTTTCATCACTGATGGTGTGTGAGGCGAAACAGTGTTTACCAAAGCCAACCACTTCATCTCCAACTTGCAGTGAGGTTACTCCAGCGCCTAATCTTTCGACCACGCCACTACACTCGAGACCAAAGTGGGACCTCTCATCTTCTTCATCTAACCCTGACAAGAGTCCGAGAGCCATCATTACGTCTTTGAAGTTGAGAGCAGCAGCTTTGACCTTAACGAGGACTTTACCGGGAGGTGGTTCCATTTCACTCAAATAACTAAAGCCCATATCATCTATTGATGCGTTCTTACTTGACATGTCTGCGTTTTGTATGAGTTGCCAGTACGTGTCATTATTCGTGTCATGGTCAGGAATGTCAGCCCTAACCAATCTCGGTAAGAAGACTTCTCCCTTCCTGATGCTTATTTCCCGATCCTTAACATCACATCTCACAATCATCTTCACTAAAATGTCTAAGCTTTCTTTTGACTCGTCATCGAGATGGAAAGAAAATATTGGCACTTGACACTGGTTTGTGGCTGCCCTAATAAGTCCAACAGCAACTGCAGTTGACGTCTTGGATCCAGTCGCAACAACGGAAACCTGGGAAAAACGACTGGGGTTTTCATTGACTTCTTGTAAGATGCAGGTGAGATACTGAGCTTTCCAGTCAACCTGACTGAGAATGTAGACGACGTGCACACACTCTTTCTTGCCCTCAAGAGCATCATCAAGTTTTCTATCAGAAGATGTGAAGATTGTGTTTTGTGGCAGGGTTTCTTTAAGCGCTCTCAAGACATTTCCACCACCTGGAAATGCGGAGTCGGAGAGAACTAGGCAGTCAGAGTCTGGTTCTTCTGGGTAACACTCTTCGTTTGACTTCCTGCCGATCATGATGCTATGGAAAAACTCGTCTGGAGAGGACACAGCGAAAACGTCAGTAAAACCACCATTCTTCATGAGGTCAACCCAACCCTGCTGATCCAACCAGCAAACATCGGTACGGAAATCTTCGAAAGCCCAGCATAGCTCCAGAGCTCCGAAGAGGAGCTCAGATATATACTTGCTGTTCGTTGCTTCATACATAACCAACCACCCGTCAGGACATAGAAGGTTCCTCATATGGTGGAGCCCGTTGTTCAAGTCAACAGCAGAATGAAGAGTGTCCATGCAGATCACAATATCAACGGAGCCTGGAACAAATCCCTGTGGCTCAACATCAGTCTCAATGTCAAGCTGCTGATATTTTACGAATGGGTACTCCTGAAGTCTCCCTTGTGCGTGACTAAAGAACGAAGCACTCAGGTCGGTGAAGATGTACTCCAATTTGTTATCCATACCAAGTTGTTTTAGGGGCTCTAATATGTAGCTGGCCAGTCCACCCATCCGTCCTCCTACCTCCACAACTCGCACGATTCCCTTGCTTTTAACAGCTTCTTTGACTGCATTCTCGATCATCTTGGCTCCTGCTTTGTAGTACAGCCTGGTTGTCAGAGAGTCTATGAAGTAGTGAGCGATGTTCTCAGCGGCAAAGAGAATTGAGACTGCTGTTGATGGATCACGGAGGGTCGTTGGGAGATTGTTACCCAGACTGGTCATCATGGTCAACTCTTGTTTGAGCTCTGGAATGCGCTGCATGATGTCTTTGATGATAATGGGGATTTCTGCATACGGTATGTCATCCACTGCATCGTCTGCTGCAATTTCCTGGAGTCTCTTAATGTATCGTTGGTTACACTTGCCACGTTCCTCTTCAGGGACTTCGGTGAAAGCGTGCCGAATGTATGAGACGCAGATTGCCTGCAGCACATGAACTACATCAACAGCCTTTGCAATCGGATCTATCTCTTCCGGGTAGTTCTCATGAAGGCAGTATGGCTCGAAGACGTCATAAGCAGCGGAGGTTGGTGGAAGAGCAGCCTTTTGGGGCTGAAACTTGGGGAGGTAGAGGCAAGATGTCAAGGGCACATCTGTGGTAGTACCAATTACGTTCTGGCATTTGCAGCCATCCACCTCCATCAGAACCTTCCCGCTGTTTGTGGCCAAGATAATATCTCCTGTGAGTGACAAGGAATCACACTCAGTGACTTTCACGTGAGCAACACAAGACTCTAATGCTGGCAGTGACGGAACGTGCATCTTCAGGGACTTAATTGCTACCGGTAGATAGAGTGTCGTTGTGTCTCCAATGGCAGAGATGAGCAGCTGAAAACATCCATCAAGGTGGGTGATCTGGAGTCGCTGTTTATTAACTGGAGCTGGGTGAAGGTACCCAAGCGCTTCACCGTCTCCAAGAGCTATCTTCTCGATAACCTGGAACGCTGGACCATACTGCAGGCCAAGAGCAGCAAGCTTTTCGTAGAACACATTTCCAGGTGTTATACCAGTGCAGCGTGAAAGGATGCTTTTCATTGGGATGTGTTCGTTTAAGATCGTAGAATTCGCTGTGATCTCAGCCTCGCTGTAAATTGTGCCATCTGCTACAATCTGAACCTTGGAACCTTCCATGTTGCAACCAAGCTGAAGATTGCCAAATTTACTACCACCAGCAGCCGTTTGTTCGGGCCACATAAGCAGTTTGCAAAACGACACGTGTGACAAACACGGCAACTCATTCTCCGGGAAGGAAGCCTCAATGGCGTATTCTACATAGCCCGCTCCGGGAAACACTAGTCGGTCCTGCACAATATGGTCTGCCAGGGAGGGGAATACCAACAGTGACATATTTCCATTTTGCCCCTTAAAGGTACGATCGTCAAGTCCGAGACGTTTCATGCGCATTGGCTCCGACTCTACCCAGAATGGCTGATGCTGCCATGGGTAGGTGGGAAGCGATACCCATTCCGCACAGTCCCCTGTAACATTCTTCCAGTTGACATCAATACCAGCAATGTAAAGCTCACCCAAAGCCTTTAAGACCATGTGGCGATCATCTTGTTGACGCTGACCTGAAGAGATCGACGTGATGTTAGCTTTGATGTTGCCCTGTTTAGCTATCTGATTGACAGATGAGATGAGTGTTGCAGAGGAACCGCATTCGAGGAAAAGATCTGCCTCGGTGTCTGCCAAAATAGCCTCAACTGCTGGCTGGAACTGAACTGTGTTTCTGATGTTGTCCCACCAGTATTCTGTACCAAAATCTCCTTTATACAGCTCCCCTGTTACGGTGGAATATATGGGCAAGGTGCGGCATCCTGCTTCCGTCTCGACAGCTCCTTTCATGGCAGCCCGGAAAGACTTTTCCATTGGATCCATTTCTGGTGTGTGGAAAGCACACTGGACTCGCAATTGCTTGGCCACTGTGGGGTTGTTTTTTGCAAACTCTGTGATAAGCTCAGTGTTTCCTGCGATGGTGATGCCAGATGGGGCATTTAGGGCAGCAATGTAAAGCTTGTCAGATTTAGAGCAGATAGCCTGTGCGTCTTTGAGAGAAAGACGCAGAGCTGCCATGCTTCCTGCCCCCTTGACTTTAGCCTGTTGTGTACTTCGATGGTAGATAACTCTAACTGCTTCCTCAATGGTCAAACCACCACATGCATATGCAGCAGCAACTTCACCGAGGCTGTGACCAACAACAACATCTGGACGGATCCCCCAAAACTGCCAAAGGTGGAACAAACCAATCTGGAAGAAGAGGATAGCTGGCTGTGATATCTCCATATCGTTGATAAGCTGATCTGCGTCGATCTTTTCTCCAGTTTTAGTCATACCATTTAGTCCATTGAAGAACAGCTTGTCATGAAGAAGGGACCAACCGCTCAGTTTTTGGAAGATTTCGTCACATTTTTGAACAGTTTCACGGAACACTTTCTCTGTCTTGTAAAGCTGTCGTCCCATGTTGCCCCATTGTTGTCCTTGACCAGGAAAAATCATGCAGATCTTTCTCTTCTTGCCATAAGCACTTCCGGAAGACATACCTTCTCCACTTCCTGTTTTCACGAAGCTGGCGAGTTGTTTCTGAAACTGTTCTCCGGATTTAGTGATGACAGCTAGGCGACATTCATGATGTTTTCGTCGAGTTGAAAGCCAGGAGACAACTTTGAGTGCGTCTTTGTCACAAGTGAAATTCTTCCATTTTTCTGCAACACCATTTAGAGCATCTATTGACTTAGCTGATAAAGGAATCAAGATGATGTTGCCTTCATCACTGGCGCCAAACTGCCACTCAGCACGGAAAGATTTTGAGTCATTCTCTGAATCCGGGGAGTCTCGAGCTGGGGGCTCTTGGAAGATCATGTGAGCAACTGCACCAGCAAACCCAAAGCTGTTTAGACCGATGATTGTTTGCTGACCATCAGGTAGAGGCTCGAGCTTGGTCTGGACCTGCAGCTTCCACCCTTCTGTGTCTATATGCGGGTTAACGTCAACATAGTTGATAGTTGGGCACAGCATCTTTTTTTCCAACATCAAAGCTACTTTGATGGCAGCTGTGACCCCAGCAGCACACTCGTTGTGGCCAAAATTACTCTTAACGGAGCCTATTCTAAGAGGTGTCTCACGATGTGGAGCAAAGGTCTTGCCGATAGCTTCGGCCTCGATCGGGTCCCCAACTGGTGTTCCAGTCCCGTGTGCCTCAATGCAGTGTACACTTGAGAGAGGGACATCAAAGCGCTCGTACGCTTGCTTCATGACCGTCATCTGAGCTGGCATAGATGGCATGGTGAGGCTGTTGGAGAAACCGTTTGCAGCAATAGCACTTCCTCGAATCGATGCATAGATGTGGTCACCGTCATCGATTGCTTGCTGAAGAGGCTTCAGGATCAGAGCCCCAAAACCTTCACTGCGTACGTAGCCTTTGGCCGAGCTGGAGAAGGGACAGCATTGCCCTTCTGGGGAGAGAACCCCAAGAGCGCTGAAGCCAACCGTAACATCGGGCATGAGGAGATTGTTACAACCACCGAGAACAGCAAGGTTACATTCGTTGTTCCAGATGCCGGTACAGGCAAGATGCATTGCCGTCATAGACGAGGCACATGCCGTATCTACGGCATAACTTGGACCTTTCAAATCAAATGCATAGGAAACTCTGTTTGCCGCTACGCTGTGTGCAGAACCTGTCACGGTGTAAGCATCGATAAGTGAAGTCTCACCAATTGACTGGATTGGGTAGTCCATCATACCTATACCAAGGTAAACCCCTGTGGACTCACTAACTGTGTCTGGTACGATGCCAGCATCTTCAAAGGCTTCGTTGACTACCTCGAGAATATGACGTTGCTGCGGGTCCATGGACATCGCTTCCCGAGGAGAGATTTTGAAGAAGGTGTTGTCAAACTTGTCTATGCCGTCAATAAAACCACAACGCCGGGTGACCATCTTCCCTTGCTTGGTTTGGTCAGGGTGGTAGAAATTGTCCAGTGACCATCGGTCTGATGGGACCTCAGAGATGGTGTTTCTGCCGTCATGGATGACCTTCCAGAACTCACCTGGACTTGTAACACCACCGGGCATGCGACATCCTGTTAAAAATAATAACAAATTTGTAAGACTTTTTGCTTCACAAAAACTTCTAATAATCGCCCTTCTGGTTGGTACTTTACTTCACAGCATGTTCATGTGTTGATCTACTGCTCATCCCCTACGTGCACGAACAATCCTCGTTATGGGTGCACCACACTAAATATGCAAACATTCATGCGCCAAACTGATTATCATAATGTGTAGGCCCTTCTTTTGAATAATAACGTATTTAGGGTCATGCAACTGATAGATTGTGTAATTATGACATGTTACCACAACCTGGGGGTTCTGTGATCAAACTTTTGAGGAAAATGGATAAATTTAGGCTTTAAAGTTGGTCCTATTTGGCTTGGAAAGTGGATAAGTGCTTCAAGAAAACTAGCAGCAAATCGGTTTTGGAAAAATAATATTTTCGTGTTTTTTTTCTGGAGTAATAAGCTGAAAATCCAAACGGCTGACCGGACAAAAATTGAAAGAAAAAACCTGGTTTACTTGTCCGAAAATATGTTTGATTGGTTTTCAAGAGGCTGAGAGACTTTTAATATATTTTGAGTATTTTTGAATATTTAGCATTTAGCATTGGTGGCATGGAAGTTTATTTAGTTTGGAGCACTCTTATGTTTATTTTTATTGGTGAAACTACCACACCGCCCTACGTTGGCGAATTTTTTTTTTACTCTAAAAAATCAAACAACATTGGTAAGGACACTTAAGCACTTACCTATTCCAACAATTGCAACTGGGCAGTACTTGGTATCCATGTTTACTGTTATAATGTGGATGTGAATCTGGAACTTCTGTCATGCGGCACGAAGGTTTTAGTCAGGTTCCAAGTGAATCTGTATTGGAGAGAAAAGAGAGGATATAATTGAACTTCGTTCATGTCGCAGACATTCAATACAGCTTAATTTAGAGAATAACCGGAGTGAGTTGTCCACTTGTTGTGTCGGACCAGTCCCCCGGCAAGTTTCATAATCAGGTCTGATGATATATTTTAAAACCCTGCCGTTCGCGGTCACGGTAAAATCAAAGGGTTCGCGAGCCTATACTTAAAGTATACAAAAATAAAGGAATGGCTCTAAAAGGATAGAACACATAAATGCTGACGTCAATATTCATGACAAACTCCACGACTCGTGACCCAAGTCTATGATTTAGCACCAATCTTTCCGACCCAATTGATGACTTTGTACCTCCAGTCGTTTATATTGACGTCAATATTCACGACAAAATTCACGACTTGCGCGCAAATCCCGAAAATTGACGCCAATTTAATGAATAATTATACGACTTGGGCCAGGTCGCAAACCCAACGCGGCGTGAATTTGTGTTTTTCAGCAACATAGGTCGTCTACACGGCCGCTGCCTAAATTTGCACAAAGGTACATGTAAACGCTGCACACATACAACAAGAAGGTTTTAAGTACTTTACATGTTCTCTGAAAACGTGTTGATTTAACGAATTGACCTATGCGAATTCTGCCTGAGCGCCTTAAGAGTGCACCACATCAAACGAAGAACTTCTCATCAACCAAGGGTAAATGCTAAAAATTCACGAATATTTGAAAAATATGTTGTATAGTCTCTCTCCCTCTTGAAATCAAACCAATTTGTAGTTGCTTACAATTAAGCTTAATTTTCTCTTTAAATTTGGTAGGTTAGCAATTCAAATTTTGAGCTTTGCCCCTCTACCATTAAAACACCATGAATAATCAATCATCTTGCAAAAAGGGCCCCACGCTTCTGAGCAAACTAAGGCAAATACTGCACCGGAATGCCCCAGGTTGAAAGAAACAATGGGCCATTTGCAACAATCCCTAAAAGCAATGACATTCAAATCTTTGATTTACAGAAAACAATTCTGGGTTTATTACATTGAATTAAACTGGCTTGGCGCATGATTTTTCACTATGATTTTAGTGCAACCTAAGAGTAACACTGGGACATTAAAATTGACCTCGCGGGTGTTGTCACATATTATAGATACTAATAATTTGAGATAATAACATTAATAATATATTATAGATAATAATAATAATTCACTGTCTAATTCAACTTTGTGATTAGAATATTTACAACGAAAAGCTAAGTTTGGGGTCGCAACCCTGAGGCTCACTCTCTTTTCTATTTTTAGCTTTGAGCAAGAGAGAGCACATTAATTTTGTGTAGATATTTCTTTCTATTTTTAGGGAGCATGGCTCTGGCCATGCTCCAAATACTGTTTATCTGGGAGGGATAATATCTTAGAGCTATCTGTGAGTACTTTTTGGTCCACAAAATCGTATTGATATCAGAGAAATATTGTAATTTTTAGGGCAGATTGAATCATTGTAAACTTGTGCGTGGCCAGCCAGCCTTGTGTAGTGTTGACCTTTTGCCCTTAATAATAAGTGACTGTGCTGTGCACTGTGCATTGTGTATTGTGTGCTAAAGCATTGGACTTTTGGAGGATTAAAATTAGTACAGGAATTGTTTTCATGTCATATGGATTTTGCTTCTTAAATAGATGACCAGCCTCCTTGCCGTGTCTCTAACAATATGAACATAATAAAATAAGATCCTTCAAAATTTATACCATTTGTGTTATTTCTCTCTTCGGTATCTATAGTGCGACACTACCCATGGAGTCAATTTTAACACGCCAGTTTTTGCAGTGTATTGGCAACAAAAGGGTAGGAATGAATAAGCTCGTAATTAACAAAAAGTAACAACTTTTAAAAAGTCATTCCAAACTAGACAGTAGGTGTTTGTGAACAAACACAAAGCTGTTCCGTTTTATTGTGCTTTGATTAAACCCAAGTTCAATCTTCAATGCACAAGGGGTCTATAACTGAAAAGAAATTGTAATTCGGTTGTGTAGTCCTTGAGATATGGTTCTAGTTCCGGTTGACCCGGAAGTAAAGGTCTTCATTGGGTCACGGTAACCCAAGTTCAATCTTCAATGCTCAAAGGGTCTAATAACTGAAAACAATTCAAATCGGCTGTGTAGTTCTTGAGATATGGTCCCAATTCTGGTTGACCCGGAATTAAAGGTAAACATGGGGTCAAGGTATCCAAAGTTCAGTCTTCAATGCTCAAAGGGTATTTAACTGAAAAGAAATTGAACATGGGTTGTGTAGTTCTTGAGATATGGACTCACTTTCGGTTGACCCGGAAGTAAAGGTTAACATGGGGTGTGCGCAGAGCCAACAAATGTTGCACTGAAGAGGCAATGTTTTTGATCACAAGCGCAGCTGTGTTAACGGGTTTTTTACTCGAAATGTTGTTATCGAGGAACAGGTCTCACAAGTTAGCATGTATACTAAGCCTGTGACGGTTACACGGTTAACCAACCGATCAACCAGTTAAACGTTTACATTTTTACGGTTCTGATAAGCGTAAAACAATTCAATCATAAAAATTCTACAGGTTTTTGGATAGACCATAAGAAACTAAAACTTAGGACCTATATCTGTCACTAAAAACTGAACACGAGGTTTTTTCAATGTCCACTTTTAGATAGGAAGCATTGGTGTATTCATTACTGTATATACGAAATTAAAACTAGATACTAGACTACAGAGATGCACATTTAAGTAAATGTCACGTGGTACATAGTGACGTGGCTATGACGTCAGCTCAGTTTTCCACATTTAAACTTTCTCTGGTATGTACATATCAAGTCTCAGCCAGTTCAAACATGTAGTTCTCTAGATAATAGATTTTCAAAAACACTTATCTACCAGTGGTGACGACGGATGCAAACATTGTGACTATAACCCATCCCGGTTTGCATATGCAAAAATTCGGCCAGATCAGAATCAGAAGTTACTCTTGAAATTATACTGTTAAAACAATATCTTTATGATGGTGTTACGCAATACCCAGTGACGTCATCATGATGTCACTTGTGGATGCACACCTTTGGTGTGACGTATTTGTATGTGCCACCTTTAATAGCATCAAGTCTGACAAATTAACGACGTGTCGTTTAGAACAGTATGATTTATTTATTAAGTGTTGTACACTTTCCTTTTGACCTAGTATGCGTCAATTTCCTTTGGCTGGTTGACCAGAGTGAACTTAACCGTTTATCGTGTAGGGCATGTCCAAATTGCTGATGGCAAAGAAGCACATTATGGAAAAAAGATATTTACACTGTAACTCCCCGTCTGATTTCACCAGGTTAGCATTCACTGGTAAAATCATTCAAATTCAATTAAGTCGCTAGACTTATTCATTTTCGTGAAGGCAAGCAGCAAGAGGCTGACCAACCAATCATTTTCATAAATGAGCAAACATTTTCCAAGTTGTTGCATTCAAATTCAACTTATATGGTAGGTGCTTTCTGATTCGTAACTGCCTTTAATATAGGCAGATACTTTGAGAATTACTGTCTACACTAGTATAATCACAGCCAAACTGACATGCAGAGATGCCTAGCACGTCAGAACATTGAAGGTTAAAGAAGCAAACTTCAGATATAAATAAACTAACAGAAGAAATGTATAAACAGAAAAAGAAATTGACCTGTGGAAAAAATGCTCAGGAAAACAACAACGATGATTTGTTTTTAAATTGTATAACGTCCCCTTATATTTTAAAGTTGTTGTTCCTGTTACTTCTAAATTGACATGGTCCGAACATTGGCAGAAATAAAGACCACCACAAAAAATACCAGGGCAAACAATCTCAAGGCTGTAGCAAAAGATTTAGTTTTCATTTCAAACTTATCGGGCTTATGTTTTCACTTTAATGATAAAAAGCGGAAGGAACACAATTACAACTAGACCTTGAGTTTTTGTGCATCACAAGCTAAACCTTGTATGAAAGTAATAACATCAACAGCGTTATTAACCTCATTGATTTTATTGTTTTTTTTCTCTCTAACAGGAAGCTCATGGCAATATGAGCTTGCCTAGTGATTCATGAGCCAGCCCACTTGCCGGAACCAACTCGGGGGACTAATTCTTATAACAATTTTCTCAGTGTTGCAAATAATCCACATAAATACCATTCCGTTGTTGTTAAGTCAACGGCCGTTTAGATGGTAACATTTTAAAGCACATATTGTACTTGGGCTTGTGCATATTCAAACAGCCGTTGTATTTGTCACTTGGCAAGTTGCCTGTCAACACTATTTTCTCTTTGTCAGAGTGCTGCTGTACTTATTCCAATAAAGCCATCAAAAGGGATATTTATTACGGAAGCGTATTTACGGAAGCGTATTGCCGCCACATGAATTAAAAAAAACTCTCTTATCTTGTACGTACACGAAGTACACGATAAGTTTGGATTTATCGTGTACGTACACGCGAAAAGTTTGGACTTATCGTGTACGTACACGATAAGTTATCGTGTACGTACACGATAAGTTATCGTGTACGTACACGATAAGTTATCGTGTACGTACACGATAAGTTATCGTGTACGTACACGATAAGTTATCGTGTACGTACACGATAAGTTTGGATTTATTATGTACGTACATGATAAGTTATCGTGTACGTACAAGATAAGAGATATTTTTTGTATTCATGTGGCGGCAATACACTTCCGTAATTTAGGTAACATTTTGCAGAAAAGTTCCTTTGTTATATCAGTTGTTTGCAAAGTTTAGAGAGGGTTCAGTGCAGGTCTATTAGTCTGTGAGGCAGAGGCTGAAATTTCACATTGGTTACTAAACTTAGAATTTGATGCAGAATATGTATTTCTCCCCTTAGCCAAGGCTACATGATCGTTGAAAGTAGTTCATTTATGGGTTTTTCTGATTCTGAGAGAATTTATAACACAATGTGCCCACCGCTATGTGTTATTGCTAAGTTTAGATTTTTTTTTTTTTTTACGCTGATGCACAACACATAATGCAAGAGAAAACAAGAACAATCGCGCTTGAACATTATTTTTTTTAACAACTAAAATACATAGGAAAACAAATAGTTAAGTGGAAGTCGCATCATACAGCTTGGGAAAACGATACAAAAGAGAGTGAAGAGCAGCATTTGTTCTTGCCCTTTTGTGTTACAGTTTCACTACATCACAGTGTCTAGAGATAACAAGGACATCTGGCAATTGGTAAATTAAAACATGTTATATAAGCATTTAACAACAAACTGGCAAGAAATCCATGGATTCCGTTATTTATCAAAGGGAGTCTCAAGTGAATACATTGGGCTGAATAACACTTTTCCTTGTCAGAAATATTTAAAGCTATTCTAGTCGAGACCTATAAAAGTAGAAAACGCATGTGAACTCTCTTCTAAGTGCCATGTTGATTGGATAAGCTCAGGCACCATACAGGTGCTGCATACTCAAGTAATGGCCCACTAACCATAATAGAATAAACCTACACTTTAAGCTTCACAAACACTTGATATTAATATAAGGCAACTTAAACAATGTCACTTATAAAAATTAATTTCTCTTAATGACCTTATTGAAAAAGGTACAGCAGCACTCTGCAAAAGAGGAACGTCGTTGACAGGCAAGCATGTTGCCAAGTGACTAATACAATGGCTTTTTGAGTATGCACTTGTTGTTCACTCTCCGTGTAAAATAAATACATGGGCTTAAAAAACTAAGACTAGAAAGTTAACATAACAACAACGGAAGAGGCTAAGAAGGTTTCGGATTTTACCATGAAAATCTTTCGAAAACTGGTAGTAATCTCTTCTTTTTTGTGTAACACTTTAAGCTTCACAAACACTTGATATTAATATAAGGCAACTTAAACAATGTCACTTATAAAAATTAATTTCTCTTAATGACCTTATTGAAAAAGGTACAGCAGCACTCTGCAAAAGAGGAACGTCGTTGACAGGCAAGCATGTTGCCAAGTGACTAATACAATGGCTTTTTGAGTATGCACTTGTTGTTCACTCTCCGTGTAAAATAAATACATGGGCTTAAAAAACTAAGACTAGAAAGTTAACATAACAACAACGGAAGAGGCTAAGAAGGTTTCGGATTTTACCATGAAAATCTTTCGAAAACTGGTAGTAATCTCTTCTTTTTTGTGTGGAAATGCTATTAAAATTTATGGAAAGTTGATGATTATTTGCAACAAGATAGAATTAGTCCCTTGAGTTGATCTAAAGTATGTGACATTTCAGCCCCTGGCTCATGGATGTTTTGTTTCAAAAGGTGCTTCTGAATATTGGGTTAATTTTAAATAACTTTTTATGAAACAAAAACGAATAGCTGGAAACTGCTTATCTGCCTAAATGACCTGTGACTACAGTTGGGGTATAAATGTAAAGATAAAATGGTATTGGCTCCAAGTTTTGAACCTAGCAGAGTGTTTCTATAAGGTTACAACATTGTTTCAATGATAATGTTGATATCACTTCACCTCTAAAGTGGAATAACCAAGCAAATTAACCGTTTATTCAACACCTTTATCAGTCAATGCTGTTATACTTCATACGGCGTTCAACTTAGTCACAAACTCTTTGATATGAAGTAGTGTATTTAACACTAATGACAATCTTTATGAATCAGTGATTCTGAAAGATAAATCCAAGCTTACCTTTACAGCTGAATCCGTGATCGGTGACAGGTGTGAAGTTTTCAAACGTTGCTGAAAGAGCGTCTATCTGCACGGTTCTTCTTTCTGATTTTCTGGAGGAAAAACTTCTGCAGAAGTAAAAACGTCAGATAAGAAATGATGTTGTACAGGAGCACGTCCTTTTTATAATCTCATACCATCTGCGAACGGATACTTGGAATAGTTACTCGTACTAAATAAATCTTTTGAAGCTTGCTTTGTTTGGGCCGGGTCCGGTTATGCAAATCACATCCAACTTGACGAATAGGCAGTCATCAATGTGGTTGTAATTTGCATAACCGGACCTGGCCTGATGAATAACGCAAGTGAATAAAACATGTCCTTGAACTGCGCTGCTATTGTCGTGTGACAAATGACAATACTTTTTCACGGATCTTGGATAGGAACGCAATTTTAGTTGTTCCAGCGCAGCTATTATTTTCGTTAATTTGTAGTCCGAACAACTATTGTGTGTATTCGTTTTTAGGTGATTTAGGGCAACAACCAAATACCTGTTTTAGTGTTCATTTTTTTCTAGGAAAATATGATCGAACAGAAACTTTGCATGCATTCAAGCGGGGGAAAGTAACATCCAACATTTCAGGTCCTGTTCGAATGACGTCACCAAGTGTCACGTGACGTCAACTTAAAGGTCCAGTTTAACAATATATATAGGCCCTATGTACAGAAAAAAATGTGCGATCGAGCTGAAACCTGGTATAAATTCAAGTCGGGATGCATTAATTTGAGGTCGCACCACGACGATGTCATCAAGCGACATGTGACGTCACCTTAAAGGTGCGCTTTTCAAAGATGTATATTTACAAGAAAAAAAGCACGATCCAGCTGAAACGTTGCATGTAGGCCTACTATTCAAACTGGGATGTGTAACAACCAAAATCTAGTGAAGTATACAGCAAGACCACTTAGTGCATATTTTCCTATGGGCCTATTTTTTTTCTTTGCTTGTCATTAAAAAAAGAAAAGAAAAAAAGTCCTCTCTAAAATTACCCCCATTTTCGTGGTAACACTAGGGTCTCATATCTGACTTGCTTGCACACGGCTACATGTATGGTTTCTTTCTTCCCTCTACAAACAAAATTACGTTAGGCCTATATGTTTACCCCTTGCCCCCCTTGCCACCCCCCCCCCCTGAAAGGGAAAGCCCCTCAGAAAACCACATTTAAAGATTGTTTGCTTCACTTTACTTCACTTATTGATTTTGCCATGCACGCACTATTGAACATCCAAATAAGGATCTTTCAGATGCTTGTGACTGAAGAACTTTTTTCCGCCAATCTTTGCATCAATATTTTGCTCGCCTCGTGACAAATCTCATAGAGTCGTATACGCATTCATATCAGTATTTTAGTGTATTTGAGGGAATCTCTGAAATTATTTGATTTCCTGTCCAATTATCGGGTAGGGAAGTGAGGGATGTTCTGTGGTTGTTCATCTCTTTGTCAAGAATGATTACGACGCGGAACAAGTAGCGTCTCCACCATGCTCCAAGCGTAGAACTAGACATCTCACCAGGACCGGCGCATGCTTCCTCTCCAAATGCTCTACCATGGAAACAGCACCTCACGCAACTATATCTTCTTCTACCAGAGGCCACTCGTCAAGATTTGTGAAACCACACTCTAGCACCTCAGTCTACTGTCCTCCTTCCTTTCAGGTTCTTTTGATAAGTGTACAAAAAACTTAAATGATGGACAATTTAGTTCAATGTTTATGCGCTGTAGTAAATTCCAGAACTCCGATCAAAAGCCCTGGGCTCAGACATAATATTGGGTATTTTGAGTAACTTGTGTGTCGACCCCAAGATCCTGGTAGAGAAACCGCCCATAATGACAAATTATAAATATCTCATTTCAATATCTTAGTAAACTTTATGGGGTCGTGTTTTAAAACCGTAAACAAAAGAAGTTTAAGAGGTTATTTTCAAATAGATAGTCCCGAAGAAAACAAATCCTAAGATCATCCACATGTATGCGAAATTGTTTTTAGGATATGAGCATGAGGGAAAAACCTTAAACACTTCAACGTTTGTCAATTTATTGTTTAGCGTATTTTTGACATGATGGTTTGTAACAATTAGATGTAAACAATAGAACGTGTTGTCAACATTATTGTGTGGTTTACATACCATGAATTTACAATCATCTTTTAAAAATTGAATTCAATCTTTTAATCATTCCTATTCTGCAAACCATTATGAACTCCCTGCGTTCATTACCACGACTCATGCTTTTGGTTTTATTGTATACGCGCGGGGTAGGGTTGCCATCTCTTCACATTGAATGATTCTTTTTGATTGGTGAATGACGATCGACGTGATCTTTCAATTTCAATCTTAATTGAATGGTTCTGGAGTTTAATTTAATGAAAACTTTGTAAAATTGGACGGACAAACTTTAACAAGACGACAAAAAAAGAAGAGAGAAAAAAAGGTGAATGGTTTAACGGGGTAAAAATGGTGTGTAAACGCCTCTGAAGTGTCCTGCACTATAATAAGTCCCTACTGTGAAAAATTTTCCCGATGTCCTAAAGCGGGCACCGAGCCACACGACGAATTAGGTATTGGGCCTCGCTCGCTGGTACGTCTCGTAGAAAGGCCCAACACTAATCTGACATATAATCTGTATACATATCCGCTTAATAAAACCCACGGTCTGCGGCTGTATAACCAATATTATTTCTTTCCGTCCGTGTGGGTGCGTGTGTCTGTGTTATTGGCAAAACAGTATTTCATGTATTGTCAAGTTCAATTACTGTGTCACCCACTTGCTATACTGGGTTAATAGATTCAGCGTCCTTTTTACAAGTGGGTTTTAAACCCAGACCTAAATAACAAAGGCCTAAACGCTAGTGTACAGTTAAAAGACAAGATCTAATACCCGATAAATAATAAATTGTTATTGGTACTTGATCGAGCAGGTTCGAGCAAAGACGACTCTGGCGAAGCAGGTCTTTGGCCGTGTATAAAAAATGAAAGACATTATAAACTATTAAAAACTATATAATATATGAAATATTTTGTCAATAGGAGGCTTATACAAAACAAAAAAGTAGCATTATAAGCGAATATAACCGCTCATTAAAATATAGAGTGTTCCCTGTCACGAGGCGAAGCTGATGAAAACGTCTATAGATCTCACCTCGTGATTGTATTCTGTTATATTGTACTCATTATGAATCATATGTTTGTAAAATAGCAATTGAACATTTCAGTGAAAACAGTGAAATAAGAGGGAGAAAATAATTAAACAAATTTGAAATAAAAACTATTGCCTTTGTGCATATTTTCTCCAAAATAAAATAACCATTTTAACTTAAATCTGTTTCTGGCTCCGTCTTTCATACAAAATTGATAACATATGAATTATTCCCAGTCATTTCTTTTACGTTCGCCTTTGTTATTTAGTTCCGGGTTTAAAAACCAAGTGGGCGTGGCAAGTGGGCGACACAATAACCGACCCTGGCAATACATGGAATTCTTGTTGTCAATAACACAGACACACGCACAGACTGAAAGAAACAATGTTGCCACAATACATCCGCGGGTCCAGGATTTTGTTAAGCGGGGGTCAGACCGGAACAGGCATTTCTGAGCCGCACAAAACGTTTTTATTTTCAAACGCCATCCACATTGCTATGATCCTGGGTGTACAGTCTCCAGATACCCACATTTTACTGATAGCGTTATTATTTTTACTGGTCGAAAATTTGCAGATTCATGGCATTTTGTCAGGTTTATAGCTTAGTGGTTTCCTGTCTGCCTGTCATCTCTGTGGAACCCTGTTCGGAGCCTTGTATCTGAATTGTGTCTCATGTAGGTCTGATAGTTCACGAAAGCAGAGGATACAATTTGCATCCATGCCTTAATTTCCTCTGTAAATTTTCCAGTAGAGAATTTAAAATGTATCTCTGAGCAAAAATGCCCTGCTCTTTACAAGAACCACCTAGAAAAAGGTATCAGGCCTGAGTGAGTACTATAGTCATGACTTCTCTTTACGACACCCAAATGATCCGACAACGTTCCGATACCCCTCTCGTGATCAACACTGGTTAAGGGTAAGGTTAGTACACTGGGGCTGTCGGAACTGATAGGGTGTCGGAACATATACAAGTAAACCTACTCGTGGTCATACATGAAAACAAAGAGTATTGGTCAACTATTATCAGGGTGTACTGCTCCATCATGAACTGGTTTAAGAACAGGACTGTTCTTAAACCATATTATGGCACGTGGCCTAATATCATTCAGAAATGTAATTTTTTATAACATTTGTTCATAAAAAAGTATATTTATAAAAAGTAAATTTTAAGGTAAACAAATCTCTCGAACAATACAATTACAAGGTTACGCTTGTTTGGCTAACTGTGCATCGTTTTCTGACACCCTTTCCAGTGTCAAGATTTATTTACAAATTTATTTACTGTAGGAAATAAAACCAAACTATTAAAAAAAATAAACGAGAAAATAAATACAACGGTAAATGCAAAAAACATTGAAGCACGTAATTCATTGCACTTTGCTCGACTATGTACAGGGACGATTTTTTATTATTTTAAAAGGTGGAATAATAAATAGGTCTTGGCATCGGGCCACATTGCCTTAAATGCCACCTAATTCAATCTTACTGGGTCTTCTACTTTATAATACTAACAGACGAAAAAGTGTTGTCCAGTAGTAGACCTAATGTGAAGCCTAGGTACAAGATGCAAAGGCACATTTGACGTTTCCATTCCCCCAAATGTACAGTACTCTATGTTTGAATAACATAGGACTATCTGACAAGCTGTCATAACGATACATCTAAATGTGAAAGTGTAAACTATCAGGTCACAAAGGTTAGTTCACTTTATGTACTAACTTGTAAGACCCGTTCCTTGATAATGGGATGGACATAGAGATTTTAAAACATCTTGCATCTAAATAATGTGGAAGTACATTACCAGGGGTCAGCAGATGTTAGTTCACTTTATGTACTAGCCTTTGAGACATGATGAAGCCCACGCAACATAAGTATGCACCTGTACTCGTTACCGGAGACACGGGACAAATTGGGTTGGTTGATTAGACAGTCTGTGCGGACCGGCAATGCAAAAAGGATACTTTAAAAAAAAACTTAGATTCATGTCTCAAATTGTCAAAATAATTTTACGAGCGTCAAATCCTCAAATATCTTAAATTGGCGGTTTATTGAAAAAAAATAACAAGAAGAAATAAAATAAATGAAAAAGATCTCAGCTTAGAGTGTGGCTATAACTTTAACTCTGGAATTATAAGGCTTGTTTGTTATTTCGTTTTTGGTTTTGTTCGAACTCTTTTCAATAGACATCGGAGTGATGACGTCATGGTAAATGTTACCACATTTCTCAAGTGCTGCACCTTTAACATTCTTTCGCAAAGAGGTAAATAGAGAGGTCATCGGGTCTATTCAAGCCACACTGTATAATAGACCCTGTGCGTTCCCAAACGGTCAATCGCCTTTTATGATTTCTTCATGCGTGACTTGTCTTGACTCTTGTGTAAACCGGATACAGGGAACCCAGCCGACTGGGCTCATTGTGTGAAGCCCATTGAATGAAGTAAACGTGGACTGCCAAGGGTAAATCCCCAGGAGAAACAACTGTTTATGTTTTTGTAACCCCTACTTCACTCAGCTCCGCGTTTGGTATGCGTTATAACGCACTACGGCGTTACAACGCCCTAACTTTACGGTCAACGGGAAACTGGGTAAAAATAAGGGAATAAAAGAGTGGCGACGAGTTCTCAAACGGCCGTTTAAAACCGACAGGGTCGTGGCCGTGCGATAAAGGCCTTTATCGCCTTTATCGCCGGGCCTTTATCGCACGTTCGGCTCGGGCCTTTATCGCACGACCACGACCCTGCAAGGTTTTAAACGGCCGTTTAAGAACGAGTCACTACTCTTTTATTCCCATTCATAAATGCCCTTTTGTTAAAAAGCGAAAACATGTTATATAGACAATTCTGTGACAATCTGCTTCGCAGCGAATTTTCGAAGTTTGTACATTTTCAAAAACTTAAAAGTTATGTTTGGTGCGCGTTGGGTTGTGTGTACGCGCGTGTAAAAATAGATTACGCGCTGGTACTAATAGCTATACATTGCGTTCCGCGTAATTAAATTGGCGTACATGAGCTTGCGCGCCCAACACACGAAGCCAGCCGGTTTTAAACAGCGCCATCAGCTGTCTTTATCAGCCGTTTAAACACCCCACGTCTAAAAATCCCACCCCACGTCTTTATCAGCCGTTTAAACACCCCACGTGACATGTTCTCCACCAAAAGGAATAGCGAGGGGTATTTATGAATGTCCATTTATATCACAAGCCTGTTAAAACCTAAAATTTTGCTCTGTGTTGCTTTGCCTTATATTCTTACTATGAAAGTATATGTATGATCTTAGCTAAGTTTGACCATGTTCAGACAGCGTACTAAAGTTAGACCCGAACCGGTTTAACTTCACGAGCAGCGGGGGGGGGGGGGGGGGGGGGGGGCGTCGTAACAATAAAACTACCTTGCGTTCAGACAGCTCGAAGTTAAACCCGATACGGTTTATCTTCGGTTTTAAGAGGTCAAACAGCACTGTGACCCAACACAAGAACATCCGGTTTATTCACAAAAGCACACGCACGGCCCTGTTGAGGCGTACGTAGGCATATTTACTTAGCGACCTTACACAGGTCTGTTGAGTTAAAACGGATGTGGTCATTTTTATTCTGTCCACACACCGTGCTAAAAGATAAACCCGAAGTCGTTTAGCGTTAAACCACCCTCGCCGACCGATTTAACTCATTCGAGTTCAACCCGATTCGGTTAAGAGCGTTCAGACACATAAAGTTAAACCCGAATGAGTTAAAACTGCCTTAAAACCGACTTTAGGTGTCTGAACGACCTCACAACATTGGAAAGCTGCTCCCATCGAATTAAATGTACCCTTCATGTTACATAAGAAATGAATTGTAATTTATTGTAACACAATCACATACAAAAACGTCGTACAATACCACTGGGCATATACTTAGTTAATGACGGAGGCTAATTCGGCTCACATACTTGATTAGCTGCTAAAACGTCTACACGTCTTTTCCTATCAAGATAACTCCTAGTGGTAGGCATATTCACTGCATGCAAGACTGCACAGTAAATATACCCCAGTATCCAATGGAACATAAAAGACGAAATGTTTTCCATTATCTTAAAGATGATTATAAGCAACCCATACTTCATTTTGGGTGTGGCTTAATCGGCTCACAAATAATTCGTCGCTCGTACCACAAAAGCCCCTTTCATACTATGCTTTTCCCCGGGGTTATCCACGGGGAATAGCGGTCGGTCGTTTCTCACTTGATAAGCTTTACCCCCGGTCTGCCCCGGCGAATGAGTAAACCCCGTGGAATAGCCACCCCTGCTCCGGAGTAGGGGTAAACGGCAAAACCCCGGGGTATTTTTGATCTCCCGGGGAATAAATACTAGTGGGAAACGAAAGCGGGTTTTGCTTACCCCAGTTACGTCTTGCACACGGCAGACAGTACAAGGTCAGAGTCCAAATTCACCCCTAGTGTGAAACGTTCGATCGGAACCCCGTGGAATAACGACCCAGGGGAAACGCATGCAGGTACAGTGTGAAAGCGCGCCGGGGTAAGCGAGGGGTTAAAAAACTCCCAGGGCCTCCCCGTGGTTGTATTCCCCGGGGATATGAGATACAGTGTGAAAAGGGCTAAAGTTACCTAACTCGTTCACAGAAGAAAAAAAAAAGATCACGATTGAGCAATTGATAATATTGTAACCCCCTTTTAAGGAAGGTGGGCATACTTGTGACGTCATAATGTCCATGGTAAAAGTACAGACAAGTTAAATGTCCATGGTAAAAGTACAGACAAGTTTAATGTTCAGCCGCTGGACCACGAAATAGGATGAAATTAAATGATCTGTTGATGCCGTGAGAAGTTGTTAACCAGGTAAAACATGCTAAAACTCCCTAAGTTCGTCAATTCCACACTATTTTATTGGTATTTCCGCTTGTTGATGTAATTCTTAGGCAAGAACCTTTTGAAGTAGATAACCTTGCCTTATCTAGTCCCAGCGTTTGTTGATCAATATTCGCTTTGGCAGTAACGATAGCACGGGAGCAACATAATTCATCTTTGTTTTAATCTGAATTGTGCATTCTTTCAAAATCCTCCCAAAATGTAACGTTTCTGACGATTATTTCCCCCATAGGCAAAACAATGTGTGGGTCACGATGATTTCCAAACTGTCATTTATTGAGAATTGGTAGTAGGGTTGTTGCACTTGGCTAAAAAAACCGCCCATCTGTCAGATGATCCTTGGCAAAGACTGTATGTGAAGTAAAGACTCTCAAACACAATATGTAAAGTTTCCAAAACTGTCTGACGGATCGTGAATATCCAAGTTATCTTTGAATTTCACCGTGTAGTCAATTCCTTTCGTGTTGAATTTCTGCACTTAAACTTCATTCACCTTTGTGACGTAATATATGTTTCTAAGTCACCACCAAAGATATTTTGGTTCTTTGGTGTAAGGTTGAAGTCCCGTGGCCAAATTGAGGCATGCTGACTTTGCATATGTCCGCATAGGCTTAATGTCGATTTGAGCAAACATTTTCCCGCATTCACCACTGTTGTTGTTTGATATCAGTATGGTGGGCTAGATGGCGGTTACGATTTTTACGCCTCGAAAATAGTTCATGACATTCGTCACAGGAAAAAAAAATCATAATTAGCTACAAACACATACAAACTCTGAATGTATAAAACAGCATTTTCTGTTGTTTGGATATGAAAAAGACACCAAAAGCAGAGATGTGACGCAATATTTACAAAAATATGCTAGGGGAGAAGAGGGAGAACAAAAACGTAATTCATTGGTGAATGAGGCAGACTAAAAGGGGGTTTATCTGTGGGAAAAAGGACTCAAGACAAAAAGTTATTAGTCATTTCCTTATTGGATGTTCAGACCGCGGGGGTTTTCTGGAGGCGCTTTATCCACAGTTTTTCCTTACTCGGACGAACAATCTCTCTGTGCTTACCTAGTATCAATATATTTTTTTGTAAATTGTTATTTGTGTGTTTCGATATTCATTAATTGTGCTTTTGGGTTGTTCTATTACCTAAACAATTGTATACCTATTTTCTTATACAACTTGGTTCTCCATAGGGAAATTCTAAAACTGGGTTGCTCCACAAGGAATTTTGTGTACAAAGTCTATGGGAGGTTCTCAACTACAGGAACAAAAGGAAAGAACAAAAGATGTCTCCACAGGGATGCAACAACAGGAATGTGTGTGGTGCCCAAAGATTTTTTTTTAAATATTACCCCACCAAACTTTAATACGCACAAACATAAAGTCTCCACATTCTTCAAACAGAGATCCAACTCAACGATGCATCAGGTGTTTGTGTAAAACAGCGTTTAACCAAGTTGTAACAATATTATGCTTGTTTTCGAAATGAAAACACATTCGAGCATTAAACCATGATTTATACTCGCACCCAAACTATTTAGTGTCCACAAACCTTTACCCGCAACGTGGGACCTTAAAACAAATTAACCATTGCGTCATCATCAAGAGCCCCCTTTTGTCCTTTTAACAAGAAAGATACTATTTTGTACACAAACAAGACAAGAGTTTCCAATGTTGGATTGAACCGGCTGTTAAAGTTTATACGAGCACAACTTGCTTTCACTAACTGCAGTAGGCACCCTTCTTTCTCAGACAAAATTGACTCCGCCTTCGTATTGAGAGACCAAGTCTGGCCGAATTAATCAATTTAAGAAGTATTGAGAAAGAGGCTTTAAAGAGATCAAGGAACCTAATATATGATACCGTCAATAAACATTAAGTACAAAAACGTGTGATTTTCATGCACGTCATCTGATTTCGGTGAGTTTATGTTCATGTTAATCGTAATGATGAACAACTAAACGAGTCTTGAGATGGACTTAGTACACAGTTAAGACTATTTGCGACAACTTGTGGAAAACAAACAATCTAAATTGTTAAAATATTGCACGGGTTAAATTCGTGTTTATATAATGAACGAGGGGATGTTCTTGTTTTTCCATTGATATGTCGTAATAAAGCAGTTTGATGTAATGAATGGTATACTACGATGTAGTGTGAGTGTTTTTTATCTTAACAAACTTGGAATGAAACATTAAAGATTTCACTTCGCCTAATCATTCGATTCCAAAGAATCGAATTGAACTTACCCTTGCCGTGTAAAAACACAAAGTTCTAGGAGGGATCGTTTTGTATTCTTTATTAACGTGTATTGTGCATGATGTACGTCAACTTTTAGGAATACAAAAACGTGCAAATGTGTTATCCGGTGATTTGTAAGGGGTCACTCATACTCTTTCGTCAAAACTCTCACAGAAAGGGGAGGCATCGATCGATAGTTCATTAAACCTGGGGTATTGAACCTGCCTCCTTGGTATGTGCAAGCTACAACAATGTTTTGAGGACAAACAAGTTGTGTTCATTGGGTTGTATTACTTTTTGTTCACTGTAACTGTATGTTTGCCTACTGTGTGTAGACGTACAGGTAGCATAAAGAGCTTCCAATTTGTTTGATAAAATATGAAGATTTACCTTCTTTAATATTTTGGGAGAACAGTTAACATTACCATGGATCATGCGTATAACGGTCTGACTTACATACGGCGCCAAATGTCCATCGAATGAGTAAGTACTCAATATTCACAGTAAAATTAACCAAACGTCATGTTGGACGTGTATCGAACAAAAAAACCCTAACGCACCCTCAAGTTTATGATCTGCATTGCATTCATATTGCATTGCCTGGCCAGTGGATTGGTACCCCCGATGTACGGAAAATAAACTTAGATGGTGGCTATGATATTTTCGGGTGATTTCAGTAACCTATGCTTTTAAAAACTCCCGCCAAACGCAACAATACCTCCCCTTCTCGTCGATCAATGATCTTTAACCCCCTTTATATTGCGCAACTTGTAGAAATCTTTAGACTATTTTTGGACATAACGTCTTACACGAATGACTCGGCAGTATTACGGATCAATGAGGATTATCTCTTTTATCAAAAATGTATTACATCGTGTGGTGCAATCATGACAGCGTTTCTGTTCTCACGTTCTTGAGAGAAAACATTTTCTTCTCAATCATATCACAAATTTACGCCCTGTCCCATACTAATGTCTCGTATAAAGTTATCCATGCACCCTACGTTGAGCCTTTTTCAAAGACTTCCACTGTTGTTCGTGTAAATGTGCCTTTTAAAACTACCGCCCCCTAATACAACAATATCTTCCCCTTCTCATTGATCAATTATCTTAATCCCCGTTAAGTGGCACGAGACTAAAATTAGATGATTCAACGGTAGTTAATGTTGGCTACATGGTTCATTCACCACTATAAACAAACCGCTAACACTTCCACACCAAAAATAATGATACTATCTAAAGTGGAAGTAAAAACTCATATACATTATACGAAATATTACATTGTTGACACGTCATAATTTGGGGGTGTATGGCCGGAGTTGAGTTTTAATATTGGGGAAGGATGTACTTGGCAATGATGCATGCTTGGCATGATCATTTGTAGGTCTTTTGATGATGTTAAAACTGTTTGTTGAGCAAAAACATAACACACTGCTATTTACACACTTATTTAATTGGCAAAACCCCCATGTATGTTTTGAACATGCCAAACTTATCCCAAAATCAACAACCACATCAGATCATCTGACCCTCACGCAAGCTCCGCTAGCTACAGACAACCCCGCCGCAAAAAAAAAAAAAAAAAACATGCGTGACGGGTATGAAACACGCAAGGGCCGACCAATGCGGGTGTCCAGCTACCGTTGCACGCTTTCGCGGGGAGACGTCGGAACACCAACGCAGACCCCAACCACCCCCACGCAATTTGGGTGCGTTTTCGCGGTCGTAACCAATAACTGTTTCGGTTGAATTTGCCATTGGTTAATCACTGGCCAAAGACCGAAACAGTTATTGGTCACAGCCGCGAAAACGTACCAATAATGGCCGCCCAAGTGCCGACCAATGCGGGTATCCGGCTGCCGCTGCACGCAATCGCGGGCAGACGTCGGAACACCAACGCAGACCCCAAACCCACGGGTACCCCGACATCGACCCCACGGGACGCATCAACTCAGCAGGGTGCGGGCGCCAGTCGACGTAAAAAGATGGTGCGCTTCTAATCCAAGATGGCGCGCTTCTAATCCAAGACAGCGCTCTTCAAAACCCAATTCGCAAATTAAATAAAATACCTCCCATGATCAGTTGCTTTGTTACAAGCTGTAGTTATCTGTTTTTGTTTTGCATTTATGGGTTCCATAGTTTTCCAACCTGGGTTGGCAAAAACTTGGGCTGTGACGTTGCAAAAGAAAGGTCTATACTAGAGGGATGCCGCGCTTCGCGCGGCACCCCGCTGGCGAAATTGTTTTTCCCAGCACGGTAAAGGCCAAGATTTGCATACCTCGCTCTCATTGGCTGGGACTTGCTGATGAATTATTCATTGAAAACAAGCTATGTAGGCCTTACGCGCGTGTGTTGTGTACGCGTACACGATCGACGTGTCTGAACTCTCGGTGATACAAGTCATGTACACACACTGGCAAAAAGTTTTGTCTACATGTCTTTGCTTTTGCTCTTGTGTGTGCATGTACATGTACATCCATCCATAAGTTCGTAAAACTTTTACGAACTTATGGATTGTGACAATACTGCGACTATGGACTGTGGGTGCACACGTCTCACTGTAGATGACTGTCCTTCTTTGAAGGTAAAGATAAGTAAGGTTTATGAATATGATTCAAAGCTAAAGCCAATCAATTGAATACTTCGTTTCGACAAGGGGAAGCTTTACAGAAGTAGTGTATAGCTAGCGCGTATAGCTATGTAGCAGACATGTGCAGTAGTAGCTGTGTAGTCATGGTAGTACAGTAGTCAGTACTGTAATGCAACGATGTACATGTACGTGGATTTAGTGCCAGTTGCTTCAAAAACTCCATAAAACTTTATACCTTTTTTCTTTCTGAGAGAGTGTAGCAAACTGAGCTTGCGAATAGTCAGGGCTGACGAAAAGTGTTGTGATGAGCGATTATATGCAGCTGTTCTTTCCCCCTCTACAACGTGTAAAGAAGCAAATGCATACACACATGACATACCCAAGCCAATGGGAGCGAGGTATGCAAATATTGGCCTTTACCGCGCTGGGAAAAAAAAAATTTGCACCCCGCTGACGGCCGGCGACGTGACGTGCACAGTTGATGCTGGTTTGTACCCTGGTTTGTTTGTACACACACAGACACACATACACAACGAGCTTCGAACCGAACAGCTCGCTCGCGTCGCGAAAGTCAAATGAGACTATTTTGAACGTTGGTGGCGCCCTTGAAAAAGGGCGTAAATATTCACGTAAATATTTGCGATTGAGGCCCAAATCATGAATATTTATGTAAATATTTACGTAAATATTTGCGATTTGTACCCCGTATCGCAAATATTTACGTAAATATTCACGATTTTTGCCCAAGTCGCATACCCAGTCATCCGTGAATATTCTTTCATTCGTGGTTTCTTTCCAGCTAGCTGCGCATTGGGACGACATTTCCATACACGGATAGACTGTGCAAGTCTCGCGCGTATTCGAACATTGGGATCCGTTAAAGCGCGTGAGTTTGTTTCTTTAACGCGTTACGTGGGACAACAGTGGTCCCAAAAATGTTCGAATACGCGCGAGACTTGCACGGTCTATTCCGGGGCACGCCGGGGCCGGCCAGCCGCGTGTTCAAGACAATTAGAAACCATGCAGTTCACGGGAGGTGATATTATCTGTCTCCCCTTCTTTCTAATTATTTGAACAATTTTTTTAAAAAATCTTTCTTTATCGGTATAATTTGTTCACTAAGCATACTTGAAGGTAGAATTATATTATTTGGCTGACTAACGACCAGGGTGAGTAATTAAACACCCCAATTAAGACCTCATTATCCAGACCATAATACACAACTGTTGAAAAATTGCGCTCACCCGAAATTAAGTACATGTACCCTTCACGTTGTTTGAAATATGATTTTTGTGTTCCATACTGATAGACCATACCACTGATGGGCACACATAATTCCGGAGTCGGTGAATTCGTATCATTAAGTAATAAATAATTAACTGCTAAAACACACGCAATGTTCTATTTATACGTTATCGAATGCTTTGGTCAATTTCATGTCTAAACCGCTATTGGTATCCATATTAGCCAACTCCCAAATTCCAGCGGTATGGTCTGTCAGATTATAGAATAAAATTTAACTTTTATGCAAGGTGAAGGGTACTAACATTGGCGTGAATGCTATGGTTATTTTTTGTAACTATACCTTAACCGCTTGTATATTTGACAGAAAATGGATTGTGTTATTGTGGCTAATTAGGTAATAATTAGTCACTAGAAAAGCCACCTTCAAAATCAATTGTGGCAAGTGATATGGTTTATCAGACCATGGAATAAAAATGTCTTTGCAACATGAAGGTACATTTTACTTTCGGGTGAGTGCACAAGTTTTTCAACAGCTGTCTATTATAGTCTGAATAATCGGCTAATTACTCACTAAATGGTCAGCCAAATTATTTTACTTTACCTTGTTCAATGATGTTATAGAAATATTTAAAATAAAATCGCTCAAATTAGAAAGAAGGAGAAACAGAATTGTCACCGCCTTGAACTGCATGGATTCTAATTGTCCTAATTACGCGGTTTGCCGGCCACGGAATCCGCAGATAGAAATTTCTGCCCAATATGCGGCCAGTGGAAAGAAACCAATCACTAACATCCCATTATCTCATTTAAAATGTACGACCTCTGCAGAAACAGACCAATCAGAACGCAATGCTGTGACCTCATAGTTGTGGTATGGAAAAACATATCACGGCCGGATGATGGACCGACTGTTGTTGAGTTCGTTTCGCACTTGAACGGGCCTGCACTACAGCCAGATAAATCGTTATAGCTATCTGCTCTACGCTAGATTGCACGTGTGAACGACTAATAAACAAATCATCAACTACCGCGGATCCGTATGACAGACGAGCACAGCGACCACAGGCCGCAAGTCAAAGAGTAACAGGCTCCCTCTCGAGTAGTTAAGGTAGTCTGTCTGGCACACTTTGACCTTTCCCTCAGAGAACAATGAAAGGTCAAACTGTGACAGAAATATGATAGGAATAGGAATTAAAATTAATTTCGAGCGATGGTGCAATAATTATGTGTGTGTTGAGTCATCATTGGAGAGCGTAGCTTGTAGGGGACAATCCCCTGACACTAAAGAGGGCGGGCGCGCGCGAAGGGCGAGTTGGTCAGGTGTAGGAGTTAATCCTATGGATCTGTTGAAAACTAGTTTACATGACGATGCATTTTTAGGTTATAAAACTGGAAATAGATGGGTAAATTTAGTTTTACGTGTAAAACTCACCCGTATAACTCCCCGATATAAATAGTATCATTAAAATTGATCGTAACATCATAAAACTTTGCGTCAACATGTCTACCGGAAAACATCATCGTTCGACAACACCTTCACGGGTTGAGCCAGTGTGTAGTGGTTTGCGTTATACGTATCAACAAAACCAAAGAGAGGACAGTTTTCCACGATTAGTTCATTTATCGACACGATTAACGGAAAAACAGTTGGGGAAGTTAACGTTTAATCTGTTAAAAGAATACGACGACCCAACAGTCTGTCAAAAGTCATTGAAAAAGCTTGTTTCCGCACTTGGTTCTTCAGATGCTGACGTATACAAGCACCAAATGAATCATCTATGAGCAAGTTCGGGTGGGCGACTAGACTAGACTGTGTGACGTAGCTCTCGAATTGACTAGATCGACCATGCTCCAGCGCATGGTCGAGCTAATCAATCTCCCTGTGCTCTATGGTTTCTGGTAAGTCTAGTCTACGGTGGCTGATTTCTGCCAACCAACACACTTTTTCCGTACGGCGTTATAATGCCCTAATACGGCGTTATAACGCCCTAATTTACAGCGGTATAACGCCCTATAATTTACGGCGTTATTACGCCCTAATACAGCATTATAACGCCCTATATGGCGTTATAACGCCCTAATTTACGGCGTTATAACGCCGTACTTTAGGGCGTTTGTAAATTAGGGCGTTATAACGCCGTATTAGGGCGTAATAACGCCGTATTAGGGCGTAAAACGCCGTATTAGGGCGTTATAACACCGTAAATTAGGGCGTTATAACGCCGTAAATTAGGGCGTTATAGCGCCGTAATTGGGCGTTATAACGCCGTATACGGCGTTATAGCGCCGTATAGGGCGTTATAGCGCCGTATAGGGCGTTATAACGCCGTACTGAAAAAGTGTTTTGTTGTTGGCGGATATCAGCCACCGTAGAATGGAGACCAATATTTGCCCCTTCATAAACTTCACTTAGCCGTCTCAAAACAGTTTCTCGAGCTCTTGTGTAACTTATTTCCGTTTTTCCTTAACTAATGCCTTTCTACCTTTATTACAGTAAGCTGGACGAAAAATAAACTGGTCTGAGTCCAACAAAATTTCTGCTTTCGCAAAAATAATTATTTATGATTTTCAGGGGGCAAGCCTTTGTGCTGCCCTTTAAATTTTTTTTTCTGTATTACCCTTTCTGTATTGATCCGTTTTACTTTGCTTAAGTACAGTCAAAAACTCGTCGTAAAATGTTACATCCCTTCCCCGCAAAGTGCGAATCTTGTCAAATCTGAGAAAACCAAAAAACCCCAGGACAATTATGGCGAGATCTCGTAATACCAGGATGTCATCTGACTACCCATATTTATCACATAAAATGACGATTTCCACACTTTTTGCCAAAAAAGGGTGCTGACTGCCAGTATGGGACAACTAACGTTCCACAAGCTCTTTCTGCAACAAACTTGTCAACTTTTTTGCAATTAATTTAGGCGGAGGTACCCACCAGTTTGATTCGTTTGCCCATTCTTGGCTAAAGGCGTCAATGCCTGCGGTACTGGGGCACCATCTACGTGAGTTAAGCTTCTGGCACTTAGTATTATACACGCAGGCAAACCTATCACAAGAATGCGGTATAATTCAGTAAAGGCCTCATACTTTATTTGCCAGTCGTCAATCAGCCGTTCGGCTTCAATCGTGTGCCAGTTTGTTATTCTTTCTCGGTATCCACACTGGATCGACTGTCATGTCAGTTTCTAAACAAATCTGTTTTATCTGCAACGCTTTCTGTTGCAATTTGAAATTGTTACTACCTGCTTTGATTATCTTAACCACATTCTTGTTGTCTGTATACAACCGAACATTCTGCCCTTCCAGGCCATGTACTTTGTATCTTGCCATTCTGTAAACGGCTTCAAGTTCCCTCCCTCATGTCAGAAGTGCCCCCCACAAGCTCCAACCATCTCCATTCCTTCATGGTCCAAAACGTACCCCGTACCCGATGCTTGATGCATCTGTGTGTATACAGAGGAATGAACCACTGTGTATTCTGATAGCCTTCGTATACATTCAATCTGTCTACATTCTCCCTCCAAAATATTAATTCTGATTTTGCTTCTTGCGACAGCAATACACTGGCATTCCAACTGGCCCTGCTATTAACACCTTTGAATGTCTCTCTTGTTTTCAGCGGCACCAAGGATCCAAAAATAGTGTGCATTGATACAATTTGACCTACGATATTTGCCAACCTCCTAACCCGCACTAGTGCTAGCGGCACAAACAATTCTCTCATTAATTGGTTGACTGAATCTTTGAGCTTGTTTGTTCTTTTTCAGTGATATGCATGGCACCCTGTTCAAAATCCCAATTTAAACCGAGCAAAACTGCTCTCTTCTTTGGTTTCCATTCACATTTTTCTTCGGCTATTAAGAATCCCAGGTTCTTCAAACTGTTTCGAATTGAGTCACTTAGCTCTCTTGCTTCTTCTAAAATGGCACTTCCAGCCAATCTGTCATTTTGTGTATAATAAGGATCAATGGTAGTAACTACATGTGAATTATGTCTGTGACTATCATTTGCAGGCGGTTCGTGGATGATAGCGCCCTCTCGCGGGGAAATTATGACAAATTCAAAACGAGAGGAATCTTGCACCAGACTAAAGTTGTGTAAGCGCATCCATGCGAATATTCGTAAACGGAGTCGGAACAGAAAGTGACAACGGAGACGTCAATTTCCATTTTATTTTCCAAACAATGTCACTCAAGGCAACAATTTACAATTCTGAACCAAGCAGGCTGAGAGTTCTGGACAAAAGCAATAAGTGTAGGAAGTTTCAGCTTCCTCAATCAGGTATAAATATTAAAAGTACTTGCTATAAATTTGTTCGCAATGGTACGGGACCTTTTGGGTTTAGTACCATGGCCTGGTCCCTGGGCCTGGACTCCGGCGGTCCTGCTAAATACTGTCAACACATTGTCAACACCTCTAATATACATTTTAAAATAAATCGACGAAAGAGGCGTAGAACTGTAAAGTATGGGCTGAGGGAGAATTTCCATTTGGTTTGAGGTTCCATTTCTTTTGTGAAAATGCAGGGTTTTCACGCGAAAAAATTATCGCTAAGCAGCGATAGACGCCGTTAGACGCCGTCTTGCCTTCTCATGGACAGATGGAGCTTGTACAATATGGACAACAGAGGGCGCCTTACTGCGGCAATTATGGCGGCGGCTATGCAGCAGCTGCTTAAAGATATATATTTTTATTTATTTAAATGTAACAAATGTAACTTCAAACCAATGGAAATTCTCCTTTTTTTAGCCCATACTTTAAAGTTCTATGCCGCTTTTGTCAATATAAAATGTATTTTGGAGGTGTTGACGGTGTTGACGGTATTATACTGTTCGTGTTGACAGTGCGTTGATGGCGTGTTGACGGAATTTAGTAGGACCCGACTCCGTCACGTTGTACGCAACGGAGGAGTCCAACCTGGGCTAGGCACTTCCATGATTAGTACACATAACAATAGTTAGACCCGGTAACTGGGGTGCTGTACTCCTTTTTTTGAAAGTTTTACATCGTCGGTCGTATTAGCGCCCCAGTGAACGGTTAGACCCCCATTTCGAACTCCCATTTTGCTATGTATGATTCTCACCACACAGACTAGCCATTGCTACTCCGAGTCCTACTACTAGTACTACTACTAGTTAGTACTACTACTTCTACTAGTACTAGTCCTAGTCTAGTAGAACTATGCGGTTCGTTCCGCTATTGTCTCCACGAGTTATAAGTCATCATGTACAAAATCCTATTCGAAACTTTTTCCCTTTGGCGTGGGTCCAGAAAATACACTCCGCAAATAAAAGTGCAACAAATGATGAATTCTCACCGTTATTCAGAATCGTCGCCTTCCGATAACAAATATGGCCGCCGTCGTTGTGTCACTGGTATGCTGCGCGCAACGCTGGTCTACAAAAACCAATGGTTCATGTATAAAAGACAAGCCATTGATTATTGTAAACTAGCGTTGTGTGCAGCATACCATTGAATACCAACCTAAGGCTTGCATGTTTGAGAGACCAAACTGGTACTGTGCACAACGCTGGTTCACAACAACCAACGGACTACGTGTAAAAACATGGGCCCTTGATTATCGTTGCACGCAGCATACCATTCAGAGAAGCGACGGTGGCTATATTTGTTATCAGAAGGCGACGATTCTGAATAACAGTGAGAATTTATCATTTTTTGCACCTTTTTTTTGCGTAGTGGATTTTCTGGACCCACACCGAGCTTACTGTGAAAACAAAGAACACATAGAGCCTAATTTCAGAAGAGAACTCCAGGTGCATAAACGTGAAGGGGAAAAAGTTTGAATAGGATTTTGTACATGATGACCTCTCCTATGAGGTTCGTGGAGGGGATTCAGACAACTCGTCCATTTGACAACTCGACAGTCTGACAACTCGACGGGTCAGACAACTCGTCCGGTCGGACAATTCGGCGGCTGATTCGCAAAACTGTCAGACAAGTCGACTTTTGATCAGACAGCTCGACGGATGGCGTTCAAATCATTCTGCAAAAGGAGTATTTGTGTGACAGCTATAGCTGTCCGCACGGCCCGGCCGCCCGGCATGGGGACGAACGTACTGTGACTGGGCGCAGGCGTCCCCCGGGGGTGGGGGACAAACGCAAAGATGGCGGGCGTGTATGGGGTCATTCGCATGCCGGGCCTTGGGGCGGGGCGGAATTCTATGAGCTGGCAGCTTATAATATTATATAGGCCTACCTATAGTATTTAGAAGGGAAAATAATGATAAAATTAATTCGCCGTATTTTTGACCACGTGAGGGCGTATGTGGATAAATTTCACATGATGAAAAACAAGTAAACAAACAGGGTTTGTTCACTTTTTTATCGCTATTTTTTATGTATTTCTTCATTGGTGCAAGAAAACTACAAACGGGCAATTGTAATAAGCTAAAACTGCTATTGTGATGCAATGCGGTCAAAAATATGGTCAATTGTGCAAACGGAAACTAAAGTTTTCATTGGCCAGAAGTGCCCCCTACAAAATGGTGCATCCCCGTGGCCCCCTCTAAAATGTTATCTTTAGTTTCGGCGACGTGACTGAGGGCTACTGGTGGCTGGAGGCAGGATATTATGTCACCGGATATTGGGCAAATCATGACTCGAATAATGTTTTGTGCAATTCCAATCGATTTCGAATTAGTTTTCTTTTTGTAGTGTTGTGCCAGTGAAGAAGTGTAAAGAAATCAAGAAAATATAAACAAATCTTTGGGATATTCCTGTCATAAAAATTGTTCAGGTCATGACAACATTAATTGAAAAAAACTGTCAATCAAATCAGAGATGTAATCAACAAGGCTCCATTCCCAATGCAACATTCACATTCAACATTCCAGTTTCCTCAATGGAGTTGGCATTAATAGGAGCTATCATGACCAGTGATTAACCAATGGCAAGTTGAACCGAAACAGTTATTGGTGGTTACGGCCGCGAAAACGCACCCCATTCACCCGTCGACTTCACCGTCGACTTGTCTTGGCACTCCAGTGAGTTGTCTCACTGGCGAGTTGTAAAACTGTCGAGTTGTCCGACTGGACGAGTTGTCTGACCCATCGAGTTGTCAGACTGTCGAGTTGTCAAACGGACGAGTTGTCTGACATCCTCGTGGGGTTCAGACAACTCGTCCGTTTGACAACTCGATGGGTCAGACAACTCGTCCAGTCGGACAACTGCCCCCCGCTCATAGAGTTCCGTCCTGCCCCAAGGCCCGGCAGGTATCACTCCATGCACGCCCGCCATCTTTGCGTTTGTCCCCCACCCCCGGGGCGCCTGTTCCCAGTCACAGTACGTTCGTACAAAATCCTATTAGAAACTTTTAGCCCTTCATGTTTATGCACCTGGAGTTCGTTTTTGAAAATGGATCTCACCTAGACCCAGTAACTGGGGCACTGTACTCCTTTAAACAAAATTTTGACATCTTCGATCATACTAGCGCCCCAGGAATCTTCTCAGTCTTAGCTCAGAATCGCCATTTTGCCATGCTGTGTGTGCATGGACGACTGGCGGGCGACCGAACGTTGTGGGTTCGGTGGATACTCACTACCCATTAGTATTACCAGTGGTTATGTGCTTGCGTGTTTTAAGGTTTGTATACTTTTGAGCGATATCTAAAATCAAGACTTGCCAAACCATTTTACGAACTTAAAAATAAACTCTCTTTGGGATTTTATCACCATACCCTTCATTTATTGTGAAAAGGAGCAGTCTCATCTTGTCTACCAGGTCTAGACATCAATCATGTGAACTTCTATGATTTTTTTGTTTAGTATTTACTCATCTGTATAAAAGACCTACCCAGCACAAATGGAGAAAAAATAAATTTCTGTAATATATTTGATGGGAAGTTTGTATCCTAGAAAGGAACGATACATGAAAAAAGAAAACCCCAGACTCGGGAAAACATCATGACAAAACACAGGCCTTAACCAAAATTTAACACTTCAACCAAACCATTGGTCAGGTGAAAGAAACATGATTATTAATAATAACTAGTTCTTATATACCCTGTAGCGCATTTCACAATAACGTCTCAATGCGCTTTACATTAGTGCCCTGGTCATTGGGCCAATAACATTCCTGTAATCTTTCTCAGCTCCCTGGGTAGTATACAGCCTGGGCTGCCGTGGAGCTCAGAAGGCTTTTCAAACACAATATCAACCTCTACCCTCGCAGGTACCCATTTATACCCCTGGGTGAAGAGAAGCAATTATAGTAAAGTATCTTGCTCAAGGACACAAGTTTCATGACCGGGATTCGTACCCACACCCCGATGACTTGACCATCGAAACTTGAATTTGATGCTCTAAACCACTCGGCAACAGAACACCACATGACATTATTGTTATTGTACATCTAAAGAAATTGGTTTGATTATTCGTGGCACATTTTAAAGAACATTCTCATTGCATTTTTAAAACATAAGCATGCCCAACATTTCCACTGACAGTCTTGCCTGATGGGGGTGCATGGTAATGTCACCTCCTGCTAAAGACTCTGCAGAGTATGCTGGAACTGACAGAATTTTGTAAGCAAGGGTTGGTAGTTTCTTAGCTATTTGTTGCTGGAACTGTAGTGCACTTAACCTGGGGGGCAGATTCATTTTGCCTCCTGTAAATGTTTCACAAGCTGTCATCTTGTATTCTTTTTGGGAGCAACACCTCCACTGTGATGCTGATGGTGACTATATTTGGCAAGGAGGTCTAGTACACTAGGTCCCATAAGTACAGTATCACGTGCAAAATGCACAGTATGTGTATGGTACGATGTGCAAGATTATTTCATGTGCATGCTACACAGTGTGTGTTCTGTACAAGTTGTACTGGTTGGATGCAAAATTGTATTGTGCAGACAGGGCAGGGAGATTGGGATGTTCTCAACCTCCCGCCAATTACTTTAACATGTTTAATGTGTTGCATAATAGTAAAAAGGCTGGTCTAGATGCGAGACCAGTCAAATATTCGAGACCGGAAGGGTCCGAGACCGAGACCAAGACCGAGACCACAGGGTACCGAGACCGAGTCCGAGACCCAAGACCGAGTCCGAGACCCAAGACCGGCAAAACCGGTCTCGAGACAGGTCTCGAGACCGAGACCGGTCTCGAGACCTACAACACTGACAGTGCCCCAGTTACTTGGTCTACTGGCCCTAGAGACCTAGCCCATAAATACAGTTTAGTGTCAATATACTGTACTCCCTCCATTTTCTTGGCCCTAGCCCCACTCGGCATCAGGAAGTGTGATGATTTTTCAAACAGATACTCACGTTTTTGGGGCTGAAATTTCACCCCAGTTGAGTTATCACTTACCTGATGCATTGCCTAATTGTGGCCAGTGCATTAAAATAATTTTGTGCAAACTTTTTTTTTATTTTATGAAGAATCTCGGAACTGACAATCACTGGTTTGAACAGCTTGCAATAAATCATTTGAGTTATCTTGTGTAGTTCCCTTTCATGCAATTATAGTCACTTGGTGAGATTTTATCAGCAACTCAAAACTGACAACTGAGCATTTCCATCCTTTTTTGCCAATATGGCAGATGGGCATGTGGGAAGAAGAAGGTGGGGGAGGGGCTTTGGGTATTCTTATTTTTCTGAGGATAAGTTTTCTTTCTTTTGTTGGTGACATTTTCAAAGAGTTGAGGCGCTATACATATACATCTGATACTTCATTGTATTTGGGCAATTTAGACTTACCTTTGCAATGGGCACCTTTAATGAGGAAAATTAAAATTTGTACTGGAGCATTTTAAGGGGTAGGGCCTACCAAGGTAATGACCAGGGACAATGGGCAGTTGCCTTTGTTGCCTACGTGAAGTATTCAGCCTGCATGTATAGTAAGGTGTACATTGTTTAACAAACATGAACATGTTCAGTAGTGTACTTCCATGATGTTGTCCTTTCAATATTTGTGCATTATTTTTTTTCTCTATCATTGTTTCGAGCTGCAATTTACAGTCACGTGTCCCACTCTCAGCCCCTACTTTTAACATTTGACTCTTTCAATTAAGATACTTTAGATCATGAGGTTCCTTCAGCGGCTTGTAGTTACAACATTCCGAACCCTCAGCACCTCATCCCACCTCCACAATGAGGTACGAGTGAGGTTTGCTCCGAGTCCAACTGGTCATCTTCATCTTGGAGGTCTCCGCACTGCTCTCTACAACTACATCTTTGCCAAGGCTCATGGTGGACGTTTTATTTTGAGGATTGAAGACACAGATCAGGTGAGATCACTTGGTATTTGATTGTACTTGAGACTTGGACAGACGCAGGTCCAAGGCTAGGAAATGGAGGGCTAAGAAATGGAGGGCTAAGAAACAGAGACATGATGGTCTGAGAATAAGACTAAGACATGAAGGTATGAAGTTAAGACAAACCTTTAAGTCTAACACCCGGGAAAAAAACTTATTCAGGCCTAGAACTGAGACCAACCTTGTTCCAAATGTCTTGTAATGGAACCAAGACCTAAAGATGGAGCTACATGTTTTTAAAGTATTTAAACAAGGTAAAGAAAATCAAGGTCTAGTAGAACCAAGATCGAGTAATAATAATAATAATAATAATAAAACGTTCTTATAAAGCGCATTTCAGGACCGAAGGAGCTCTCAATGCGCTGAACAAATAAGTTAATAAACAACAGTCTGTACGTGTGTGATGAAAGAGCAGTCTATAGCCCTTTTCACACGATGGAAAAAACGAACATTCTTTGCGAAATTTTACAATTTTTTGTAAAAAATTACAAATTGGGCTTCGTGTGAAAGGACAGTAATATTTTACATCGCCTACAATCCTTGCAAAATTTTCGCAAACCTTGCGAAATGTTGTAGTAGGTCCCGACCTCCGACAAAATCTTACGCTAGCGTAATTTTTCGCAAGGAATCTAGTCAAACCTTCGTGTGAAACGATCCGTTGTTTATTGACCGACGATCCTCGCGAAAGGGGTATTAACATGCATGCGTGAAGAACCTTCGGGAGCTGACCTTTGTGTGTTTACACACCGTGACCGGGCCAACCACGACCACGTGTGTGTTCCCTCAAAATTGCTGTACTTGCTGCATTTTCTTGACTTTGTTCATCGCGGAAACCAAAAGAAAAAATGTCAATTAAAACATCAAAAGAAGCTTGATTCATGGAGATTTTAGATTGGGTGGTTTCCTTCTCCATAATGTTTATCAAGGCAATCGTTTCCTCGTGGCACCAAGATTTCTTGGCCTTCTTACTCTTATCTTTGGTTGATGTCTTCGCCGGTCGTTTTTTGGAGGATATTACGGGCATAGTATTATGAATGGACTCCCCAACGTCTTCGCGAGTGTCAGCCATTTTGAAGAATGTTTACATGGTTTATTTTTTACCGCGACACACTGTGCGCACGCGACATACGTCATCATTTAACTGGTACTAGCACTGTTTAAGAACAAAAACTCTATAGTTCAGTGGTAACCAGCTTAGTCTGTACTCTCGTCTCATGGAACAAGGTCACATTTTTACTTGGTGTCGTGTAAAAGCTTGCGAAAGCGGTCAGGCGTGGGATGACTTCAGCGCTCGTTAAATTCGTCGCAAGGAATGTTGGGGTTTTTTTTTTCATGTGAAAAGGGCTTATTGGAAACTGCTCTCAAATAAGTAGGTCTTCAGGCAGTTCTTAAATGATTCCAGTTTAGTATTAGAGCGCAGTGACAGTGGGAGAGCGTACCATAGCTTAGGACCTCCACATGCAAACGATCTTTCACCATAGCTCTTCATTTTTCCTGGGTTAAAGGTGAGAAGATGCTGGGAAGATGATCTTAGGAGCCTTGATGGGATGTAAGGTACAAGCAGTTCTGAGATGTAGGCTGGACAAAGACCGTGGATTGCTTTGAAGATAGTGAGAATGACCTTATAATGGATGCGAGACTGTACTGGCAGCCAGTGTAGATGTTTGAGGATAGGCGTTATGTGGTCATTTTTCTTAGCTCTTGACACTAAGCGAGCGGCAGAGTTCTGGATCCTCTGCAGCTTGGAGTTCTCTGGAGTTCCCAAGAGGAGGCAATTGCAACTATCTAGTTGAGAAGTCACAAAGGCATGAACTAACACCTCAGTTGTATTGCTGTTCAGATACTTGTGGACTCTGCCAATTCTCCTGAGTGCCAAAGATGCTTTCTGGCAGATATTGTTAACATGGCGATGCATAGTGAGGTGGTTATCAAAGATAACACCTAGGTCACACAGTGAGGCTGATGGTTTGACACGACAGCTACCCGAGGAGATCGGAGCAAGTTCTTAATGACATCAAAACTAAGTTTTTACAGTTCATGTCCCCTCACCAACTACGAAAGTTTGGACTCACAAGTATTGTCATAGGAAACACCACAGTTCATGCGTCAACACAATGTAAAAATCTTGGTGTGATGTTCGACTCCCATCTAGCAATGACTGCCCAGGTTACGGCGCTCTGTAAAAAGTGTAATTTTCATCTTCGTCGAATCAAATACGTCAGGAAATATCTCACAACATCTGCTACTCGACACATAGTTCAAGCCCTTGTCCTCTCTAACATTGACTACTGTAATTCACTCCTCTCCAGCATTCCAGCATATCTACTTAGAAGACTTCAGAAAATACAGAATTGGGCTGCACGTATCATCACAAGGGGCTCCTTCTATGACCACATAACTCCTGTACTCAATGAACTGCACTGGCTCCACGTCCAACAACGAATCAAATTTAAAATCCTCCTGATCATCTGGAAATCCATCAACTCCCAGGCTCCATCTTACCTTTCTAGACTCGTATCATTTTATCAGCGTGACAGTAGACTTAGATCACTTCGTGATCCTCTCACCTTGAACACTCCTACCTGCTCCAAATCTGTTGGTCGTGGAGCCTTTGGTTATATTGGCCCCCGCCTTTGGAACGATCTTCCCTACAACATCCGCTCTTCCACCTCAGCTGCTACATTTAAGAAATTGCTCAAAACTGAACTGTATCGAATCTAACTCATGTTCCATCTTCACAGCGCCTTGATCTAGCTCCTAGGATTTGTGCGCTATATAAGAACCTATTATTATTATGTTCTTGGGGAGGCTTGAAACGTGATGACACATGTAATACCTCCATCTTGTCATCATTGAGCACAAGCTGGTTTTCTTTCATCCATGTGCAAATGTCTTGGAGACAGTGTTCAAGCTTTGAAACCAACTGATTCCTTTCTGTCGGTTCTATGGTGACATAAAGCTGCGTGTCATCTGCATACATCATGGTTGAAAAACCATGAGCATGGATAATGTCTTCAACAGGAGCAGTATAGCAAATAAAGAGAAGTGGCCCAACTACCGATCCTTGAGGCACTCCCCACAGAAGTGGTGCAGGATCAGATGTCACACCCTGAATCATCATATGCTGTTGTCTTCCCGAAAGATAAGAAGCAAACCAGTCCGATGCTACCTCAGTCACCCCAAATCTTTCCATGAGCCTGGTTAGAAGGATGGAGTGATCCACAGTGTCGAATGCAGATGTCAGATCAAGCAAAACAAGAACTGCTTCATTGCCTTTATCCATGGACTGCAAAAGGTCATTTTGAACTCGAATGAGAGCAGTCTCAACACTGTGGTGCAGCCGATATGCAGACTGCCTGGAAGGCAGAATAGAGTTGCATTTCAGGTAAGTCATCAGTTGCTGACTCACAATGCGTTCTATGACCTTTCCGAGAAATGGCAGATTGGAGATCGGGCGGTAGTTCTTCAGAATTTCTGGGTCAGAAGAGGGTTTTTTGAGTGTTGGAATGATGAGGGCAGATTTTAGAGGAGTTGGAAAAGTACCAGTTTGAAGTGATTGGTTTGTTATGTCAGTGATGGCTGGAAGGAGGACATCCAGGCAACAGGTACAACAGGTCTTAAAACCAAGGCCTAGATACAGAGGCCTTTTCTCTCTCCCAGACTGATAGTGAAACCTGCAGATCATCCAAGACCAGTGGCCAATTTCACAAAAAGCTAAGATTGATCTTAACTGTGTATTAATCGTAATTTCTAAGCAAAGTGTGACGTCACAATACAAATCACTATAGTGATATTAACAACTCGTCTTAAGATGAATCTTAGTGCTTTGTTAAATCAAACCCAAGACAGATACATGTGCAGATCTTGAGTCAAGAGGTAGACCAAAGGCATACAAAAGTCTTACAATGAACCTAGGATAAATTATTTTTTTTAAATAAATTTGGTAAAATTCTTGTTTGGAACTACTTTGACACAAATTGATAAATATTAGGACTTTGTTTTTTCTTCCTGCAGACAAGACTTGTCCCTGGAGCTGAAGAACTCTTACAGGCCATGCTGCAATGGACTGGTATATATGCAGATGAAGGTGTGTGAAGTCTTGCTGGTTTCAAACGGCCAAATCCATCATTACACTAACTGCACTAAAAATGTAGATTGGTGGTAATAAATTCCAACATTTTCATGGAAATGAGTCATAAGACCATACCTGTGGTCAATGCAGCATGGGTAATGATGGAATCACTGGCAAGTTTGTTACAACATCACGTAACTTTTCTTTCATCTTATATGTACTGGGTTATTTTAACTTCGTAGCCAGCTTCAGACAAACTATCAGCTTTTGTGAGTGGGTGGGTCAAAAAAAATATTGAAATCGAAAATAAGTTTTCAATGAAAATAGTTGAACAAAACAACACTGAACTGCTTCTTTCAGATCTCCTGTCATGTCTGTGCTGTTGTTGGCAACCTTGTTTGCAAGGCTGATCACTGTGCTCGATAGGGGGACAGCATATTTTCCTGTAGTGATGGAAGCCAGGAAAAGCCATTGAAAATCCTTGAGCTTCAGTAAACCTGTTGAGGCAGTACAGTGTTCTTCATTGATTGGATATTAAATACATGTAGTCTGTCAATGTGTACATCAATACACATGTTAATAAATAGCAAGGCCAAACAAAAAATGCTTTTGTTTCCTACATGTATTTCACTGACCAAAGAAAAATTAGGGTGGGTTGGAGGGCAATATCCTTTTTCTGTAAATGCACCTTGATCTTTGGGGAGTGGGGAAACTTCTCTATTCACACGGAGCCAATAATGACATTAAAAGCAGATCTGGGAGCTGTTTGGGAAACTCCCCCACCAACCTCCCAGTCTGTCATTTCTGTCCATCATTGCAATTCACACCTAGAGCAAGGTGAGGTTGTCCATATGCAATCTTGATTGGCCAAAAGCTAGTGAGAAAAGAATAATCGGCTCCCCAGTTGCATATTCGCTTCCAAAAGTTATCGGAAGGAGTGGGGGAAATGTGTATACATACACATCCACAAGGGATACATGTACATGTATGGTACATGTATATTTGTACATGAGGGTCTGTGCATTGTCTGTGTATTGTCTGTGTTCATTGAGCAAGCTGGCTGGCTGACCGGCCATATTGACTTTTTATATCCATGTTTGATGCTGGGCTCTGCATGATTTCGTTGTGACTGAGTTCGTGACGCAGCAAAATCTAGACTACATTGCGGACCAACTTACCAAAAAATAAATGTACAAATTAAACATACAGGATTATGTACTCTCAATTGTAGTCAGGGTCGTCACCATAATTTGTTTTTATTATTGTTATTATTTTATTTCTAAGTTCTAATAAAAAGGGTTCTGCCTGGTTTTCTAGGGTGGTCGGGTAACCAGAAACACAAGTATTTTGTTTTGGAGCCTATATGCTTTGAGACACCAGTAGATAAAGTGCAGCCTAGTTTAGGCGGTTAGGTATTTGTGTGGTTTGTGTGGTGTGCTGAACTAACATTGGATTGATCACTCAGCATCCTTGAGATATTAGTTTATGGTTACTCTCATACATGTCATAGCCTTTTCATCTTTAATAACTAGTTAACTAGTTATTTAATAACTAGTTATTTTATAGCGCATTTCACAATAACGTCTCAATGCGCTTTACATTTTTACAGAATTTGGTCTTATTAAAGCAACATATGTATGGCACTCATGAGAATAATTTTACCTACATGTTTTTGTTTGATTGGTTTATCTGATTTCTTCCAGGTCCGATTCAGGGTGGAAATTTGGGGCCCTACAAACAGGTATATATTTCTTTATGCTGTGCTTAATATATAATAGGAATGACAATATGTTCATTGCAAACTAAACAAATTTGTAATTTAAAAAAAATTAAACCTCAAGGTTGTTTTACTTTTTTTTCTCTTCAAATTTGGAGAAAATCTCAGAGAATGTCCACCAGAGGTGAGATAACTGGGAAGACAATGACCCTCGCTCAAACGCCCAAATATCTCCCCAAACCACCAACTCTACTCTTAGCATGAGGCCAGGCATACCACCCACTCTTAGCATGAGGCCAGGTATACCACCCACTCTTAGCATGAGGCCAGGCTTACCACCCACTCTTAGCATGAGGCCAGGCATACCACCCACTCTTAGCATGAGGCCAGGCATACCACCCACTCTTAGCATGAGGCCAGGCATACCACCCACTCTTAGCATGAGGCCAGGCTTACCACCCACTCTTAGCATGAGGCCAGGCATACCACCCACTCTTAGCATGAGGCCAGGCATACCACCCACTCTTAGCATGAGGCCAGGCATACCACCCACTCTTAGCATGCGGCCAGGTATACCACCCACTCTTAGCATGAGGCCAGGCATACCACCCACTCTTAGCATGAGGCCAGGCATACCACCCACTCTTAGCATGCGGCCAGGTATACCACCCACTCTTAGCATGAGGCCAGGCATACCACCCACTCTTAGCATGAGGCCAGGCATACCACCCACTCTTAGCATGAGGCCAGGCATACCACCCACTCTTAGCATGAGGCCAGGCATACCACCCACTCTTAGCATGCGGCCAGGCATACCACTATAGCATTATAGTGTTGACATTCAATCTTATGTGTTATGTTCTTTTGGGAAGAAAGCTTTTGTTCAATTTATCAAGTTTTGTATGTTTCTCTTTTAGTCAGAGCGACTGAATTTATACAAGAGTCACATAGAGACATTAATTGAGGTAAGCCAATTACTACACTAAAAGTATGTTCTTTTCTTACTTAAATAGGGGTGGGGCTAAATGGACACGGTTTATAAATACAGTCGACTCTCGTTAATTCGATCTCGGAAGATACGAGACACTGGTTTATACGAGGTATTTCACCGGTCACGAACTGTTCCATGCGTGTTTCTATGTCTTTAAAAACGGAAGACATGAGCTTTGTCGTAACGAGAACATGGATAATACAAGGTATTTTTGCGGCCCCATGATGACAAAATGTATTGTTTTTCATACTTTTGTAGCGAGATCTGAAAAATACTGTTGTGTAAAAGCTTACCTTTCAGTCAAGATTCGGAATCAATTTTTGTTGCCAAACTATTTTCGGATTTGACCGGCCATGTGGTTCTGTCCGATCCAAAAACCAGAAACGTTTCACTGGTAAGCTATGCTTGAAATGCTACTTCGCTTACACGCTGATGGCTACCAGCGAAAAAAAAAGTTCAGCATAGGCGCTACGCAGTATCGAATCTGTCACATCATGGTCACATGAACCGCAAGTTTGACATCACTTTGCTTTGATTTTTAGCTTGAGTTATACAAAATATTAAATGCCTATAATCATAGTCAACAAAAATGCATTTATCAGTGATATTTTTGTGTACAGGATGCTCGTAAGAACTGTACTAGGAAGCAAACCGCTCCATTGTAGCCTTGACACATGTGTAGTGCATGCACTATGACAACGTGTGTATACATGTATGTGTAAATAGTGCGCTGCGTTTAAGACGAGGTTCGGATAATACGAGGAAAGTGGGCCAGTCCGGCGGACCTCGTATTAACGAGAGTCGACTGTACACAAGAGCATAATCTGATCAACTACTTGATAATGCTTTGAACTCCTTTAAACTGTTTTGCTTTATTTTTCAGTCTGGTGCAGCCTACCACTGTTTTTGCTCAGAACAAAGACTTGAGCTGCTCCGTAAAGAAGCCTTGAGAAATAGACAGGTTCCCAGGTATGACAACAGGTGCAGACACATTACACCCCATCAGGCACAAGACCACCTGCATTCTGGGAAGCCGAGCGTTATAAGATTAAAGGTGAGTCAAATCCATTTAGCAATTAATCAGTCAATCAATCAATTGCTCAAGCACAGTAGTTGTAGTGTTTAATGCTGCCACCAAATCGTCAGAGGCAATTTTTCAAAAGATTACACATTTTGGCAATTCTGTGTTTTTGCACATTTTTTACATTGAAGTACATAGCGCTGGCATGGTGCCAAAAACGATTACTATGAGTTTTGAGTTTTCACGAAGAGGCAAATTGTGTGACTTGGATAAAGTTTAGTTTTCATGAACAGACACATGTCATTTACGCATTGGTCATGTTGGTTTGTACACGACGCGCTGCACACAGACCTGATTCGCGCAATTTTCATAAAGAGAAACTCGTGTTTAACAGTTAATTACTCATTCATTAAACTTACTATGATTAAAATAATAACATATTTGCATGGTTTAGGATACCACTTTCATGCTTGGAAAAATGTCACTGTTTAAATGGCAAACAGTGTCCGAAACAATGATTTCAAAAATAGTTTAACTTCAAGTAAGATTTTTTTGAAACAAGAAAGTTTGGCTGCTCGGGCAAAATTGCCTCTTCTTGAAAACAGTGATGAAATGTCTTCAGTAGGCAATGATAATCTATTGGAAATTTTCATAATTACCTTACACTGACCACAGAAATAAGGAAGCATAATTTATTATTATCATTTTTTGCTTGATAAGTTGTTTGTTATTGATTGTATTTGTTATTGTGTACAACATATCAAGAAAGTCAAGAAAGTCAACCAGAAAACCAATTTCTCATACAGTCATACAGTGGAATTACTCTTTTATGTTTGTAAAGAATAATGCTATTTTAAACCTCATAATGGTCGAAATGGTGATGAGAACCCTTTTAAAATGTTTTTTCAATTGACATTATTGATTGGTTTCCTTTTGCATGTAGCTAGACGTAGAGACTGATTTGTTTGAGGACCTTGTTTATGGAAGAACTCAACATGATTCTCATCTCATAGAAGGTGATCCGGTTAGTTCATTTGTGTTGTTTACTAAATGATTAATGTTGTACATAGTACCTATGGTTGACATTCTCATTTGTGGACAAACCCAAACTCTTGACTGACATTTAGTTTCGTATTAACTCTCTTACAGGTGTTGATTAAAAGTGATGGATTTCCAACGTACCATTTTGCAAATGTTGTTGATGATCATCTGATGGAGATTAGCCATGTACTCCGGGGCATGGTGAGCTAATTTAACCTGTGCCCCATTTTGTAAATCTCATATGCATGAAAGTAATCCTTATCAAAATAACTTGCTGAGTAAAAAGTAAAGTTCTTGCATTTAATTTTCGCTGGCAATCTACTTAAATAATATGCGTAGTTTTTATACGATGAATGATTTTTCTGTCCTAACTAACTTTATGAAATTGAGCCCTTTAATAAATTTTACAAAGCTTGTAAACACACAAATTTGCTATGCCCACCAAAACCTTGCCTTGCATCAACAATATGTTACCAATCATAATGCCATAGGACATTGTTTTCATGGTTGTTACTGGTGCTTTTTATTAGTAGTTTCTGTATTGCAAGTAAATTTGTGAAGCAATATTGTCCATAGGACTCTGGAAGCACTGAGCATACTCATTTCTTGCTTTCATCTTGATTGATATCTAGTCAATCTCTCGTCATTGGGCTGTCCAGTAGACTAGTTTTAGATAGCAACAGCTAAAAAATACATCTGCTTAACAGGATTTCCTTTCAAGAGCTTTATTGCAAACTGGACTCTGGCATGTTCTTAATTTCAAAATAACTATTGTAAAGCACACAAGATTGCTAAGCACTAACAAAATGTCTTCAAAGTCACACAAATTTCAACATAAAAAAACACAGAAAAACAGGTCTCCAACAAAAATACAATGACATGTCTGTTGTTAACTGGTTCCTAGCACGAATTTGTTAAGCAATATTTTCTCCTTAGCAAAACTGTTGAATTGTAAAAGTACAGTTAACAAGCTACTTTCAAAACAGCTAAATTACAAACTTAATATTACACATTATGTTGCTTTCCCTACTCGCAAGACAATACTAAAATGTTTGTGTGGGTTTTTTTCACGGCCATGTCTAATGCCTGACAGATACTACCAATGCTACCAATGCGGTATTATAACCGTGTTCTTTTAAATGTCAACTTTTGCCATCAGGAATGGTTAACATCTACACCAAAGCATCTGTCTCTTTACAAGGCTCTGGGTTGGAGTCCACCTAAATTTGCTCATCTGCCTCTCTTACTCAATAGGTATGTAATCTTTCACAAAATGACTACAATGTACACTAAGTGGTTTGTAAAAGTTGTTTTTAAACAATAGACCGTTAGCTACATGTACATGTAATTTGCATATCATGCACCTGTACTTTAGTAATTACATAGGATCGCATCTCCGCAGCTCAGAAACTATATTTTCAAGTGTGTTGTGTTTTTGTATTTAATCCGAGGATATGTTAAGCTGTTTAATTAATGAATGTGCAGTTCATGATATATTGTAGGTTCAACACAGTCATCAACTTCAACTGCCTGTTACATATTGCATTAACATTTTGGTAGACTTTCGTTGTCAATGGAATACCAAGCTTCAGGAATGTTTAAGGGTTTTGATTCTTACTTTCATCTAGGGTACATGTTTCAACATTCGCTACTTAACCAGTTCACTTCGGTGGACGCAATAACACGTGAAACTTTTACACACAGCGGCGGTCTTACAAACTGGCATTCAAGTTTCTGTGCGCGTTGGCAGTACAGTGGTAATGTCAACAGGCCACGAGTGGTGAGACATTTGTAGCAGGTTGTGCATACACAGGCAACTGTTTCAAAGAGTCCATTATATGATCATGGGTGGTCCTAGTCAAAAGGCACTACAATTAATGACCGGATTAACTCTTGGGATGGATTTGTGCATAATGCCTTTCTGTCATATCTGTAAGACCTGTTCTTTTCACATATACATGTATGCCAAGATTTTGTAAAGGCAGATTGTACTGTTGTCATGAAGCCTCTATCTCTCTCCATGATGCCTTCTGTTTGACAGGGCATGGGTGGGGGATGTCCAGCCATTGCATAAGGGCTTTCTAACGGTCTGATTGTACTTCAGAAACACAACTTTAAAAAATATAAGCCATTACAATCTGTAAACTTCAATGAGAAAACATTATTATATGGGCACCAAAACATTGGTACCCAAATAGTATGTTTTAACAAATCAAATTATTAATGGTGAGAAAAAAAGTTGCTTTTTGACCCCACAAAAATCCAACTTGGGTAACGGGACAAGGATATTTAATTCTGAAACAAACTGGTTGAGGAAAACTTTGATTTTAAATGTCTATTAACCATGACCATCCCAAATCCTTCTATGAGGTCGTTCAGACACAGTACTAAAGTCAGTTTGAAGGCAGTTTTAACTCATTCGGGTTTAACTTTATGTGTCTGAACGCTCTTAAAACTTAATCGAATGGGTTTGAACCCGAATGCGTTCAATCGGTCGGCGAGGGTGGTTTAACGCTAAACGTGGCCTATGTCTTTGCCAAAATGAAGGATTGAGGGCTGTAGGCCCAAATAACAATTGCTTATCACCAGGTCAGGCATTCCAGTCTTATCCAAGTCCAAACTTGGTGGTGTGAAGTGACATACATGTAAAAGAGGAGGTTTATTTATATTTTATATTTTATATTTTTAAAATATAAAATATAAATACATGTAAAAGAGGAGGGTATTGGAGGATTGAGGTTACCCAGACTAGGTGTTACCTGCTGGCAAAAAAGGCCTTGGGATTTACGGTTCTAATATAAGAAATAAGATTAAAAGCATAATATGGAAGTTAAACAGTATTGGCAGATAATAACAACAGCAATAGCAATAGGCCTTTAATGAGATTGAGTAGATGCTAATATCGAAGCATGTATTACAATCCTCGCCCATTTGGCCCCTAAGAATTCATTCAGCACTTGCATGCAAATAGGTGCAAAATTAGCTAATCATTTGCATCAGCAGGAAGCTAGTATACACATGTAGCTACTAAATTTACATAGCACAAGTAGTGAATTATTCATCTAATTGCTTGTTGTTCTCATAATTGCATTGAATACTTTTCCATATTAGTTCAGATCCTCATGTTATATCTGAGAATGAAGAAGTGTAGAATTTATGAGACAAATGTCAAAAGCTTATTGTCCTAAACAGCTCAAACATTTTTGAGAATCAGCCCAGTCTTGGTATTGCTCGTAGCCTGGTGTAGTTTCTTATTTAAAAGTATATTGAATCTTTTTCTCTGTTCTGTACTTTTGTTCAAAACTTACATAAGTAATATGTTGGCTGAATGTACACATAATTATAAGCATGCTCGATATGCAAATAGCATTGCAGCAACTGAGTGTTGGCTGAAACCGTTTTTGCAAACTTGCAGGAACGAAAGATCTAAATTTGCATCAGGGATAAAGAATATTATTTGGTTTTACCCATACACCGATGTGTGTAAAGCACTGTATACTCAGTACTTTACCCAAAGTAATATGCCTGTGGATTTTGTCTTCACAGGACTAAGGAAAGCACTGAGTATACAGTGCTTTACACACATCAGTGCCCATTTAAAGGCAGATGTTTTGTAATAAATTTCCCACCTGGCCACATTGAAACATATTAATCCCTTCTTTAAATCAATGAAATTGTCTACTTACATTTTTAAGCAGCTTTATACAAACCATGCTTAACAATTGAAATTAATTATGAAACCTAGACTAATTAGTTTTCTGTACTGATAGAGAGAGCATTTCAACAGTACAAATAGTTTGCTTTTTTTGAACAACTTTTAAAAATGGAGTATAGCCAGAACGAGATTGCAAAAGATTGTGCAGCCCCCCCCCCCCCCCCCCCCCGAAATTGAATAAGTTTAAAGTTTGGCCCCGTCGATCCTCCATTTGTTTGATCGCATGGGTTTACAAATAATTAGGGCTCATACATATATATTTTGTCATGACAGTTTTTGCTCTCCAGGGGGAATGAAAATTGATCACATGCTATCTAACATGTTAGATGATCCAATCTTGACTTGTTTCTTCTGTTTGACGATGAAGAAGGTTATGAGAATAGTTATCAGACAGAGAATAATTGCCCCAAGGACTATAGAGGTGACCGCCAATGGATTGAGACCTGCATCGGTTACTACATCAGATTTCATTATGGTACACTTTGGAAGTGCAGATGACCACTGTCCGTTACTCTGGCAGGTTAAACTGGATAATCCCTCCAGAGTAAAACCATCATAGCATTTGACCCCCAGAGTTGAGTTTACAAGATATACAAACCCTGTCATGTTTGCATTATCCACACTTCCAGGAAAACCACAGCTGACCAGTTTGACTGAAGATTTCTGAATTTGATCGATGATACCAGTCACTAGTAGTGTTTCATTTGCAAAGGACAAGCTGCCAGTGGTCACAGCATCAAATATACATTCAAGAGAAGGCCCACACAATTCTTTGATCTCCGGACTTACATCATTTGGGTTTGGGGCATCAACAATTGGCATAAAGTCTGGCAAATAGTAAGTGTTGTAGTCATAGGGGGAAAGATAAGTGAATATAGATTCCTCTTTTACAACAAGCCACTGTAGCCCATAATTGTGAATTTCTTCCATGGAAGACTCTGGCTTCATGGTAGTACCATCTGGGAATTGAAAGTCATCTTCTGGATCTCCATTCAGGTTACCCAGAAGTCCTTGGACTTGACCTTTGAACTTTTCATTCAGCTGTGCCGTAAATGACATTAAGTCATCTTTGATGTACACAGTGATGGCAACACCAGCACTAAATGCAATTTTGATTTCAGAGAAGTCCAAAGTGAAACTTAATCGAAGGCCCCTGAAGTGGTGTACTTGGACAGGGCTGGACCTCAGGAGTAATGGCTCACCATCCAAAAGAACCAGCACTTCATTGATGTTAAAAAACTGTACCTGGACAGTAGAGGAGTCATTCATCTGGACAACAAAAGCAGTGTATACACAGGCATTTGTTTGCTGGTATACCTCCATGCGGGATTGGAAGATTAGGTCATGAAGTTTCGAGGAAGTCATCAGAAACTCTCCAGCCCCATTGAAGGTGAACCTCTTGCCGTCTAGACTTGTTATGTGGGGATCTCCAGTCCCTGCTGCTGGCAAAGGAGGGACGTAGTTAGAGCAGTCATCAGATGGGCGGTATTTGTAGTACAACTTGCAGTTTTTATTCCATTTGCAACAGCTGAACCATGGCAGTACATCATACCATTGATGTTTCCAGAAATGATCCTCGGGACTGTATCGATCAGCGGTGCCACCCCCTGGGGGACCAATGAGTATGTTTTCATCCTTGCCGTAGCAGCACTGTTGGCCAGATCCAATAGATGATGATGTGGTTGACCTAAAGCAGTTTTTTGCGCCGGGATGGTAGAAAGAAATCAAATCATTTGATAAGTCAAAGTTAAGAGAATCTACACTGGCCTGAGCAGAGGTGCATGGACATGGTGGTATGCCTTTAGGAACATTCTTTAACTCTTTTAGAAACCATGAGCAGGAATTAGTCAGGAACCTTGTAACACGATTCAATGAAGAGTAAACTCTGTTTGGGTTGCTCTGTTGGCCACTTGGTTTCAGGTAAAAAGCTACAAGCGATGGCCATCTCTTAGTTGTGCTGCTGTCATTAAACGAAAGTAGCAACTCTTCTATAAAGATCAGAAGCTTTCCGTTATTCAAGGCATTCTTCTTCAGGGGAACTCCTTCTAAAAGGACTGGATGCCCATCCTTGTTGTAATCAGAATTTTGCATCATGATATTCACTGTCTCTACTCCCTCACCTACACTCTTAGGGTCCCAAGTTAAGAGAAGATCATCATCTCTTGTTATGTCTATGTTGGTGTCTGCATCTGATTGACAGTGAAAAGTGGGAGCAAGTATTCTTCCGACGTAACATAGACAACACCAGAGTAGGGAAATGTCTTTCCTTCATCCAGAGACACATAGACTGACGTAAGTCCATTCATGTAAAAGGTTGGTGTAATGCAGACAATGGTGTAGGGGTCAACAAAGTATCCAGACACCAAGATCTTTCCAATACCTGTTGAAAATTGGCATTTTGAGCTTTGGTATGATTGAACTTGATCTTGCAAGCATGGTAAAGTTATCCTGAATATTTCACCACCAAGTTCTCTCAGGTAGTACGTTGAAAAGTGCAAGATTTGGCCGTTACTTGGAAGAGACAAACCTGCAGCATAGCCATATGATTCATATTCTTCGTAGCCATAAACAATAACAGACAATGGCGATGATAAAGGATCAGTTTGCTCTACAAAGTACACCCCTTCTCCTTTAGGGAGTTGGACAGAAAGTACTGTGTGGTTTGTGTTGGGAACTTTGCTTTTATGTACTTCAGTTCCATTCATTGGAGAGCCGTTGAGATGCACAGTCTCCTGTGCATTTGTCTTCACAACTATGCTGATAAAATTAAAGTATCCTCCAGAATCTGCTCCAGCATTTGGCGGGGTCGCAAAACCAAACACATACCCAAACTGCTCTTCAGCAGGAACCTGTATCAGAGAAGGGTCTACATTTATTCCGTTAACGGATACCAGCATCTGCATCATAAGAGTCGGCTTGCTCGAAGAAACCAGACCAGATCCTGAAAGCAGACCCTCCCAAAATTCCCCCGTGTCCAAATTCAGTTTGCCAATCTTTGGGATGGTAACACTGGTGCCGTTGAAGTAAGCAATTATCTGATAGAAATTTGTATCTGTACTTTGAAATGCTGTATAGATATGTTTCTGTCCCCAACTCTTTACTGGTACCGATTGTTCCGTCAGCGTATCACATGCAGACCCAGGGTTTGATTCACATTCACTGCCAGTAAACATAGCAATTGGTTTGTTGGCTTGGATGACACTTCCAGTGAAGTCCTGTGATGCTTGTATGTGAACGGCTTCTAATCTGTCGACCATAAAGCTCAGCTGTTCACCTGGACTGTATGACTGCCCTTCAAATGTTACAGGTCCACGTAAGGTAACTTGAACTGAAGTGGAATCTTCTGTACCTATTACAGCAACGTTTGGCGTTACAACTGAGGAGCCTGGTGTTGCTGCGACGTACTGCAAGCCAAGGTTGCTTATTGGTATGCCAAGAAAGCCATCTGTTGTGTAAGGGAAGTATGATAAACCATACACCGAAACCTCACTGGAAGCTGTAACCTCAATACCTTTGAAGCTTCTCTCTGTACCATCCATAACCAGCTCTGTAGAAACATGTGTCATTCTGTACCCTCCAGCCTCAAGGTTAAAGCTCTCATGGAGAGGCTTACCCTCCACATGGTGCTTGCTGCTTATAGTCACAGTGGTTTGCTGATCACTAAATGCCACTACAACTATGGAAAGGTTTATATCGTTGAAATCAGACGTCAGTAAGTTATCAGTGAAGCCAAGGATGAAATGTTTACCTCTTGATATTCCAAAGCATTTTGACTGATTGTCGAGAGTTGATGGATTGTCAGCCTTTACCTGTTCAGATGTGGCTAGTATCAATAAAACCAGCAACCAGAGTCCTTGACACTTCAAGCCCTCCATTCTGTAAAACAGGAACCATGCCAAAAAACGTTGGTTTGAATTTAGTCTACGTAATCACCATGAATATAGTGGGTTTTTTTAATTCTTAGTACCCGATGCAAACTTGTTTCATTCTGGGTAATAATGTTAAAATGTGTACCCTTACCATTGGAAATTGTTGTCAACCAAGATTACACAGAGTACATGTATATTTGGAATCAAACACTACCAAGCTCAAGTTAGAACTTGTCCTGCCGTTAATCCGCTGTTACAGAGTAGATTCGGAAAAAAGTAGAAATTGAACTTATAGTGCTGTTTATCTATCACCTCAGCAGTAACTGGGGGACTTCTACATTTGCTTTGTGGATCAGAGGAATTGCATGAAACTATCTTTACTCTGCAGTAGTGAGATAATTATAAGAAGTCCCCTACTAGACTAAGTTTAATCCAGAGTAGTCTCCTGGTTTTTCTGAATCTACATGTACTCTGCAGAAGTAGACAAGCAGCAGGACAAGTTCTTATAACAACAATGTTTACTGTTGTTTCATTTTATGGTTTATTCATTTGAATCATTAAACAACTGAAAGGCTTACACCATTCAAATTTACAAAGTATACAATTTAGAAATTTACAAAAATGTACACAGTAATGTAGATATTATTACATGGTGTTACTTTAAGCCATGCTCCATCAAGCGCAGTGATGACTCATTTCATTCACATGTTCACCACACACACAAAAACACAAGCCACAGCACAGCCACCACTTTGTGTAAAACTGATTAGCTGTAGTTTTGTCCATGTTCACACTCTATAGCAAAGTTTACAGTGGTTGGAAAGAGAAACATTGGATCTTTCCAATGGTTTTTTAATTTAAAGTAAGTTTATTATTCAAACCTTTCAGAATGGAGTGGAAAGATTCAAAATACCTAAAACACTTGTGGCATGTATGGAGTGCCATGCTTGTGTACTCACACACCCACCCACATTCTATTTTTTGCATCCCTGTGGAGACATCTTTTGTTCTTTCCTTTGTCCGTGTAGTTAAGAACCTCCCATAGACTCTGTACACAAAATTCCTTGTGGAGCACCCCAGAATTCCCCTATGGAGACCTTTTGTGTTCCCTTTTCTGTTATTTTTCTGTTTTGTTCTCGGTCTCCATAAGGTAGTGAATATGAAATCACACATACACACAAGTGTGTAAACACCTGCAATCGAGGACCTCCTATTGTCCCTCTTTTGTTTGTACTTTAACTTTTAGGCAACAGCTCCCATTGGTTTTGTACACACTTTCCAACAGGGGACCTTCACCCAACTGGGGACCTTCACCCAACTGGGGACCTTCACCCAACTGGGGGACCCCATTGTCCTCTTTTGTTATAGGTCCCCGGTTTGAATGTGTATACCTACCCACACACGCACATGTTTGTGAATCCTGTAAATCGAGTACTTCTCTTTGTTCTCCCATTGTTTGGACTTAGTTTTTTTTTAGCAACGTCCCCATTGGTTTTGTACATGAAAGCAAAGTATGGACTTCTCTTTGTTCTCCCATTGTTTGGACTTAGTTTTTTTTTAGCAACGTCCCCATTGGTTTTGTACATGAAAGCAAAGTATGGACGTCCTCGCTCTGTCAAGCACCTGGATACCTTATGTTAAAGAGGGCACAAAATGACCCAAAATAATTCCACCATTTTAAACATTATATATTTGTTAGTACAAATAACAAAAAAGTTGTGGTGTCATAATTTTAATATACCCCAAAAGAAATTATGAAAAAATGCTTTGCGTCTGCCTTCACGCAGCAGAAAGTGAAACAAAAGCCGTCGGGAGCACTTTTCTAGAGGCTTTCAAGATGCATAGCTGGACGTGTGAGACAACGAAACGACTGTTTACTGCGCCACGTCGTGCGACGCGCCGTGTACATAATAAACTATATGACCTATGACATACATGCATACATACATGTGGGCTCATATTCGGTACCTTATGGAGACCAAGGACAAAACAAAAAAGGGGAAAAAAAAGGTCTCCACATGGAAATTCTAAAGACCGGGTTGCTCCACAAGGAAATTTGTGTACAAAGTCTATGGGAAACTATTAAGTGCAGAGACGAAGGAAAGAACAAAAGAATGCTCCACAAGGATGCATTTTTGAGAATGAATGCACACACGTACACACACACAGCTCGTGAGTAAAGTTCAAGCATGTCTTTGTCGTCCAAAAGTGAACTTGATTGTGAGGAAGTATCAGATGCAACTAGTGACCAATTATATTGTTCATCATCTTCATTTAATGACCGCAACCAGACCGGTGCTGTCTGTGTAATGTCGCGGGCACAAGAATATCACACGTCCAGCTACTTCACTATTTCATGCAAAATGTTGGCTGCCACCAATGGTTACAGGCGCTCATGTTTCTGAACGGCTTGCTGCTTGCTGCGGAGTGTTTTTTGGCCGCGAATTTCCCCCTTTTTTTTAATACAAGAAAAGTGTAGAAATCCGACATTAAGGTAATGTACTAATAAATACATAATGTTTGAAATGAAGAGGGTTGGTTGGAGGTATTTTGTTTGGTCTATACCCCTTCTTCCTTACCATTGGCGACTTTAGTCGACTAAGCTTGCACACAAAAAAGCACTCAAGCCTGAGCACAAAGGCCATTTGTAATTAAGTTGTAGTTTTGTCCATGTTCACCCTCCATACCCAAGCTTACCATCATTGGAAAAAGAGAGATCGGATCTTTCCAATGGTGGTAAAATAAAATAAGGTTGCTATTATGCAATCTCTTTAAATTGGACTAGGAAGATCCGAAATGCCAAACACCTATGGAGCGCCATATGGTTGTGTACAAAAAAGTGTTTGAGATTACAGATTGTACTGAGGAAAGAAAGACCAAGAACTTTGACATTTATTGGACCAATCTCAATGAGTTTTAGATTATATGAAAGGGAATTCAATAAGGAAGAACTTTTGTATTACTTATTTTGCTGTAAAACAATATCTTCAAGGAAATAATGGAGTTTGTAAAAATGGCCTTTGAACGAAAGCTTTCTGTTGTGTAAGAATGTGTGCTCCACGCTTGAGTGGTCAAACAATGCGGTCACCAGCGGTTGTTTATGTCCAAACAATTCGGTAACGAAAGGGTTAAAGTCCTTGGTTTCAACGAGTAGACACGCTCACACAAGCAACCTTAGTTGTGGGGTCCTGCTTTTGTTGGTCTCACATTCACACAGCTCTGTGTTGCAGTCACTCTGTGGACATTCCTTTGTTCTGTATATATTCTATTCTTCAACACTGCAAAAACACTGTGTGGACATGTTTTAGTCCACATAGTGTTTTGAGTCCCTACATTATGTGGACCTCTTTTGTTCTCAGGTCCACACTTCAGATGTAGCATTAAAACACACACTTGCACACATACAAAACAGTTTTAGTCCTGGGTGTTTATCGACAAATCTCTTTTCTTTTCTGGAACAGAATTTAATAAGCCAGAAACTTTCATTTCTTATTTTGCTCTAAAATGAAATCTACTGAGTGAATGTAAAGTTTGTAAAAGTGGTCTCTGAAATTGTGCATTCTGTTTTAAGAAAATGCATTCTGTTATAAGAGATCGGCGAAAGGTCGCGATAGGGTGGTCACAGTTAAAAGCGCCCCGCACGCTGCCATGACGGAAAGGGGGTCAAATTCTTGGCCCGATTATCGGCCGGTGTCCTGCCTATGTGTGATAAACTGTGTGTAAACTTGTAACCTTCTGTTGGCCAGGCGCTCGCCCGATGGGTGCATTGCTCTGCCGGACATCGGCCGGGCATCGACCGATTTATTGGCAATCGGTTTGCATTTCGAAACGCCGCACAAGGTTTTAAGTCCGAGTTCAAAGTAACTTGATGCCCGCCCGATTCCCAAAAATGACTTGGCAGCCGCAAGGAGTCCCCTGGTTACTCGGCCGAAAAGTCTAGAAATCTGTCGCAAACCCATCTCAAGCTAGTTGTGAGTCGGGTATGAGTGGTCAGATAATTCATTTACTAGCCATTCTTCATGTCAAAACAATTTGGTATGATACAAGAATAGCGTTGGACCAAAACAATGTGTGAGAGTTTTTAGTCCAGAACATACATGTATGTATTATTTTAACCAGTTCACGGCTGAAGACATGTATGTATACACGTAAAATATCTCTCGGTAGAAATACTTTCAGAAATGATTAGAAAAGCCCAGAACAATTTTGGAGGGTCCTTTTTTTGGTTGCAGTCAGTTAACCAGCTTAAGTCCCCAAACAATTTATTGTGTAGCCTGCACAGGCATGCATCTACATGTACTGCGTTACACTTCATTTCCCTCCGTACAAAGAGGGACAGTGGATACTGAAATTCACGCTTGAAATCCCCCATTTCTGGTGGTTCTTGTGTAAACCGATTTCAGGCCTTTCAATGCAACCATTGTTTTGCATTATATTTGTCATGTGGAATATAAGTCAGAAATTCCAGGTTACCAGGGCACTTGCTTATGGCAAAGGTTCCTGCCTATTTATGGTAAGACATTTCATAGTTTCTGGAAAGGAACAAAACAATCTTATCTTTACTTTATTTAGTCAGGGTTTCGTTTTGACAACATTATTATATAAAAACATTGCCAAAAGGTTCAGAAAAGGTAAAACAAGTTCAGAAAAATAATGCCACGCAGAGGCACGGTAAAGATTTGTTGAATACTGAGTGAGGTAAAGTGGTTAAAAACCTCTACCAGCAGGACTGATATTCTATCTGAAGTATTATACACTATGTGTGAAAATGCTCTCCAACATTCAGACATTTTAATTTGCAGAATCAAAATAAACATGTATGAACCATTGTTCATTCAAAGACATAAGAGATGAACCATTGCTTTGTTCATTATCTTTCTTGGAAAATCTGACCACATAGGATGTTGAAGTATACGACTTGCACAAACTTCGTAAGGGTTTTACATTATACAAACCTTTTCTGCTGACTAGCACTGTAGAGTAGGCTAACAATGTTTTGTGTGGAAGCTGTAGTTGAGTTCTACTACCTGACTACAGGCTGTTCATGCGCAAACTGTCATTCCCAGACAGTGGGAACTGTATGTGTGTTGGGTTTGGAAGAACTATGACCTATGGGGACTGGGGGGTCTTTAGGGGGAATTTTTTTGTCATTGTTTGTCTGACAAAGTTGTTTACAGTATCTTAATTATAAAGTTGATTGTAGTATCCCAGATGTCCAAGTTCCAATAAACAAAGTTCAAGTGTTGTCTAGCAGAACACATAATTTTGCTATAATACATGCAATTTTGTACTGTATGTATGCCTTCAAATTCACTACCTTATGGAGACCGAGAACAAAACAGAAAAGGGAAAACAAAGAGTCTCCATAGGGAAATTCTAAAGACCGGGTTGCTCCACAAGGAATTTTTTCACCTCGTGCATGCTCCACCCCAACTCTCTCAATCCGTTTTGATCCTTAGTTGTTGTTTTTTCTATTTTCTAAATAATTAGCTATTATTTATTTATTTATTTATTTCATTATATATTTATTAATTATTTGTTACCACTTATATAAAACAAATTTCTAGGGCCTACTTATTTATTTGTTTTCTATTGTTAACATTCTTGTTTTTTGTTTGGATTACTTCTTTATTCATTGTCTTGTACTTGCTTCTTTGTAATTTTGTTTTGTTTGTCTTGGTCAAATGAATAATAATGATACATGGTATTAAGAAGCTGCCCATTGCAGCCTATCGGCTGAATTACAAAACAGTTTACATTAAAAATTAAAAGGAATACACAATTGTAGAAAAGTAAACAGTTTGAAATTGAAGAATGAATTTAAGAATTCAAGATACAAATCACATACAAAATATTGCACAGTAAAAAGCATACTTATCCAGGGGGACATGAAACATGTGAAAAGCCACATTGACAATTTTAAAACGCACACAAAATTACAGCAAATTCCAAGGATGAAGGGATAGAGCTAAGTCTGTTGAAGTAGTGAACCAGACGGTTACTAAGAAGAGCAGTTTTACATGGAATTTCATAAAGAGTTCTTTTGGATCTATGATTCATAGAATGAGAGCTTTTGGAGTTGACAAACCATAACATTTATTTGAGTGGTATGATTTTAATGCAAAAGAAGTATAGAGAGTGATTCTTCTTACCCAGACCCAATGCAATGCTTGGTCATGATGAGTATTGTTGCCTTAAATGATGAGAGACATCCTTTTTTGGATGGATTCTACTTGGTTAGAAAGAGGGAGAAAAATACCTGAATGCCATAGGGGAGCTGCATATTCTACAATGGGTCTGATGTAATCCAAAAGGTTGTTGATGGCTATTACATGATTAATCATGTCAAAGGATTTAGTGAAATCTGTCAAAAAGAGTGAAGCAATGTTATCTGAAGTACTAGCACCAGTAACTAAGTGATGGTAAACATCTACAAGGCAATGGGTGGTGAATAACCCGTTTCGGTCACCAAATTTTCTTTTATCAATCTTGGGTTGAATTGTCTTCATTGCCCATTTACAAACAAACCCTTCAGCTGTTTTGGCTAATAGTGGGGTTAAAGAGATAGGCCTAAGCTTATCCAATGTGGTTGGATGGGAACAATGTTCACTTGTTTCCACTGAATTGGAACAATGCCCTGTGATAATAAGGTATTAATGGTATCCTAATATAAAATGGTATTCCAAAGGACCTAATACTGGATTCCTTCGGTGGTCTTATAATTTGAGTTGTTATCATGTTAGGGACACATACTTTTGGGAACTCACATAATACAGGTACATGTATGATCACTATGACCAACAGGGGTGGATACAGCAGGACATTGATACTGTTGGGAAAAGTTGGTAATGATAAGATCAAGGATAGCATCCTGTGTGGTTGGCTTGTTTCAATTTGCACAAGATTATTACCATTATAGATCTAGGTCAAATGTCTATTTTATTAAAATCATCTGGTATAGCAATTCCTTTATGCAGGGTTATGAGTCCAATGTTGGGCAAACGAGCAAATGATGTGATGCCATAAAAGATGTTCATGTTGAGGATCAAGGGGTGGGGGGTTGGGGGGTTGGACTGCAAACACCGCAACAGGTTGAACGTTATTTAAAATTAACTCAGCTAGTGGGACCTGTGCATAGCGTTGGTTTCCAGCTATTATGAAATAATAATCAACATGTATCTAGCGCTTCATGCGCATTGTCTCTAAGTCTGTAAGTGAACAGTATTTTGTTCTAGGTATGCGGAGTTATGTTTAAATGTTATAGGACCCATTTATTACATATCTTCATGTAATGGTTTACAAGGTGCTGTGGCGCAATCTGCAGCCAGCCAGAAAACACCAGAGGGAATGTAAACATTTATACACTGTGCATACATTATGCAGGTTCAAGGTGTCATCTATTAGTGCATTGTTTACATGGTTTATCCATGGTAACTACCAATGATATCAATCGCCCTAACTGCAACCAATGTGTAAAGAACCAATGGTCACTTTTCACTTGAGATAATGGAAATTGTTGACATCTTGCACTGACATCACTAACGGATACTATATCAGCTAAATAGCAGGTCTTCCATTGTAGGAGTCCAAATGTATTTAAATGTACAGATATGGTGCCAGCTTTACAGCAAGTTTGCCTGAAATGCACACTACATAGTAAGTAGTAACACCATAGAGCAAGGAACAGACAGGGAACCTGACTCCCAAAATGGCGCAAAGGAGATTTATCATGTAAAGACGTCCCGTGAACTTGAGTCATGTACCCTCCAAAGTATATAAAATGACTCGGCAAAAATGCCCCCACAATGTTTTCCAGCTGCAGCTTGATAGTCTTGAAATGATAAACACCGACCAATAATCCCTTACTGATCATTTTCTCCTACACACATTGCTGTGTAGATCAAAACTACATTTGACATGTTATAAGATATTGTCAAATGGATTTCTTAAATCTTGCATACTGTCAAGGAAGTGAATACAATCCAAGATTTTAAGATTTGACTTGACTTGATTTGAGTTGGAATGGTTTAAAATCAAATTCAATAAAAGACAGCTCGGAGGATGATACATTTCAAATTAACATATATTAAAATTTATAAAAAGTGGATTTCAAATTAACATATACTAACATTTATAAAAAGTGGATTAAATAAGCCGTTACATGTAATGTATGTTTAAAAAGAAAGACATTAGAGAGAATAATGTACAAATAGTGTATTAAAATAGTTATACGAGTGAAGAATAAAAAATAAACTGAATAAACAGAGACTACGAGTAAACATTAACAACTTCACTTCGAAGTATTGTGGTTATCCTGGTTATGGAAAAAGGTATCAGATCAAAAGTATCTTCTTTTTAATGTTAAAGGTTCAATAACACATCATTGGTTTTTAGAAAGAGAAAATAATTTGCCAACAAGCTGGTTTTTACAGTTCCTAACATACTGTACCATAACTAACCTGTGAAAACTTATCAAATTAAAGTGGCCTCCTCTTGTGAAAACATCAAACAATTTGTACAAACTTTATAGTCAGGAAATTTATGACAGGGGCTCACCCTGTCATAACCAGCTCATTTTGATTGTGACAGTTGACATTATACAATGTTATAGCGTTGATGGTTTGTGGGGTCTTCAAGAGTTGCAGCTGGTATGAACTTGATAATCAGTGAGCTTTCAATTTGAACTAATCCTTTTTGTTGTTGTTTACCAATTATTTGTTTTCAAAGGGTCTATATACGTTTGGTAATCATTCTTAAAGTTAATGGCAATAAAAACTTGCTTGGTTAGAAGTACAGCAGTTTTTCGGTAGTATAAAGCATTTCGAGAATCATTTCACTTCGAAGTATTGTACATGTAGTTCTGAAAAACGGTATCAGTTTTTATCCGCCAAAATTTGAATCTCAGAAACGTTACTGTCAGTAACGTTTCTCAGATTGTGTATTCCAATTCCTTATTTGTCTTCCTGTGTGGACGTAACCGCTCTGGATTTTTTGCTATAACTCAAAAACGCTACCACCTTTTGAAACAAATTTTCACAGGTTAGTTTTATTTTATATATATATACATTTATATCATGTATATAGGATTAAAGCAATCAAACGGTCTAAAAAACAAAGGTCTAAGCTCCCTGTAGTGTCATACTTTGGTAAAAAAAATAAAAAAAATAAATAAATAATTGTGTAATTTCTATCCGAAAGCTTACTTGTTATAAAGGTGTTAATGGTAGTAAACATCCCGCATCTTTATTTTTTTTCTGAAATGCCCCTGTTGATTAGAAATCAATAAAATCATTTGAATCTGAGAAACGATTCATGCATGAATGATTTCTAAGTTTTTCAGGGTTGGTGTTTGTTCATGAATGCTGCTGCCCAAGATGCAGTTGGTACCTGTTGGATGGATTCAACGCTCCAGTGAAAATACCGTGACAGTGTTTTTTACTGTTTTCTCAGCAAGTAGACACTGTATTCAACTGAAACTTTCACAGGTGTTTTTGGCTCACAAATCAGCATTACGTTGACAATAACCAAACGATTACCCTACTTTTAACAACAAAATTTCATTACTTTTTTATGTATTTATTATTATTATTTTTTGGCATGCAGTGATGGAAGTAAGTTATCAAAGCGTCAAGGCGATATCTATGTGCAACATTTCAAGGTTAGTCTGAAAAAACAAAACACAAAAAACATTTACAAGCTACAATGTGTATGAGGTAGAGTTGTCATCATCCCATCAAGTCTCAAGTCAAGTTTCAAGTCTTTCAGGTCAAGTTTCAAGTCTTTCAGGTCAAGTCTCAAGTCAAGTTTCAAGTCTTTCAGGTCAAGTCTCAAGTCAAGTTTCAAGTCTTTCAGGTCAAGTCTCAAGTCAAGTTTCAAGTCTTTCAGGTCAAGTCTCAAGTCAAGTTTCAAGTCTTTCAGGTCAAGTCTCAAGTCAAGTCCAGGGTTCAAAATTACCAGTTGCCCCGCTTGCCAAATGCGAGGGATAAAAGTATTCCCGGGCCTTGTTACAATAAATAAGGGGTACAGTTGTAAAATCTCATAGAGAGATTATTTGTCTTGACATTTGCTGGATTTTATGAGCGATGGTTCACGACCAAAATGCATACACAAAAACCGCATGGCCCCGCATTTATATAGTGACTGCATGGTACACATAGTGTAATGCCACCTTACACATATTTTTAACTCTTTTTTTTTTAAAGTGAAAAGAAAGAGAATGTACAAAGAGCCTTGAATGTAAAATAGAAGTCAAAAGCCTGTACACCCATGGGTTATATAAATGCCTCTAATTTCATTTTAAAAGTCAAAGGAAGGATGTTTCATACAATTATCATGTAAATTTAAAATAGAAATCCAGATCTGTGTTTATTCTAAGCCTATATTGTAATTGAGTAGTTTCAAGTGTTCAAGAAAAGTCTCACGTCAATGTGGTTGTGTCTAAGTCGAGTTTAAAGTGCCAAAATGATGTGACCTGAGTCCAAGTTTCAGACTCAAGTCCCCAATTGTGGTCACATGATGAGGACAGTCAGTGTTTTCTGACAATTCATTTCACCAGTTGGATTCTCGTTATCTTAAGGCTTCAATTCATTTCAATAGACTTAATGCAATGACATCATGGACATGAATTGATAAGTAAACAAAGGATGTACAGCATTGTACCATGTGTACATTGTACCTAAGCACATGATCACCCTACTTTTGACCACTACATGTATGTGAGGGCACTCTAGTATTCTATTCTAGCCCAGTGACATCATTTGCATTCAGTTTTATTGTCATTTGTATGAGATATGAATTAAAACCAAATGAGCAACCTGTGGTTTACAACTGTGTTGCTTAGGAGCAATGAAGTGGTCAGCCAGACCACTGGAAGGAAGTTGTTGTTATCTGTTAGTGTTAAGCGGCATTTGGTCTGTGGACCTACTAATAAGGGTAATTGGTGTTTTGTTCCTTTTTTTTTAAGGATGAAGGTTTCTTACCCGAGGCTCTTGTCAATTTCATCACATTTTGTGGCTCAGGCTTTCAGGAGAATAGAGAGATGAGACATATGAAGCAACTTATCCAACAGGTTGGTTTAGTAGTAAAAAATCAACTAAGATTGATTCTAGGTCAATTATAGGCACAAGATGTGAATGGTCAAAAGGGAAAGTACGTGTATGTTTCTTTATGCCACTCCAGCAAAGGGGCATATAGTGTTTGCCTTGTCCTTCCATTTGCATGTGTGCAATCATTGCTCGAGCGATAACTCGGAATGAAATAAAAATATCAACTCCACACTTGATGTGTGGAGTGGTCTTGGGATCCCCCAAAAGCCTTTTGTTTTTGGCATTTGTGTTTGGTACATGTACATGTTTGTTTGAGATTGTGATTACATTCATATTTAGTAGACTTTGTATATTGGTTGCAGCTCTCAATCGGCAGAGAAATCCATACGCTATTTCTTGACTTTGACAATATGTTTGAAGAGTTTGTTTTCACTTGAGGATTGGAAGTGGTGTGAACCTTATGATCAGTGAGCTGTGTTTGATAATAACTAATCCTCTTCTTAGGGAAATTCTGTAAGTCATTGAGAAAGACACTTGACTCACACAAAAACTTAAAAATGTTTTTATCAACCCCCGTCATCCAGAATCCCTCACATTTCGTCACCTGCCTGCTCGTACCGAAGCTTTGTTTCACTCTCCCTCTTGCAGTTTTCCCCGCCTTTGGAATACCTTTTCTCCAGCGATTAGGGACTCGGCCATTACAAACCCCTTACTTCATTTCTTGCGTGAACTCAAACTGTCCTTCCATTCTAGTAGTTAATTCCCTTTTCACAGTCTGTGCTTCCTCTGCCTTTTTGGTCATGTGCTCTGGGCCTATGTAGTGTAGTGTACAGTATAGTATATTAGTCTTTTGTAGTTTTGTATACTTTTCATCGTCTGTCGCGTCCAGTCACTGTCCTTTGTTGGGCTATGTGCGGGGCTGCATACCTGCGGGTAATAGTGGTTCATTCTACTTTTGCAGCCCCTGACCCACTGTTTTGTTTTTTTGCATTTTGGTTCGTCTTCGGTTAGTTGTATTAATGTTGTATTGGCCCTTTTAAGTTGTTTTTCAGTGTTTTTAGGTGTATTTCTTGTGTTTGCTTTCATGTAATTTTGTACATATTTATTATTTTGTGCTGTTGTTATACATATTTTTGTACATTTTGTGTTGTTCTGGTCGAATAAATAATAAAAATAACAATAATAATAATAAAAAGACTTCAGTTTTGCTATATTTTTTGTACAAAACCTTGTGCTACCAGCATCCCAGCAATGGCAGTGTGGCGTGCAGCACTTGAGCGTGCCAGCATCCCAGTGTGCAACTTAAAAGAGATCGGTCTATAGACTGTGCAAGTCTCGCGCATATCGGAAGGAGAAAACATGTCAAACAAAGAACTTTTTTTTTTCTGAGATCAAATCTTTTTTTATATTATATCCGACAAAATCTGAACAACAAAAATACTCATTGCAATTTTTATAACATAAGTTTAAGCTATTTTAATAAATAAAAAAAATAATTGGTTAATTACTATTAAAATAAATTTTAATTTCTGGGACAAGGATGCTTATTTGATCATAACTTTTTAGAACTTCCTAACGCGGATTCATGCGATTTATAGAGGATGCTGACACCTCAACAACCATAGACTGCAATGAAAAGGCTTCGCGTTGCAATTACAGCATCTGGCAATTATCAACGCGCATCCAAAACAAGCGCTTACATAAGTTTTGTGATCGGAGGTGAGCAAAAAATTCTTTATTTTTGCAGTAACCAAAAGTTGAGGTGAAGTTTAATTCTCAGGTTTTCTTTATATATTGTTGAATTGATCTTACTTTCATATTTTTTTTATCACTCAGTATTACATTGTTAACAACATACATAATGTTCATGGTCATAAACTATGTTAAACTAAAATAATTGAAGAAACAAAATGTCGCCCATGTAAAACACCATGCTTGGGACCACAATGGTCCTGGAAGTTCGATTGAAGGCAAGACTTGCACAGTCTATAGGCTGCCCTTGGCAACAACTTTATTAACAGCCGCAGCCATAGCCTTAACCCCCAAATTCGAATCTGGTCTTAACGTTGACTCAAACTGAGACTGGAAGGACAATATAGTCTGGTCCCTTTTATAAGGAATTTTCCATCAATCTGTCATCCTTGTGGACTAAGTGTACCTGACAAAGGTGTCCCAGGCATCTATGCTTTGTAACCTTCACATAAAGACGCTATGTTTACATCATATTTTATTTTGAAATCAAATAAACCTTTACCTAACTGAAATATGCAAAATTTGTGTGCGAATAAATGATTTGGATACTTGATCAAATTTGTTACTTAAATTAAACTTTGTATGTATTTTTTTATCAAGTTTTCTTTAAGTCAAGTGTCTTCCCATTCAGCAGTCTTGGATATGAACTTACTACCAGATGTAAACAGAAGTCACATGATGCATCTCCTCACCAATGAGAAGGGGAGATGCAGACTTATTTCAGAGTTACGAGAGAAACTTGTCAAGCTAAAAACAGAGTAAGTGATGAAAATGTGATTGCGAGGCGCCAAACTGGAAAACACTCTCAGAAATGTGCCTTTGTTTTTGCTTTTTATTTTACCATTTTTTGTTTTCAATAGAAACTAGCGAATTATATTTCAAATTGTGTTTTGGTACTTGGAGGGTGTAGCTGTCATTTTAAACTTACTTGGAGGGTGTAGCTGTCATTTTAAACTTGGTGTTTCCACATAGTGTAAAACAACTTATGATTGTATTTCGCAAGTTAAACATTTATGTGTTATGGTCACTTTCGACTTTAGTTGAACTGATGGATATTGTACTTTCTCTTACGTTTCTAGCTTGTGCTGTACATGTATTTGCATTTCCATGAGTTGGCTGTTTGACTTCTCATTGTGCTCACTTAACTATTTTAACCAGTTCATTTTTTCTGTTGGGGGTGCAAACTCACTTTCAGATGTGGATGCTTTTTGTTAAAATATGCAAAACAGCTGCATCCCGTTCTTTATTTAAGAAACTAAATATTTTTGTTTAACCATCAGACTAATTGTTTTCACTGATGCATTGCAATAAGTATAAGTTTCAAAGGAAAAATGTAAAAAGGTCTCACAATCATGTCAATGGGAGACTCTGGAATGCTAGGTGGGCAGCAGACTTACCAGGTAAATTTCCATTGTTTACATGCATGGAGAACAATGGATTTACCTGGTAAGTCTGCTGCCACCTAGTGTCCCCAAAAGTTTCCCATTGTCAATAATCTTAATGATTTTATTCTACATTTGATGGTTTTTAAAAAGTGTCCTACTTTTCCCTCTAGAAGAAAAGATGGAAGCAGGGGAGAGATGATGGAACTTACAGATGAATATCTCCTGAGGGTTCTTAAAGCAAGGAAGGTACGCTAAGCAATTGTCATCCCAACCTTGTCGATTTACTGATCCACGCTTTCCTTTAAGCTTGAACTGGTAGTTGTATATTTCAATAAGTCTTGCAACTCATCGGTTTATTGTCAATCGTCGGTTTGCTCATGCTGTGGAAAGTTGTAAAATATATGCAAACATAGAAAATACTAGTGGAAAATGTATGTTATTTTTTCTGATTGTATAGCACCATATAAGCAAGATACCAGACCTATGTCAACCAGACTACAGTCATCTTTGGCTGAGACCAGATGGACGATGGGAAGACTTTATCACCATTTCAGAGAATGCAGGTAGATAAATTAACAATGTGCTGTAGGAAAAGACGTTCATTTCATGATGGATACACTTTTTCAGACTCATAAGTCAGTCTACAAAGAAAGTACTAAAGCTATGGACAAACTTAAGGCTACATCAGGCCTGATAACTTCGTTTGTGTAAAATTGGATTGGACCATTTTAGGGGGCACCAAGGCAATGGTGAGGAGCATGAAGCAATCGCCTTTGTTGCCTCCATGAAGTATCAGGCCTGCTAATAATAATAATATATTGTATTTGTATAGCGCCTACTGCAGGCCAGCCTCTAAGCGCTTAACATTCAGTATTTCCTGCAAGGTATTTGGGGCTACGTTTGAAGTATGAGACCTACTCCTTTACATAGCACCATGTAATGGTTTACAAGGTGCTGTGGCGCAATATGCAGCCGATCAAACCAGGAACACCGGGGCGGACCCCTTCTCTTTTCGATAAGTGCACTGGGTTCTTTTTCGTGCGTTACACAACACACAGGACCAACGGCTTTACGTCCCATCCGAAGGACGAAGCAATCATGGTTAAGTGTCTTGCTACTTCTCCCTTCCCTTGTAGCCAATTTCACCTTGAATCACTGGACTCGAGGTGGTCTAGTGTTTAAGATAGCTGCTCTAGAATGCCGGGATGTGGGCTCAAATCCCACCCAATTAAAACAGCCTGTGGTCATTTCTTTTCACAGGCCTCGGTAAAGCACTGAGTACAGTGCTGAGAACACATCAGTGAAAGTTTAAATAATATTCAATTTCACCTATTTAGAAAATCTTGACAAAGTAGAGGCTTTGAATTAACTGATCAATTAGTTAAGAGATGACTATGAGGTTGTTCAGACACAGTACTAAAGTCGGTTTTAAGGCAGTTTTAACTCATTCTGGTTTAACTTTGTGTGTCTAAACGCTCTTAAAACTTAATTGAATCGGGTTGAACCTGAATGACTTAAATCGGTCGGCGAGGGTGGTTTAACGCTAAACCACTTCGGGTTTATCTTTTAGCACGGTGTGTGGACAGAATAAAAATGACCACATCCGGTTAAACTCACAACAGTTGACCGCTGACCTGTGTAAGGTTGCTAGGTAAGTATGCCTATGTACGCCTCAACAGGGCCGTGCGCGTGCTTTTGTGAATAAACAGGATGTTGTTGTGTTGGGTCATGGTGCTGTTTGACCTCTTAAAACCGAAGATAAACCCTATCGGGTTTAACTTTATTTATTTTTACGACTGCCCCCCCGCTGCTCATAAAGTTAAACTGGTTTGGGTCTAACTTTAGTACGCTGTCTGAACATGGCCTTTGTTCACCTTTTTTTCACAGAGATTATTTTAAATGAGGCATGCCAGGAGATTGAAGGCCTACCAGAGAGTGTCTTTGAAGATGTGAAGGAGTTGTCAGGGCATTTGAGAAGATCAAGTGAGAGGCTCCAAGGAGTGCCTTATGCTGTCTACATGAGGGTGCTACGGCTTGCACTCAGCAATCTTAAGGTCATTCAAACTTTTCCCCATTTGTAGGAATTATTGTAATAGAAAAATGATGCCATTTGAAGTACACTTTTTACCCCTCAGTCTAATATAGGCTAAAGGGTATTGTTATTGACTATGGCGTCCATCCAAATTGTGTTTCCGGAGCGTAACTAAACTCCAATTAGAAGTGACATTTGGACTTGTAACTTGGTTTGGGGTTGCCCTTTTAGAAAGTTGCGATTGTTCGAGGGTCATGGTGGTGAGTTAAAGTCAACATCAAATGTCAAGGTTACAGTGTTCGGGTGTAGGACCATGGTTTGGTGATATCTTTAGGTTGGGTAGAATTTAATAAGGGCTGAGGGGTTTCAACAGCATCACTGTTATTTGTTTATTTCTTATCATTATCAAAGGGGTTTGATTTGAAAAAAAATAAATAAATAAAAATGCATTTGTACGTGGCACTCTTCTAGTCTCAAGATGCAGCTCCTAAATGTACAAGATATTGTAGTTTAGAAGGTTACGGACTGGATACATTACACAATGGGAAATCTAGAGGTTTGGTCAAAACAAAAAGGGCTACATGTACAGTATGTATTTCTCTTCCAATAAAGTATGATGGATACTGTGAAGCAGAGGTCAATAAAAAAACTTTGAAGGCAGACAGAATTCTGACAAGTCACAGGCCCAATATATTTAACACAAAGTATGGGAAAGTCAATAATGTCTATCTGAGGACGTGTACAATGTGCTCCCTGTTTGCTCTTCTTCATTGTATCCTACAAAGGCTTACAGGGTTGTTGTAGATAATAATAATAGATTCTTATATAGCGCTTTATCACAGCCCGAATGCCGTATCAAAGCGCTTCTGACATTATTACCCTGGTCACTGGGCCATATATTTCATTCCTTAAACCATCTCAGCTCCCTGGGGAGTATACAGCCGGTGCTGCGAGTTACCGCGCTCCAAGCTAATCATTCACATAAACCATCTCTGCCCTCACAGGTACCCATTTTACCCCTGGGTGGAGAGAAGCAATTATGGTTAAGTGTCTTGCTCAAGGACACAAGTGTCACGACCGGGATTCGAACCCACATCCCGATGACTTAACCACCAGAACTTGAGTCCGATGCTTTTATCCGCTCGGCCACGACACCCCAACCTCAGATTCAAATCTAAAGTGCTCGTTTCCTTTTTTAACATTTTGTTTGTTATTGTGGGGTTTTTTAACAGAGAGGAGCAAGTGTGGCAGAAATGATGTCAGTTCTAGGGAAGTCGGAGGTTGTACAACGGTTAAATTCGTCAGTACAGAGTGTTGTCCAAGGTGGGACAGGAAGCATTAGCAGGTGATTCCAGCTGCCAGGCTGCTCTTCTTTGCTTGTACAAGACAAAACAACTTTGGCTGCAATGAAGGCTGGATATTACTGTAGTACAGTACTGTTCAAAGAAGTAACCAAGCCTGGCATTATCCACTCTGTGCATGAGCTCTAGAGGGTGCATGCTATTATATTTCTTAACTGATAAATCGAGTTGCCAAACAGCTGTAAGAACACAAGCCGCAGACTGAATTTCTTGGCCAAATAACTCCAAGCCACAAGTAGAGCAACGAATGTGATGGATGTAATACTTGGCCTGGCATTAACCGCTGTGTATGAGCTCTAGAGGGTGCATGTTATTATTTAATAACTGATACAAAATAAGAAGTTAAAACGAAAGTGAAGGGTGTATAATTGTTCTCCTATGGGACACATTACTTTACCTCTGGAGCTATACTCATTATACATGTGTAGTTATTGAACCCAGCCCTGTTATCTCCAAGCATGGTCTCTGGACCTTGGAAGGTACATTATCCCCCAGTTGACCCTTTCCAACCTTACACGTAGTAATACTGGGGCAAATAATGACTGCTTCAAGTGCAATGGTTAAAAACCGTGACTCCTGAGGTGATCTTTGCAGGGCTCTATGTTCTTGATGCAAAGCCAAGGGAAAACAAAAAGTGCTCTGGGGATCACTCATTATTACATTAATAATAACTAGTTTTAATACAGCGCTTTATCTAGGGGTGTCTCAAAGTTCTTATTATTTATTTAAGACAATCCACTCAAACATTTTTTACCATAGCAAATGTAGCACAAGTAAAATCAGTCAATATTTGTTTTATAACACTCCATGCTCATAGGTGTCTAGGTACCAAGAGCCTGCCATTACTACGGTAGTACACTGGTTGCTTTGGGTTTAGTATACTGCATTCGTGTGGCTCTCTAGTAATTTTAAGACATATCATTATCATGTGATGTGCTCTAAACCAATCACAAGGCAGAATCAAAGTATGGGGAGTTATTTAATAGTCCACTGCTCTCGGGCCATTTGTTACAAATCTGCAGTTCTGTCCACTTTTCACTCGCCAGAGCCAGATTCAAAACAGTTGTAATGAGAAAGGTGGTTCTTTATAATAGTGGTTAAATAAAATATCCAAAATACCCTAATGCCAAAATACCATTAGAGTGCCAGATGTTTGTAGACAAAAGAGTGTTCCTGATTCCACATCACAGGAAAGTAAGACAGAGAAGAGAACCCAAGATTGAGAACCTGGTTGTGTATTTTATTTGATATCTGAAATAAAAAGTAGCATCCCCTTAAGGTGATCCCTTGGCTGCTGCTTCCCAGGTTGTATCGTAAACTTGTGATACACGGCAGTTAACGGTTGTACATGTATGGCTTTGACAAAATAGGGAGACCGCCAACATAAGCTCAGCTGGTTAAGCACCCGCATGGTCATTGGTTCAAATCCCGTTTTAGTCAATGTTTCTTTGTTCAACCCCAAGAGAGTTTGTCAAATTGGCTACTGATGCATGCTGATTTTGTGTAAGGAAAAGTGCTTGATATTTCAGAGGTTGAACAATTTGGATAGTGTACATTGGGGGAACATGTACATAACAATGGAGAGTTTGTAGACTGTAACCTTTTGTACGTTGGGAAAAGATTAATTCTATGAAATCATTTATATTCTTTGGGAGCTCTAATGCACCCCAGGGCATTCAAAAAACATTCAAAATAATGACAAGCAACTATAAGAGTGGAGATTATTACCTATGATTTTATCAAAATTTATTTTGCCTTGCTCCATGATTTACAACATCACAAACTTGTACTTCCAGTCCTCTCATTCCACTTAGACAACTGTCTGTGAATGTTGCAATTTACTATTTGTATTTGTAGGCTTCTGTTTTTTAATGACTGGGAAAACACTTTTCATGTTTTCCTCATAAATAAACAAACAATTGAATGTAATCTTGTCTTATCTAAAGCTCAGTACATTTTAAATCTCCAATAGTAGGTGTTTGGTAAAAGACCCTTAGACTGCAGGACTTGTTCTGTAGTGGAGCTATACTGAGCAGGGGATAACTCTGTCCACAGAATAATACAAGTCAAAAATACTAATAAATCAATCTTTACACAGTAAAATGAGTGTGTAACATTCAACTTTAACTTGAGGCTCGTATTGGCCAGTTGCCACCTTGACCACAATCAGTTTGACCATCAAAGATAAATTTGCACCAAAGAAACAGTCCAGTAACACACCACTTTGTCAGAATAAAACTTTTGTATTCAATGAGGATGTTTTATTCAAGATAAGTGTTACAAAATCCAAAAAAGATGTCAAAGTGAAATTGTGGACAAAGTTTTAATCATATAAACTGCTTCCATGTCAATGTATGGGATGGAAGAACTCTGTTGCTTACTTTGGCACCTTACGGATTTCATGAGCAAACCATAGAGCTAGAGAAAGTAGTGTGAGAGATCCTGACTGATGAGCTGCGGCTAGCTTGGTCGGTACGAAGTACAATAAGGTGCATATTCCAAGGGTAATCTGCAGGGGAGGGTCATTTAAAAAAGAAAATAATTACATAAACATAAGATTTATTATAGCCATTTAACATTCTGATAAATGTTAGAAATAAGCCTCAACTACCGGCCTTTTGAGTTCACCTTGCAAGGAATGGAAACATCATGTTCATGTGACAGATCTGGGCTCAAATTCACAAAGCACTAAGATTCATCTTAAGATGAGTTTCCAATATCCCTTACTGCGATTTGTATTGTGACCTCACACTTTGCTCAGCAATCAAGATTGATACACAGCTTATTGTCAATCTTGGCTCTTTGTGAAATAGGCACCTGCACTATGCAATGTTATTCTGACCAGTAAAACCACGACGCCTGGGTTGTGCATCCTCGGTGATAAATGGGAGCTAAAATTTAAACAAGTTAAATGTGCACTATCCCACAACCGCCCAAAAATGTGATGAGAACATAAAGTGAATGACACAAATTCCACAATTCATTAATTTTATTTCGAACCTGAGCAATCATTACAGTGTTTGAAAATTCATGATATGCTTATTGGTCAAGAAAGTAAATCACAGAAGGAAATTTAGCCATATTTTCAATAAAATCTGAAAAAGCATAAATGTAGGCTCATAGGTTGGTTTTTGTCAACGCTGATTTAGAGGCAACATTATCAAGAAGGACACCATAAATGTTACAAGTAAAAGTTTCAGCTGATTACAGTGTCTACTTGTTGAGAAAACAGCACTAAAACTATCTCTGAATTGACTCAATAATCTGGCTCAATTTCCGTCTGTAATTTACTTTCATGACCAATAAGTTTACTTTCACAAGAAAGTCAAATCCATCAAGACTTTGGAAAGTGACAGTGGATACCAACCATATCTTTGGCTGCAGTATTCGCAAGCGGATACCAACCCCTGACATTCATCAGTTTAGGTTGTCTTTTTGTTTTCATAGCACACAAAAATACAAGTGTGACAGAGGCAAATGGTACAGCAACTGCACTTCTTGGGATATCCTGGATGCGGGGTCATGGTTTGTGTCATGTGATCCAGGGTATCCCAGGTTTGGGATCAACAGGGTTAACCTACCTGGGCAGCACTCATTGCAAGCATACAGTTCACTGCTAGATTAGCTCTAGCTGGTAATGGTACCCTACGAGCCAGTAGCCATAGCCCAGCAACAGCCGTTACTGTTGTTGTGCCCTGAAATACAAAAGAAGTCAATGTTAAGCTGTAAGACAGGATTTTACACACAACATTAACCATTTCACTTTCCAAAAATGTAATAAAGTCCATGATGGTTTTGAATAATGGATGCGCTGTAGTTAGCCTGCAATATAGTTATGCTATGTACTGCATGTATGCCACCAAACAGACAATTCTGTGCAGTGTTTTTTCTTCATACATAACCTGTGCGCTGGAATGGTTTCAGTTCATGAAAAGTGGAGAGGTTAATGTTTTTAACTAAAACTTGACTTCCCATAAGTTTTAAAAGTATCCAATTGCAACTATGAGAAAATAGAATTAGCTGATGCAAACTGCTTACCAACCAAAAGGACCTATGGTATAAATGTAAAAAAAAAGGCTTAACGTTGACCCTTGCCGAGTCTTTCTCGAAAGAAAATAAGAGAGAAAGAGACTGCTAGGGTCGAAACATCTGGCCATTAACTATTTTTTACTATTCTGATTTTTTCCATTATTTTTAACCTTCGGTCTTCTGTATCTACAAAACCCAAATCCAAGGAGTCATGTTTGATGAAGACTTACCAGAATGCGATGATCAAATTGCACTGTTGTAGGATTCTCAAATACATTCTTGTACTTTGGTTCTATTGCCATGATGTCATCAGGGATCCACTTGTTGGCCATTTTGGGGAAGGAATTGTAGACCAGCCCTGCATCCAGTCCAGCAACGAAGGCTCCTGATCAGCAAAACAGTACAAGTAACACTTGTCAAATAAACCCATTGTTTTGAAAATCTTATATTACCAGATTACTCTGCCACCACCTACATGTGTGTAGCATCACAAAGTTTTCTGTTCGATTTTGAACAAAAAGACGTTTTAAAACTCATAGCTTTGGTTTCTGCCCTACTCAAGACTTGTTTCTTCTTAAATGACTTCTTCCTCTTTTTTGAAGCCCCCTTCAATAAACTTGGAGCCCCATGAGTTCAAAACCACCAGAAAAAAACACAAGAATTCTTACCCGATAGCGCTGTGACAAACACCAGGGCCATTGTCCCATGTGCACACTTCCTCAACAACGGTAGATACTTACTACTGGCTATCTAGAAGAATAAAATAAAGCAAACTGTTCTTATCCTTGAATGCAGTTGGTGTTTTTAGAAAAGGAAAAGCTGAAAATGTCTTTCACCAAATCATTTCAAGGAAGAAATTAACTTTAAAAGTACAGTAGCTTATCTTTCCTCTAATATAGCAGAGGATTTAATAACCCGCTCTCTTTGCAGGTTCCTTTTGCCTATTTTTAATTTCTTACACTGATTCTGTTATTCTACAACTACTTTTATCTTGCCTCCTATTGTTAGTTGCATTATCCTGATGCTGCTTGCCCTCTAATCCTACCCTTTCATGCTTCCAGCATTGTAATGCCTTCAATGCTGTACCACCTTTATCTGTTTATGGTCCAGTGATCCAGCCTTTGACACTGACCATCCTTTGTCCTCACTACTTTTCTCTGATTGGTTCTTAGCCACCCCATTGTTTGTAAATTTATAACTTTGATTGGCTATACTTTCCCGCTTTTTTCTGGATACACTCCCTTAATCCTTTGCTCCTCTTTTTGCTATAATGGATATGTCTTTGTTTGTTCTTGTTTATGCCTCTGACGAAGGTCCGGTTTGGATAGAAAGCTAAGGCCATCTCCCCTACTAACTTATATAATAGCTAGTCATGAACCACAAGGGAAACTGACTGGGAAATTTTATTTAAATAGTTCGGGTTTGAACAAAGAAAAATTGACTGGAGCGGGACTTGAACCAACGACCTCCGGATTAACGTACCGGCGCTCTACCAACTGAGCTATCCAGCCCTATGTTGGCGGTCTCCCTATTAGTCAATATCTTTGTTCGGGGTGCCAGTCAGAAGCCATACAACCGTTAACTGCCGTGTAGCCAGGGATCACACCCACGTTTACGATTCAACCTGGGAAGCGGCAGCCACGGGATCACCTTAAGGGGATGCGACTTTTTAATATTAAATAGCTAGTCATGAACCACAAGGGAAACTGACTGGGAAATTTTATTTAAATAGGTTGAATCGTAAACGTGGGTGTGATCCCTGGCTACACGGCAGTTAACGGTTGTATGGCTTCTGACTGGCACCCCGAACAAATTTCCCAGTCAGTTTCCCTTGTGGTTCATGACTAGCTATTTAATATTAAAAAGTCGCATCCCCTTAAGGTGATCCCGTGGCTGCTGCTTCCCAGGTTGAATCGTAAACGTGGGTGTGATCCCTGGCTACACGGCAGTTAACGGTTGTATGGCTTCTGACTGGCACCCCGAACAAAGATATTGACTAATAGGGAGACCGCCAACATAGGGCTGGATAGCTCAGTTGGTAGAGCGCCGGTACGTTAATCCGGAGGTCGTTGGTTCAAGTCCCGCTCCAGTCAATTTTTCTTTGTTCAAACCCGAACTATTTAAATAAAATTTCCCAGTCAGTTTCCCTTGTGGTTCATGACTAGATATTTAATATTAAAAAGTCGCATCCCCTTAAGGTGATCCCGTGGCTGCCGCTTCCCAGGTTGAATCGTAAACGTGGGTGTGATCCCTGGCTACACGGCAGTTAACGGTTGTATGGCTTCTGACTGGCACCCCGAACAAAGATATTGACTAATAGGGAGACCGCCAACATAGGGCTGGATAGCTCAGTTGGTAGAGCGCCGGTACGTTAATCCGGAGGTCGTTGGTTCAAGTCCCGCTTTAGTCAATTTTTCTTTGTTCAAACCCAAACTATTCATATATATATTTTTTATTTTTATTTTTTTCAAAAAGGAAAGTACCAAATCAGACATGGGACAACTCCTCCACTACTGAATGACATTTCAGGACTCATTCTTACTGGTTTGTACTGCAGCAATTGTGACATTCCTCCCCACAGCATTAGAGAGTACAGAGCAAATGCTGAGCCCAGATGAGCAGCCAGCCTGTACTGACTGACCCGAGGCATGTCTGTCGGCTGAGGCTCCTTCAGTCCACTCTTGACCATATACCAACCTAGAAGACCCTGCACACATAGTGGACAGACAAAACCAAAATACATGAAAAAGGAATACAATGCTGGAAATCTTCTCCATAACAGTTTTGTGTTTGTTTCGTTGACAATGCAATTGCAACATGTTGACCTTGCAGCAATGTACAATACTGGATTTGCTGAGCCTTTCTTACTCAAGATTGTGACCACTACATGTAAATTTAAAGTGTCCATGCATGAGTAGTAGTTGGCGTGATGAGAAACCTAAAGGTTTGATTTGGGGCCAGTGTAACGGTGGAGGTTGTGTTGCACTCACTGTGTCATGCTTCAGTAGCCTGGTACAGACAGGGACAAAAGGTGATGGAATCAACGGTTTAAATCACTCTTGGGGAACTTGGTGTTATAACCAATTCCAGACGTTCCTTCTTTTGTCTGACAAATAAAGATTACTCAAGATCTATACATGTACATGTAGGTTGGAAGATTGTTGTCAGCACTGATGTAAGATTTCAGCAAACAATGGCCAATTATTGGCCATGGCTTACCGAAGAGGGGAAGACCAAATCATGGTGAACAAAGGGGGCTTCCATGCACAATGTCCAGAAAGAGAACTGTAAATCCCAGTGCAAAATGTCACATTTGCTGTTCTTACTTCATTTAGTCGGGTTTTCATTTTGACCACAATAATCAAAAAAATATATTTCAGGTTGGAGTTCCAAATATTCAACCCATAGGTGGTAAAGTCCTGCAAATTTCAGAAACCCCACAGCAAACTGTAAAGCTTTACTCACTTATTTTAAAGTAAAGGATTACTATTTTCAATCTGAAATTCAGTGGTTTATATAAAGTGCATACAAATACAAATTATCCAGAAAAATATTCCCATCTGTTAAAATTAACATGATTTCATTGTCAAAAGTCCCATCAGGTTATTCAGATCAACACTATGCTACAATACCTGGAACAGGAGGAGCGATCCATATATCAACACTCTCGGCTTCATTCCTTTAGACAGCCAACCTTTCTTCCAGAAATAGGCAGCTGGAAAAAGGAAGACCAGGCCAATGGTGCGCCCCCACATGCGATGACCATACTCCATTCGCCATATCCATTTAAATTCACTCAGGGTGATGTCACGATGCACACTGTATAAGATGGCAGAATATTTTTTACATGAATGGTACTATGTACTTTTCAAAAACATTCCTTCTATTTTTTTTTTTCCTTAAAACGCCACAAAAATAACCTGTCTAATAAATATTGGGGTAGCTGGTACACATACCGGTAGTAACTTAATACCACGTCAGCTTTTCCAGTAAAAACTTCATCAACTTATTGTTTTTTGTTTAACTGACATTCTTTTCGATAGCACTGTTTACAATCAGCTAAATAATAACGAAGTTTGAATAAATTTTGGTAATGGTATATAATGGTATAACCAAAAAACATGACTGTCAAACTATTACAGGACAATATTAGTTATCAAACCAACGAGGCCAAAGAGGGAGTTTTTTGCCATATTTTCCCACATTCCATGAGCGTGATTACAAATTTATCTTCAAAAGACTTGACACACAGCTTAGACTTGACACACAGCTTAGACTTGACACACAGCTTAGACTTGACACACAGCTTAGACTTGACACACAGCTTAGACTTGACACACAGCTTAGACTTGACACACAGCTTAGACTTGACACACAGCTTAGACTTGACACACAGCTTAGACTTGACACACAGCTTAGTGCAATGCTTTGGGTGTGATTTGGACCATGCAATATCACACTGTTGTTGCCATGGATCGACCAATCGTAATGGAGGATTCAAGTTAACTTGAAGATAATGACTTAAGTTTCGGAACTTAAACACGATAAATAAATATCTTACTATTTGTATTCAGGAAACTGTTTATATCTATCAAACTCAGCCTGCCATTCTTCTTGAGTCCTGGGTGGTTTCATCCCTTTTATAAGGTGCCAGTCGGTCATGGATAATCCTGATTCTGTCAGCCTGTGGGTTGGGAAATGGGGAACAAAAAAACCTGAGCATAAATTGGGACCTCGGGTGTTTCTGCATGGCCAAAAGGGATTAGGCACCAATTTCACAGAGTTCCTGTATTGCAAACAAATCCTAATCAGGTACAAATTTAACACACCATGTCATGATATGTACACTGTGTGCTACTGGTCCTTCAATTTTTGCTCATTACATGTGGGTGAATCTGCTAAGTCATATTTACTGCTAAGCAGTTTCTAGAAAATTACTAGCTAAATAAGACCATGCTTGTCAAAAACACCCACTTTTGAATTTGAAATTTTGTTATACACTACTTACTGTCAATTTAATTTGACACCTGGTTTTCATATAGGCTTATACACAGTACTATAAAATCTGACTGAAACCAGGGAGTGATCACCCACCTTGTAACACCACCCAGGACTACTGCTCCAACAACCATACCACAGCATCCCAACAACCAGCCCCCTACAATCTTCTGGGCATGTGGTGGAATGACTGTCCCGGCAGCCTGTGCTTCACCTGCTACACCACTTTGATGACGTCGACTCACATTCAGCCTTGGCTGTGACAGAAAAACAAAAAATGTGACCTCGAAATTTGATCTGTTGACTTTAAAACAATCTCAAGTTGCTTTATTTCAACTCTCTATCTAAGTTTTGTGAGAAAAAAAAGCTATCATAAGGTAAGGGTATAATGGTTATGCACTGTGGCCTGGATTTATGACCATGATGACCTTTTGACCTAAAATGGACTGTTAACTTTCCTTCTCTCAAGGGCGACCCCCCCCCCATAATACAAGTTTAAATGTCACTTGTAACTGGAGTTACATACAGGAAACCATTGACCTGTGACCTCTGACCTTTTCACCTTCACAGCAATCCCACATAAAACAATTCCTACTTTCCTTTTCAAGGGGAAACCCCACCCAAGTCCAAATGTCACTTCATACTGGAGTACAGTCAGCAAACCATTTATCTATAAATCACCAATGAGACCTTGACCTTTGACATTTTCATCCCCACAACAATATCAACTTTCCTTTCCCCTAGGGCAACCCCCTGAAGTTACAAAGTCCACATGTCATTCATACTGGAGCTACGGTTCGGAAACCATTCAGTTAAAACTCACCACCATGACCTTGACCTACATGTATTCACCTTTTCACCCAAGTCCCATTCAAAACATTCCTTTCACAAAGGCGACCCCCCCCCCCCACCCAAGTTACAAGTCTATGTCACTTTTACCTCAAGTTACGGTCCGCAAACAAAAGTGCCCAACCGGATAGACGGACAAACAATCAAACAAACACACAAAAACAAACAGACAGGATTCAAACTTAAGGTTACTTTTGGTTACTTCAATAACCAGGTAACTGCACACAATAACATAAATATTTGATTAACCAGTTAACTAAACCAGACCACAAAGTAATTGCCCAATATGTCCTAAAACTATGAGGTGCCGTCTATGACTAAATGAGCAGTTACAATAAAAGCAAGACGGAGCAAACCAATATAGAGCAAACCCATACACATAAGAGAAAACCCTGTATAAGAGCAAACCCATGTATAAGAGCAAACCCATATATAAGAGCAAAACCCTATTTATAAGAGCAAACCCATATATAAGAGCAAAACCCTATTTATAAGAGCAAACCCATATATAAGAGCAAACCTATGAAGTGCAAACCCATATATATAAGAGCAAAACCCTATAATATATATAATAAATGTAAGAGCAAACCCATGTATAAGAGCAAACCCATATATAAGAGCAAACCTATGAAGTGCAAACCCATATATATAAGAGCAAAACCCTATAATATATATAATAAATGTAAGAGCAAACCCATGTATAAGAGCAAACCCATATATAAGAGCAAACCTATGAAGTGCAAACCCATATATATAAGAGCAAAACCCTATAATATATATAATAAATGTAAGAGCAAACCCATGTATAAGAGCAAACCCATGTATAAGAGCAAACCCATATATAAGAGCAAAACCCTATTTATAAGAGCAAACCCATATATAAGAGCAAAACCCTATTTATAAGAGCAAACCCATATATAAGAGCAAACCTACATGTATGAAGTGCAAACCCATACATATAAGAGCAAAACCCTATATATGTGTAAGAGCAAAATCCTTGAGCAAACCCATAAGAGCAAACCCATATACATGTATAAGAGCAAACCCATAAGAGCAAACCCATAAGAGCAAACCCATAAGAGCAAACCCATAAGAGCAAACCCATAAGAGCAAACCCATAAGAGCAAACCCATAAGAGCAAACCCATAAGAGCAAACCCATAAGAGCAAACCCATAAGAGCAAACCCATAAGAGCAAACCCATAAGAGCAAACCCATAAGAGCAAACCCATAAGAGCAAACCCATAAGAGCAAACCCATAAGAGCAAACCCATAAGAGCAAACCCATAAGAGCAAACCCATAAGAGCAAACCCATGTATATAAGAGCAAAACCATACATATATGAGCAAACCCTTATAAATAAGAGCAATAAAGGACAAACACAAATATATAAAAGACCACCCAACACAAATTTATTGAACAGCGCCCTCTGTATATTGGACGTAGTTACATATAATTATTTCAGATGACGGTTTTAAATACTGCAGACATGAACAGCAATATCTGTAATAGATGGTCACCCATAATTCCCCCATAAATGTAAAACATAAAAGTCTCATAAGTAGAGCGTCAACAGCCGTCAGCGGTAGGGTCCATTAAATTGGGAACTGACCAGGCCATAGAGCCTCTTTTTGAAACGAACGGTTTCGGCAAAACAAATTCGTGCGAGAGCCCTTTAAAAACCTTGGTTACATGACAAAACCTGACATACTTACATTAGCTCTTTAGAGCACATTCCTCTGTCAACAGTGCTCATATGAGGGTGAACAATTTGCCTCCATAACAATCATTCTTGATGGTAGTTTAGTTCATTTCAAATGACGGATATGTGGCTGATAAACATCTAATACGTGAAAACCAGGTTTTGGTTTTTTGCCCACATTATCCTGAAGAATTCCTGTAATTAATTTACAGACACTCCATGGTATACTTGATCAGATAATCTTTGTCAAGTGAAACCTGTCTGATTGCTTTGATTTTTCCATTGGCTCTCACCAAAGTAGTTGTCCACTGTTTTTTAGTTTATTTTTTTTATTCCACCTGGTATTCTGATATTGTGTTTTATTCCTTTTTGTTAAACTTTACCTTGAAGTTTCCTTTGCAGAATGTATTGTTTTATTATTAATATTGTATTACACTGTTGTTTAGAATAATTTGTGGCTTTATTTTTTTGTCAAGAAATAATTTTAAATACACTTCTACTATTTAAATTCTCACATTTGTTGATGATTGGTGGTAATATAAATAAAGTAATTATATTTTTCTGAAGGAAGTTACATCGTTTATTGTTTAACACCATCCATCTGAAAAACGGAAGTTAGAAAAAGCTTAAAATTCATCATTAGCCAAACTGTTGACAGAAATAATTGTGTTTCATTACTTAGTGTTGGAGATTATCAATATGGAGTGAGTCAAAGTTTTAACACTTACTTTTTCCCCAGCTTTATGGGAAAAAATCATCATTAACTTTTTCAAGTTTGAGGAAACTCTTTAAAACAGTGTCTTTGCATTATTGTGCTAAATATATTTCCAAAAACAGGGTTTTTAGATAAGTGTTTTTATTACCTTTTTTCAAAGTGATTTAACTTTTGATAACATTTTCAATGTAGAACATTATTAAATGCTTTTATGCAGTTTTTACTTGATAGTCAGAGTATGTTATTTTCTTCTAGTCATCTAGTCATCTGAATACTAACATACTAAAGTCAGATAACAGAACTCACTTTTACAAATGTTGTTATTGGGCTGCTTTAAAGTTTGTAGAAGTATTCATTTGTTAAAAATTATGTATTCTTGAATGTTCGAATGCAAAGCATAATTTTAATGCTATAAAGTCCATTGTTTTATTTTTTTAAAAGTAGGATGCTGTATGAACTGTCAGTTTTGTTGATGAAAACATTCACGATTTGTAAGCTTTCAAAAATAAAAATTTAGGTTATTTAATCAAGTGAGAAGCTGAAACAAAATACAGCAAATTAAATTGAACAGCTCGTGTGGGATGTGTTTTACTTGTATGACATGTCATGCATGTCGGCTACAATATCAGGTATTTTAATTAAACCATCACAAAGAGAACAACTGATGAGATGCTACAATAATGATGGTTGGATTATGTTTGTTTTATTTTGTGGCGGTTTATATAAATTAGTACTTTTGAAAATATTTAATGCCTGACACAAAAATAAAGCAGACCACACACGCTTGGTCTCATGCATTATTCACCCCCCCCCCCCCGACCCACATGAAGAGAACGAAAATTGGCTTGATTTTCATTCTCAATTTAATGGACCCCACCGTTGACGGCTGTTGACCTCCTTATTATCAGACTTTTATGTTTCTATTTATGGGTGACCATCTATTACAGATATTGCTGTTCATGTCTGCAATATTTAAAACCATCCATGCATGTCTTAAATATCCCTATGTCCAATATACAGAGGGCGCTGTTCAATATATTTGTGTTGGGTGGTCTTTTAATAACTATTTGTCTTTGAAACATATATTCTTGTGTTCATCCTTTTTATATGGTTTTGCTCTTATATATTTGGGTTTGCTCTTACTGTATGTACATGTATATGGGTTTGCTCTTATACATGGTTTTGCTCTTATATTTGTAACTGCTCATTTAGTCATAGACAGCGCCTCATATCAATCTGTGACCAAGTGTGCATTTTGCAGCCATAAAACTACAGGTACAGAATCAAAACAACGACATAAACGGTTGTCAAATTAGCTGATGGCAACTGCAAGTTCCCAAACAACATACATACATGACATGAATGGAACTGGGCCTAATGGGCTTTTCTATTCAATTTGTTGTCCTTCTACCAACAGATTTTAAACAAAAATCTGTATGATTTATTTATTAATTTTGCTTTTGTGGCACTACTGCCAAGAGAGGAGGCATTAACTGAGACTTTTATGTAGCACTAGCATTATTGCAAATGCAGTATAAAAACATTGTGACATACTAGCTACATGTATAAGAGAATCAAACTCAGACAAAAACAACGACAGCAGAACTTGGATCTTGACAGAATTAAAAAGGTGTAAACATTACCTTAGATGACTTAGTACCAAATCTTAAGATACTAGAAGATTTGAGATGTTGGCTCCACCGGTTGAGAAGACCAACGTTCTTTAAACAACAAGTGGTCAAAGCTGACGTTGCACTCTGTCTTATCTGTTTATTAAAATAAAAATTAAAAAACGGCACAAGTACATGAATATGAGCAAAATTTTCATCAGTCCGACCAGAGATACACATTTTAATATCTACAGACCTCTTAAACAGGCTGCCATACCCAACTCACTAGAGTGATTTACTAGAACCCTTCCTCACTCTGACAGAATCTAACGACATCTTTCTTTGATCAATTATTTTAGAGTGGTTAAACGAAGTTTATGACCATTATATACATACATGTATGTTCTTGGGAACGCAACACTAACACCTGACTAAGTGACAAAAAATATGAAAGTAAATCAATTTAACGATAAAACAAAGAAAAACTGAGAATTAAACTTGGCCTGAGCTTCCGATTACTTGCAAAAAATTAAGAAATTCTTATCACAAAACTTTTAAAATGCTTGTTTTGGTCGTGCGATGATAATCGCCAGATGCTGTAAATTTGGCCAGAAGCCTTTTCATCATAGTCTCTGGTTCTTAAGGCATCAGTGTCCTCTTCGAACTGTGTCACACATTAATTTTACGCCCACATATGGCATAAGGCATTTAACAAAGTCAAGATCAAATAAGCATCCTTGTTCAAGAGTTTAAATTTTGTTACAATAATAATTAACAGACTATTTGTGTACTTAATATAAAAATTAAAAAAAAAAAAAAAAGTATTTTTGGTGTTCAGATTTTGCTATTAGACATGTTTTTAACTAAGTAAGGTTTACAGTAACACCATGTGGAAATCTCTTTTGAGTAGTGTAGGTTCTGAAAAGAACCAGTGGTTAACGACTCAACGTTTCGATCAGTATGCTCTGATTGTCTTCAGGAGAATGCTGGACTCTGTTGCTGGATGCTGCTTAAGTACAGCCTTGAAGGGGATTAACTGGTAGCTGGGCTTGGCTCGGTGGTGCGCGAAGGCGGGAACAGGAACTAGATAAGCTGGGCTTAGCTCGGTGAAGCATGTAGGCTGGAGCTGGGGCTAAGCCTCAACTGAAACCCACTAGGGGTGGGTAGGGAGTGTGTGCTCACTGAACTGAATCAGTTGTTGACAAGCACAGGGAAGGTGAGGGAACCTAGAGAAGACTGAGGGTATAAAAGACCCAAGTCTAAGGGGTAGGGGATGTGACCTTGGATATAGGAGATCCATTGGTCGAGAAGAGTGGGAGCCAAATGTCACTGATGTGGAAGCCTAGATGTCACAGTTCCTCAAGACATCTATAGGGACCAAGACCAAGACCAGTAAAAAGTGGTCTCGAGAACGGTCTCCAGACCTACAACACTGACCAGTTAGCATGGGTATCATCCACTAGGAGCCTGGCTGGTAGAGCAGTATGGACTACTGTACCTTCCGAATCTTTTTTTAATGTTGAAATAATTTAAAACAAAGATTCTATTTCAAAAAAACAGTTCTTCATTTGACGTGTTTTCTCAGTCCGATCTGCGCGAGACTTGCACACTTTATGCAAAAGATCTATTAACCCCTTGCAGCTTGTTTAACAGCACACTGCTCACAGGCGCTGCAGCAAATGCGCACGTTCAATAGATCCTTCTTTCACACAATCCGCCTGCGCACAACCTGCCCCCGCAGAAGTGCTCATGATTGAATGTGTGCGCACTTGCTGCAGCACCTGAAACCAGTGTGCCGTTAAACAGTCCTTGATTTACATCCAAACTGATAGGCCTAAACACACCTGAGAACTGACCGAGATGGCAGGGCACCAGTGATAGCCAAGTATTTAGGAAGGGAAGACTTCTTGACCTTTCTTCGATGTGGATAAAAAAATCATAATTTTGGAGGTGTACAACAAATTAAACCACCTCAATGTGTTCACTTACCTTTTGGCTTGACATGGGTCAGTGGGTGTTTTGGGTGATTAAATAGCTTTGTTAGAGGTAGCGCGATATTGACATTTCCTATTCTGGCCGCACACAAAAAAGAGGTTTTTCAAATTATTGTTGCTTCGAACTAACATGCTGTCTGAGCTTCAAATCACTCATGTAGGTCAATAAAACTCTCTTCTTTCATAATTTCTTTGAAAAGAGGCAAAACTTTACCTCACTTTTTCACACATCAAAAAAATTCAGAGATGGTCACCGACGCGACGACCGCGAGCGCAGCCATTTTTAAACTTTTTTGAGAGATAAATTGGCTCTGACCGTTTTCAATTATACCGCCCTCTCTTGACTTCTAATCGAAAAATACTGCCATCTATTGATAGAGAGAGGATTGGAAAGTCTACGGTGCTTTTTTTCCCGTCTCAATCAGTGAATAAATAAGGTTTTTACGTATTTTTTTACCGTTTTTGGCCAAATTTTGACTAAATTTCATATTTTAAAGGAATTTATACATTCAGCGACGGCGGGGTATGCTGTCAAACCTATATCAGTAAAATCCTTGTCCATTTTTGAGTAAGAAAAGTTGGGTTTTGTTCCTGCGCGAGGTCGCGCATTTTTTTTATGGAGGTTTTAATTCAATCACGGTACTCGGTAAAATCTCATTTTATAACCTTTGAGTGCACGTTAGAGATAGGACTGAAATGCCTTAGCAGTCCGGGGGGTCTTAATTTAACAATCTCTTTACCTCAGTTGGCGACCAGAAGAGTACCTCGTGTATGGTGTCTTTAGAAAGGCATAACTCATTAACGAAAGCACCTATGACAGTGGCGTTTGCACCATTGAATTTCTCCTGAACAGACCTTTAATTTGATGTATAATTTTAATATATTTGAAAAAAGGAAATTTTTACTATAATAAAGCTATATTAAATAAATAACTATTTTAAAAGATATTTCAATTCAATTCAATTCAGTTAAAACTGGGTCTACCCCTCCCCCCGCACACACACCCTACCCCCCCCCCAAACACACACCCCCACCCCACCCCACCCCACCCCACCCCAATCTATACATATCCTCCCTATCACTCTGAACTGAGTCTGAATCATAGAGTTATATATAGGAACTAGAGGGCGCACTGGTAATGCTACGTGCACAAACGCGACGGAACCGCAAGGAGGCACGCGCGCCATTTTGTACGAGGGCAACATTGAATACAAAATACGCGGTGTGCTTGCGAAATACACATTATGAAGTCTAAAAAGAAACGAGCGGCTGTATTAGTTGTTTCGTGGGGTTTAGTAGGGACCGTAACATGTACCGCGCATCCACTTCTGCGCATGTTCATCTTCGTGCGCAAACGGTGGTCAACGCCCACTTTCGAAAGACGCTAGCTTTTAGCCACGTTGTACATCGGCATGTACATATACATGCATTGCTACCGTTCGTTTGCGCACCGCTACAGTACCTACCTTCATACCATCGAAAGTCCGAAAGAAATCGTCAACATTTTCACCGAAATCTTGATGTTCGAATGTGGTAAGTACATTAAAATGTTGATTTATCATTAAACCCCCCCATGAAACTGCTTGAAACTATCAAAAATTGAAAGAAGAATGTCAAATCATCCTAGAATTGTTGCCACCTTCTCCGTACGTGTTGTCACTTTTTGCCAAACGGCCACACAATGTAGCGGAACACTGTGCGGACCCTTCCCGGGCTCACCGGCGCGTACGTCGGTAGGGGTCCACGCAGCTTCGCGGATCGCGCTCGGTGACCGGGATGGAATTTAGACTCGGTACATGACCATGTTCGATTTGGGGTATTATTGGCGTCAATATTCCGCTTGTATTTGGTCCTTTTTAAGCTTCAATATATTTAAACTATTCCCATGAATGGTATTTAATTATTTTTTTCCCCCATGAATGTTAATTATTATTATTAATATTATTAGCTGTTTCGCAGCATAGCGCAGCGGAACAGCTCTTGTTTTCGTTAAAGTTTTTTTAGCTGTTTCGCAGCATAGCGCAGCGAAACAGCTCTTGTTTTTGTTAAAGTTTTTGTTTTTATTGTTTTTTTTTTGTTTTTTTTAGACAGGAAGTCATTGACATAACGCACAATTCTTTCTAGGCAGCCTTTTGCATAGTTCCTAAAGAGCAATTGCAATGAAACTTTCAGTGATGAAAGGCATTGGTGCAATAATGATCCCAAAACAATGAGGTCGTGATGACGTCATCACCTGTCACGTGACGTCATCTTAAAGGTTTCTAACTTAAATATTTGAAAATCCGTAACAAATCAGCCACAAGAGACCGTATGTTTCTGTTTGCGGGATTGTATAGGGATTAATTAGGTCTTCATTTTATTCAGTGTGCGTGACCTCACATGACCTCTACTTCCGGTCGAAACCGGAAGCGCCTCGTTATTCAAAAGTGGATATAGTTATGAAGTTGCTTTTAACGATGTTATTGTCTGGCAAGGGTGTGTAATTAAAAAAAAATACCGATGACGTCACAATACACAAGAGCGCCCTCTAGCGGCAGGTTGAAAACTGATCAAAATGGACTTTTTGAAGATGTGTGTGGTGAAATTTTGTGTAATCACTTCAAAATTTACACACATGTTGATCGTCAGGCAGCCATCATATGTGTGAAATTTCAGATCGATGACGTCATCGGGGGTCACGTGACGCGGCATTAAAGGTGCCTTTTTTAATGTCGTATATCTCCCTAAGTGTTAATGCGATCATGTTGAAACTTGGTAGTTTGTTGGATATTGGCAAGTTCTTGTAAATTCTGAAATGACGTCATGATGACGTCATCACATGATTTTTTATGATTTTTTGAAAAAGTTATGGCGAAACAGCTTGGCATTTGTGCACAAATGCAATATGTCTAGTTTTTTATTATTTTTTATTTTTTTTTTTTAATTTGTATTTTTCAGACAAAATTCGCTCTAAGCGGCTTTTTGCATAGTTCCTAAGGAGCAATTGCAATGAAACTTTCAGTGATGAAAGGCATTGGTGCAATGATGATTTTAAAACAATTATGTCATGATGACGTCATCACCTGTCACGTGACGTCATCTTAAAGTTTCCTTTTTTTTAATATTTGAAAATCTATATCAAATCAACCACAAGAGACCGTAGGTTTCTGTTTGCGGGATTGGGTGGGGATAAATTAGGTCTTCATTTTATTCAGTGTGCGTGACCTCACATGACCTCTACTTCCGGTCTAAACAGGAAGTGCTTTGTAATTCAAAAGTGGAAATAGTTATGAAGTTGCTTTCAACGATGTTATTGTCTGGCAAGGGTGGGTAATTAAAAAAAATACCGATGACGTCACAACACACAAGAGCGCCCTCTAGCGGCAGGTTGAAAACTGATCAAAATGGACTTTTTGAAGATGTGTGTGGTGAAATTTTGTGTAATCACTTCAAAATTTACACACATGTTGATCGTCAGGCAGCCATCATATGTGTGAAATTTCAGATCGATGACGTCATCGGGGGTCACGTGACGCGGCATTAAAGGTGCCTTTTTTAATGTCGTATATCTCCCTAAGTGTTAATGCGATCATGTTGAAACTTGGTAGTTTGTTGGATATTGGCAAGTTCTTGTAAATTCTGAAATGACGTCATGATGACGTCATCACATGATTTTTTATGATTTTTTGAAAAAGTTATGGCGAAACAGCTTGGCATTTGTGCACAAATGCAATATGTCTAGTTTTTTATTATTTTTTTTTTTTTTTTAGCTGTTTCGTAGCGCAGCGCTGCGAAACAGCACTTGTTTTCGTTAAAGTTTTTTTTTTTTTTTTATTTTTTATTTGTCTGTTTCAGTAAAAAAGGCTATTGACATAACGCACATTCGGTCAAAGCGGCTATTTGCATAGTTCCTAAAGAACAATTGCAATGAAACTTTCAGTGATGAAAGGCATTGGTGCAATAATGATCTCAAAACAATGAGGTCATGATGACGTCATCACCTGTCACGTGACGTCATCTTAAAGGTTTCTATTTTAAATATTTGAAAATCAGTAACAAATCAGCCACAAGAGACCGTAGGTTTTTGATTGCGGGATTGTATAGGGATAAATTAGGTCTTCATTTTATTCAGTGTGCGTGACCTCACATGACCTCTACTTCCGGTCGAAACCGGAAGTGCCTCGTTATTCAAAAGTGGAAATAGTTATGAAGTTGCTTTCAACTATGTTATTGTCTGGCAAGGGTGGGTAATCAAAAAAAAATACCGATGACGTCACAACACACAAGAGCGCCCTCTAGCGGCAGGTTGAAAACTGATCAAAATGGACTTTTTGAAGATGTGTGTGGTGAAGTTTTGTGTATTCACTTCAAAATTGACACACATGTTTATCGTCGAGCAGCCATCATATGTGTGAAATTTCAGATCGATGACGTCATCGGGGGTCACGTGACGCGGCATTAAAGGTGCCTTTTTTAAAGTCGTATATCTCCCTAAGTATTAGTGCGATCATGTTGAAACTTGGTAGATTGTTGGATATTGGCAAGTTCTTGTAAATTCTGAAATGACGTCATGATGACGTCATCACATGATTTTTTATGATTTTTTCTATTTTTTGCACTTTTTAGTCATAAATTGCTTCTAAAACGTGGTATAATCCAAATTCTTTTTTAAACAGGCTTGAACGTCATAACTACTTTGAATAAAAAAAAAACTTTCAAATTCAGTTGAGTAATTTGAAAAAGTTATGACGAAACAGCTCGGCATTTGTGCACAAATGCAACATGTCTAGTTTTTTTAGCTGTTTCGTAGCGTAGCGCTGCGAAACAGCTCTTGTTTTCGTTAAAGTTTTTTTTATTATTTTTTTTTTTATTTGTCTGTTTCAGTAAAAAAGGCTATTGACATAACGCACGTTCGGTCAAAGCGGCTATTTGCATAGTTCCTAAAGAGCAATTGCAATGAAACTTTCAGTGATGAAAGGCATTGGTGCAATAATGATCTCAAAACAATGAGGTCATGATGACGTCATCACCTGTCACGTGACGTCATCTTAAAGGTTTCTATTTTAAATATTTGAAAATCAGTAACAAATCAGCTACAAGAGACCGTAGGTTTTTGATTGCGGGATTGTATAGGGATAAATTAGGTCTTCATTTTATTCAGTGTGCGTGACCTCACATGACCTCTACTTCCGGTCGAAACCGGAAGTGCCTCGTTATTCAAAAGTGGAAATAGTTATGAAGTTGCTTTCAACTATGTTATTGTCTGGCAAGGTTGGGTAATTAAAAAAAAATACCGATGACGTCACAACACACAAGAGCGCCCTCTAGCGGCAGGTTGAAAACTGATCAAAATGGACTTTTTGAAGATGTGTGTAGTGAAGTTTTGTGTATTCACTTCAAAATTTACACACATGTTGATCGTCGAGCAGCCATCATATGTGTGAAATTTCAGATCGATGACGTCATCGGGGGTCACGTGACGCGGCATTAAAGGTGCCTTTTTTAAAGTCGTATATCTCCCTAATTGTTAGTGCGATCATGTTGAAACTTCGTAGATTGTTGGATATTGGCAAGTTCTTGTAAATTCTGAAATGACGTCATGATGACGTCATCACATGATTTGTTATGATTTTTTCTATTTTTTGCACCTTTTAGTCATAAATTGCTTACAAAACGTGGTATAATCCAAATTCTTTTTTAAACAGGCTTGAACGTCATAACTACTTTGAATACAAAAAAAACTTTCAAATTCAGTTGAGTAATTTGAAAAAGTTATGACGAAACAGCTCGGCATTTGTGCACAAATGCAACATGTCTAGTTTTAAATTTGTATTTTTCAGACAAAATTCGTTCTAAGCGGCTTTTTGCATAGTTCCTAAGGAGCAATTGCAATGAAACTTTCAGTGATGAAAGGCATTGGTGCAATGATGATTTTAAAACAATTATGTCATGATGACGTCATCACCTGTCACGTGACGTCATCACCTGTCACGTGACGTCATCTTAAAGTTTCCTTTTTTTTAATATTTGAAAATCTATATCAAATCAACCACAAGAGACCGTAGGTTTCTGTTTGCGGGATTGGGTGGGGATAAATTAGGTCTTCATTTTATTCAGTGTGCGTGACCTCACATGACCTCTACTTCCGGTCTAAACAGGAAGTGCTTTGTAATTCAAAAGTGGAAATAGTTATGAAGTTGCTTTCAACGATGTTATTGTCTGGCAAGGGTGGGTAATTAAAAAAAATACCGATGACGTCACAACACACAAGAGCGCCCTCTAGCGGCAGGTTGAAAACTGATCAAAATGGACTTTTTGAAGATGTGTGTGGTGAAGTTTTGTGTATTCACTTCAAAATTTACACACATGTTGATCGTCGAGCAGCCATCATATGTGTGAAATTTCAGATCAATGACGTCATCAGGGGTCACGTGACGCGGCATTAAAGGTGCGTTTTTTGAAGTCGTATATCTCCCGAAGTATAAGTGCGATCATGTTGAAACTTGGTAGGTCGTTAGATATTGGCAAGTTCTTGTAAATTCTGAAATGACATCGTGATGACGTCATCACATGATTTTTAATGATTTTTTTTCGTTTTTTGCCCCTTTAAGTCATAAATTGCTAACAAAACGTGGTACATTGTATAATCCAAATTCTTTTTTAAACAGGCTTGATACATCATTACTGCTTTGAATACAAACAACTTTCATATTCAATTGAGTAATTTGAAAAAGTTATGGCGAAACAGCTCGGCATTTGTGCACAAATGCAATATGTCTAGTTATTATTATTTTTATTTTTATTTTTTTATTTTTTTTATTTTGTTTTTACTGTTATTGACCCATGTTGATAAATGACCATAATTATAATAGTTATCATCATGATGATGACTGATTATTAATGATAAACTATATAAATGATTGCTAATGATGTCAATGGAATGGGTGGGATTTGGGATAGACATTTATGGGGATTTATATTTCTATGGTATATTATGATTAAGGTAGTGATTATGATGATGACTGTGAAATGGGTGATTGATTTAAGCACACTCAACAACATTATTTTTATTTTTATTTATTTTTCGAAAAATTCAATGACAATAAGATTTGTTTTTAATTTATCATTATAGAAAATCATGGGTGATGAACTCCAGCTGTGGCGTCAGAGAATTGGTGTATTTGCCATGCCTTCTGTCCAAAACTCCAAAGAGGCCGAGGCAACTCCATCACCGTGGAACCAATAGTTTGCCATACATTAGCCCATGGCTAGTGGTAATGTTTGGCTTAGCTGCTGTGATTGTTGTCCTTGATTCTTCTTTCCTTGTGGCACAGTAGAAAGTTCCGGTAGCATGTATTATTACCTTGAACAACTATGGAAGATCAACTTGAAAACATATTAGAAATGCTGGGACAACAGCATATTTAAGAGGTGGAATAAGATAGTACAGAATATTGTGTCGTCGTAGTTCTAGACCCTTTTCTGCACACAATCATGCTGTCATCCTGTTGGGAGATCAAAATAAAAAATACTGTAAATTAGCTGATAAATATCAAACAACATTACATATGATAATTATGTCAATGCATTCACGTTTTTAGTTTTGGTTTCTCAACACTCAGGTATGATTACCTGTTCTAAAGACGATGAGATAAAAAGGATCCATATTTTTCATAGGATTGACATTACAACTGATGTATTTGATCACATGTTACCATGGCAACCTGTTTTACCTATAATTGTGATTACGAAGGACACATGATGTGGTTTTGTTTGGTTAACCTTTAAGTATCTGTTGACCAAAAATTATTCTTGTACAATTTTTTTTACAAGAGTTATGGGCGATTACGTTTGTTTACTCTTTTGTTTACTACATGTCTTTTACAGTAAACAAACCAATTGCTAATTAATTAAGTTATTACTTCAGTAATATTATATTTTTTGTCTGCACTGTGATTATTACACTTGGTGCCTCTGTTTCCAAGCTGCTAAAACATAAAATTTATGCAGGTTATTAGCCTTAATTGCATTTAAATAAATAAGTTTGTTTGCATATGTTAGCATGGCAACCCTTTATAATTATAATTAAGATTTTGAAGGACACATGACTTGATTTTGTTTGGTTACTCTTTAAGTATCCGTTGACACCAAAATAATTCTTGTGCAGTTTTGTTTGCAAGAGTTATGGGCGGTTATGTTTGTTTACTCTTTTGTTTTTGACGTGTCTGTTATCGTAAAATACAGTAAACAAATAAATTGCTAGTTAATTAAGTTATTACTGCATTTTTGATATGTTATTTGTCTGCACTATGATTACTACACCTGGTGCCACTGTTTCCAAGCTGCTAAAACATAAAATTGATGCAGGTTATTAGCAAAAAATGCGTTCAATTAAACAAGTTTGTTTACATATGTTACCATGGCAACAAAATATTGATATTATTTTTATTCCACCGAAATATGATATGACATAGGATGACTGCCTGTCAGCTACGTGTACATAAAAAATAAAGTCCATTCGTGTTTCAGTTATGGAAATATGAAGCTTTAAATTTGTTTACCTGTTTTGTTTACTTGTTTACTCCTTGTTTTAGTCCTCCATTGTCACACAGATTTTACCATTGTATCCATTGAGATTTTGAACAAAGAACTGTCTGAATTTCCGATTTTCGATTGACCATAACTTTTGAACCTGTTATCCGATTTGACTCAGTCTTGCACTAATCAACTCATGTTTAAATGGCCTTTTGATTAGAGTACAAATCTGATGCCTGCCAACAAGAAGAAAATTTCCATTTCTGACCCTAGGTTTAGGTTATTCGTTTCAATAGAGGATGAACACACATGTCATGATTTATTGTCCAAAGTGAAGGAATATAATTCTAAAATATTATATTTATTCGGGGATTATGTAGTACTATAAACGGGCTTCACTGGCATTCATAAATTTCACAGTAAACCCTTTCATTGTTCCATTGCTCTGTTGCAACACGCACAAATAGTTTAGACGTTGTTTTTGACTACTTCAGTACTTACGAAATGGCCGCCGCGCTGCCCTTGTCGGGCCGCGTAAATAGGCTACTGCGCCCTCTAGTTCCTATATATAACTCTATGGTCTGAATTTACTTACCGAAACCAGTTGGGTAACTTGTTTATGCGTTATGCACTGATGTTTCCCATATCTGACGACCCCACTTGTGTAGAACGTTTTCAACAATCTAGGATCGCGACAACTCAATAAATTTACAGTTCCTCTCAAATTCAAAGTAGTCCTGAAGCCCAAGGCCATTATTAGAACAAGAAAATCGTTAACTCGATAAAAACAACGCTCGAATTGCTTTCAAAAGGGGGGGAGAATGGAGTCCTTTAAGTTGTTAAGTCTAGCGTGTTTTGTGTTGTGAACGTGAATTGAGATTGTTTACAGTAAAATCTAACACCGGACTGAAGCTAGCCGCGTATTCGGCCAGATTTCCCATCCGCGTATTCAGGAAAACAAGAACCCATGTAGTAAAAGGCGGTGAAATTTCCGTCTCCTTTTTTTTGTGCTATTAACGAATTTTATAATAATCTTGCTTTATCTGTATAATTTTTTCATTATTTGTAACTAACATATCAATGACAAGACTCGTAGACCAATTTAGCTCATTTGGCTGCATAATTAGTGAGTAATTAGCCGCCACAATTAAGACCTCATCATCAAGACCGTATTACCAATTGCTAAAATACTTGCACTCGCCGTAAAGTAAATGTACCATTCATGCTGCAAAAAATATGGAATTTTATTCCATAATCTGATAGACCCTACCACTGGGCACACTTAATTTTGGAGGGGCTAATTCGGATCACTAATTAATACCTAATTAGCCGCTACAATACACGCCATTTTCGACCATTGTATAGCACTTGTCACAAATACTTACTATTTTGAATGCACTCACCGTAAAGTAAATGTACCCTTCATGTTGCAAAAAATATGGAATTTTATTCTATAATCCGATAGACCCTACCACTGGGCACACTTAATTTTGGAGGGGGCTAATTCGGATCACTAATTATTACCTAATTAGCCGCTACACTACACGCCATTTTCGACCATACGTGTATAGCACAATACTTACTTCTTTGAATGCACTCGCCGTAAAGTAAATGTACCCTTCATGTCGCAAAAAATATGGAATTTTATTTCATAATCTGATAGACCATACCACTGGGCACACTTAATTTTGGAGGGGGCTAATTCGGATCACTAATTAATATACACGCCTTTTTCGACCATACGTTAATGTATAGCACATTTACACTATACTTTTTATTTTGACTGCACTCGGCGTAAAATAAATGTATACCCTTCATGTTGCAAAAAATATGGAATTTTATTCCATAATCCGATAGACCATACCACTGGGCACACTTAATTTTGGAGGGGGCTAATTCGGATCATCATTAATGAAAACCCAATACATTTGTACCTATACACAAAATAATTTGCGGTAGCTTTACCCTAAGTATTAAATAAAAATGATTGCACTCGTCAATTTCAGTTTTTCAACTCAATTCACTTTATTTCCAATCGATACACAAATTAAACAAAGACTGATATAGTTATAAATAGTCATTACATGCAAACAAGCAGTATGTCATATGTTTTAATCAATACAAAGCAAGAGGGAAAGGAAGGAAATGTACCCTTCCTATTCTGTAATATACGAAACGTTCTAGAACGTTGAAAATAAATTTTTAAATATGTAAAACTTAGCGTACTCCTTTACCTTGTGCAGTACTAGGCTTTGCTTTACATATACAATATACATTGTACATGTATATACTTTACCCTGTTTAAACAAACTGCACATAAACCTCGAGGTCAAAAAAATAAATACAAATACAAATACCAAAACTACGAACAGGTCTACTGAAATTGTAATTTGGAAGACACGCTTCTTCTTCTTTTCTCAGGACTCATTGTTAAAATTAAATCAAGAGGTACCTTTTTTGTTAAACAAACGCACAAAATGTTTTGGGCCACTCTGACTCATAACGCACGAGGCCGCGATTTTGTAGTCATTTATGCAGGGCCTATAGCTGCAGCGTGCGCGTAACGGGGGTCTTTATTAGTCGGTTTTATGAGACTCATGAAACGCTCCCTTACCCACGCTCATTGTACCAATAATTTCGTACACACAAAACCTGTCGTCGTCATTTGGCTTATAATTATTCTGTCGGTCGGTGCGCAAAAGGAAAAAAACCGTTTGGTGACATCCTGATGACGCCACAAACAAATAAAAGACTGACACGATCTACAAATTGTATCAAAGTCATTAACAGAAACCCCACGTTCATGGCATGTTTGGTTGATTAATAACAAATTTTATGAGAACAAATTTTGAAGTCACGTGACAGCTGAAACGTCATGGTGACGTCATGAAAATTTTCAACTTCTTCAAATTGTTGCATTTTGTAGTGGTGCTAACTGATTTGAGTTTGCATCTAGTCTTCACTCATCCAAGATCTTTCTTAAGATGTAAAATATTGTCAATATTGACAGCCTCAAAAGGTTACAAGCGTAAAATTGTGATTTTAAATTTTAAAAATCTGGGAACAAAATTGTGTCAAAAACAGTGTAATATCAGTTCAAACATACTTGAAACCTTAGGGGGAGGAAAACACGGTTTAAAAAGTTATGACAGGAAATTTGCCCGCTGTTTGTGTTGTCAACACAACACTACACTATAGACAGCACAGAAAGTTATTTCAAAGTAAACAAGGAAGAACAAACTTTTCGTGAAATGTTCCCGAACACCTAAACTTTGTGTCTGATTGTCTTTGTTTATTCTTCTTCTTCTTATTTTTTGTTTAAGCGTTCCTATAAAGTGTATTAAAATGTGTTTTACCGCAATTCTAAAGTAAATAACTACCATGCATGATGTGGGCACTATATGTAAGCTGAAAACAATCGTTTTAGTTCTGGGTCGACGATTCGAGATCTTTTCAACAGCTGCATTGTGATGTATATTCTAAGGTTTTCCACATCATGAGACTGTAAAATTCGTTTAGAGCTGCAAAGTTGTTCAGCGAACAGACAGCAAAACACCCCGCAGCTTCCAGAATCAGTTTGTTGTATGCATGGTGATTGTTTGACTGCAAATTTGTGTTGGTTTTCAAAAACATTAGGCATTTGGTTCCAATAACGATTCATTCTTCCATTCTGAAAAAATCAAAGAATGCTTGTCCATGGGTTGCCATCTTCTGCCGAGTATCCCGACTTTTACACAATGAATCAAAGCAAGTTATCTTGTTGTTAATGTTGCCAACAACATACAAAGTAAAGTGACTATTTTCTAAAAGGGGGAAACAAATTACTTCGCAAAACGTGCCTGTCTGGAAGCATGTTTTGGACACTGACTTAAATGTTTGGGGGGGTTGTTGACTATGGAGTATTTTTTGGGTATTGTGACAATGTACAGCTCCAAATTTTATTTTTTTAGCTTCTTCATTACCTACTTCACACAACTGGGTGATATAGAAATCGACCAATGACTCGCTCAACCAGCCACAGTGGTAGTTTACGTATATATTTTTCAAACGTTTTAACACTGCTGGTTTTGGATTACAGCAAATCATGGCAAGTTGGTGGAATGAAAGAAAATCTTTGATGTTATCATCACGCAAAGCAACGCTGTGAAGATTTTTCTCATTAAAAGAGGCCCAAAGCAGGCGGACAAGTTCCTGTTCTCCCTTATTTACTTTGAAATAACTTTCTGTGCCGTCTAGTGTAGTGTCGTGTGGACTATTTGAAGTATTTGACTCCCTTTTCTCATAAACAAAACATGTTTTGTGAACCGCAATACACTTGTGTGTTGTACGGTTGCGTCGTTAAATTCTGTAATAGTGGAGTCCAATGGGTTCATGACATAGGACTTATAATGACCACTTTCAATTGAATTACCTTCGTGAACATTTACTGAACGCAGACAGTAAACTGCAGGTGTGTTATTGACACAAAACTTTGACAAATCAATTACAATATTTGGGTCGATGTTTGCTGTTATTTCCTCCGTTTCCCTGAACACTAGTGAAGGACAGTTAACGATACGAGAACCAATTATTTTCGTGCTCTTCTTTTGACTACAAAGACTACAATCAACATCTCTTACAACTTCATCGCTAAAGCAATGTTGCAAACACTCATGTAGACAGCTTTTTTGGGCGGCAACAGGTAACACACCTGATGTCGAATTTTCAAAAACGGAAGTTTCATTGCAGGTTAGACACAGAACAATTTTAAATATTTCTATTTCAGCTGTTAGACATGATTCATTAAGAAATGGCACAATTAGCTGAGAATAAAATTCAGCAGAATCATTTTGTTGGTTACAACTAATTTTCATGTGCACTGCAGATTCCTTAATCATTGGGCGCACTGTGTGAAAAGAAATTGCTGTGGGTATGTTTAATGACAACGTTTCACACAGTTGTACCAACTGTCGCCAAAGATAGACATCACTTCCTTGAAATTTTGAAATGTTTAGTTTAGCTTTACATATGAATGGCTCCAAAGCTTGAACTGTTGCAATCCACCAACAAGATACTCTGTCATTTGAAATACCCCATTGGCAGTGACGATGGATACTGACTGACATTATTCATGACATTTGTTTGTTCCGTTGCAGGGTTATTTTGGGTGGCATAGTTAGTTTGTTTGTTAGGCTGTATGCTTTCCCCCATATTTAAGTCTGGTTTGGTCTATTCACATTATGGAATAAAATTCCATATTTTTTGCAACATGAAGGGTACACTTACTTTACGGTGAGTGCATTCAAAATAGTAAGTTTTTGTGACAAGTGCTACATTAACGTATGGTCGAAAATGGCGTATATAGTGGCTAATTAGGTATTAATTAGTGATCCGAATTGGCCCCCTCCAAAATTGAGTGTGCCCAGTGGTATGGTCTATCAGATTATGGAATAAAATTCCATATTTTTTGCAACATGAAGGGTACATTTACTTTACGGTGAGTGCAGTCAAAATAGTAAATATTTGTGACAAGTGCTATACATTAACGTATGGTCGAAAATGGCGTATATTGTAGTGGTTAATTAGGTATTAATTAGTGATCCAAATTTGCCCCCTCCAAAATTAAGTGTGCCCATTGGTATGGTGTATCAGATTATGGAATAAAATTCCATATTTTGTGCAACATGAAGGGTACATTTACTTTACGGCGACTGCATTCAAAATAGTAAGTAAAGTGTAAATGTGCTATACATTAACGTATGGTCGAAAATGGCGTATATTGTAGCGGCTAATTAGGTATTAATTAGTGATCCGAATTAGCCCCCTCTAAAATTAAGTGTGCCCAGTGGTATGGTCTATCGGATTATGGAATAAAATTTCATCTTTTTGCAGCATGAAGGGTACATTTACTTTGGGGTGAGTGCAAGTTTTGTATCAGTTGTGTAATACGGTCTTGATGATGAGGTCTTAATTGTGGCGGCTAATTACTCACTAATTATGCAACTCATTGAGCTTATTTGGTCCTACGAGTCTTGTCATTGATATGTTAGTTACAAATAATGAACAAATTATACTTATAACCAAGATTATTAAAAAATTCGTTAAAATTAAAAAGAAGGGGAAACGGAAATTTCACCGCCTTTTACTGCATGAATTCTTATTTTCCTGAATACGCAGCTGGCCGGCCCTTGAATACGCGGATGGGAAATCTGGCCCAATACGCGGCTAGCTTCAGTCCGGTGTGCTATGTGTGTGCACATACGACGCTAGTCTGGTGTTTGATATTTAACAGCCTGGTTAAACAGGGAAATAAGAGGCGGAACCCATTCTACGCATTACGGCTTTGGCTATTTATTTGGCGGCCATTTTTTAAGATAGTGTGTGTAATAATATTATATTATGATTGGAGATTTGGCTGAGGCTCTGGCTTAAGGGTAAAATTTTATCACGAGATTTCAGAATATTTTGCAACAAAAATGCCGTTTTAACATTCTTAATAAAGTAATAAAAAAATGTAATGATGCAAACAAATAATTTTTTTCAAACGAAATATAGAGAAAGTTTAGTACACTTCATATAAATGTTATTTTTATTATAAATGTTATTTTTATTTTTATTGAGGTAAGATTCGAGAACTTGCTCATTGAGTATTATTCATAATCCAAGATGGCTGCGTCCATGTGGACTGCAAAGTTGGAGGACATTCTCAAAGGAGAGCAGCAAAATGACAGTGAAATTAAAGTAATTTCAAATGGCAAGTAACATACGTTTCATTGATAGCATTTGGGTGTCCATATTCAATCAATGTACATTAAAATGACTGTCCTCTGCTCTAGTCTAGTTGGTCTAAACATGGAGGTAGAATTACCTCCACTCCAGTCCATGATCATGGTCTAAATACTAAATAGTAAATAAAATATAATTAATTGATATGCTAGTGCTACTGCTACGGTATGGTGCGTACAAAAAAAAACAATCCACCCGCCCAAAACCACTCACCACTGTACTGTGACTGTGTGTCACTATCCCACTGATCAGCGCACCATGGATCCATCACTAGGCCCAGTGACTGGGTCTACCTACTCCTAGAACTATTCGGTTCGTTCCGCTATCGTCTCCCCGACCCTCATAGGTCATATGTACAAAATCCTATTCGAAACTTTTTCCCCTTCACGTTTATGCACCTGGACTTCTCTTTTGAAAACGGAGCTCGCCAAAATTAGGCTCTATGTATTCATTGTTTTCAAAGTGAGCTCGGGGTGGGTCCAGAAAATCCACTCCGCAAAAAAAAGGTGCAAAAAATGATAAATTCCCATCGTTTATTCAGAATCGTCGCCTTCCGATAACAAAAATGGCCGCCGTCGCTTGTATCAATGGTATGCTGCGCGCAACGCTGGTTCACAATAACCAACGGCTTACGGATAAAAGATAAGCCATTGATTATTGTAAACCAGTGTTGCGCACAGGATACTATGCGAAGGCATGTCGTGGACCAGCGTTGCACGCAGCATACCAGTGATACAAGCAACGGCGGCCATTTTGTTATCGGAAGGCGACGATTCTGAATAAACGATGGGAATTTATCATTTTTTGCACCTTTTTTTTGCGGGGTGGATTTTCTGGACCCACCCCGAGCTCACTTTGAAAACAATGAATAGATAGAGCCTAATTTTGGCGAGCTCCGTTTTCAAAAGAGAAGTCCAGGTGCATAAACGTGAAGGAGAAAAAGTTTCGAATAGGATTTTGTACATGATGACCTATGAGGGTCGGGGAGACGATAGCGGAACGAACCGAATAGTTCTAGGAGTAGGGTCTACCATGCCACCATACACAACACAGCTGGCCACGGGGGTCGGGGGCGGTGCTAGGGGGGCGGAGGGATTGCGCAGTTGTTTGCAAGTTTGCGGTTTGCGGTTTGGGTACATTCCATTTTTTAAAAGAGGTGATTACCAACCAATAATAATTTTTGAAAAATAGAAAATCATTTATGTTTATAAGTATTTACTACCGTTGAAATGCTCTCTTTATTATCAACATTAATATGAGCATTGAAATTTGAAAACAACATCTGTCTGTGTATCTGTATCTGTATCTGTATCCATACACGTACAACAATCACCCATCTGCCCATAGGATTGTCACCATACGTGGTCAGGGTCAGGGTGCGCAGCAGTTTTGGGCCATTGAGATTAAATTTGCATTTTAACACAAACCCTCGACATGCTAAACAGTAGTTGCGATAATCGTATTAACCCTCCATCCTCTGCAACCGTCGGGAGGATGGAGGGTTACGATTATCACAACTAGCTAAACAGTATACATCTATGTTGATTATAAACTTTTGACTGACATCTGGAAGAATTTTTTTAACTGAATGTCCAAATAAGAACAAATGACAAATGAACAAACTTGAACAAAAAGTGTTTCTATCCCCCTTATGTATCAATCAGTTTTCTGTGTTTTCATTCACAAGGAGTCATCAATGGGGAACTGAAGCTGCTTGAGCTCATCGAACTTCTCGGGTAAGACTATAAAGTGTATACACGGTTATGATGAAGGTTAGATCATGGTTAGATTAATTAAAAAATTTATATAAAATGTTTAAAATTTTTACAATTTATTTTCTATGAAAAATTGTTTAAAAGTTGTTTGACAACATTGGTTATTGTCAAGGACCAGTATCCGCACTTACATGTGAACCAAAATAAAATAACAATCCTGTGAAAGTTTAAGCTCAATCGGTCATCAGAGTCTTAAGAAAATAGTGGGGGAAAAAGTGTATGTTTTCACTGTTTTCAGAAGACATCAGGTCTTGGACTGGTGGGAACAAAACTTTTTTCCCCCATCATGACCATCTTTATACCAAGTTATGTGCAAAACTGTACCTTACCACTGTTATGCTTTAATCAACAGGCCATACCTGACCAGCAAAGAAAATGACATCAGAGGAAGAGGCACATTGCTTCTGGCCAAAACAATTCATCAATTACCAAGGAACAAGCTTTCAGCAGATGAGGGTAATTACAATCTAGGGTCTGTATTACCACCCCAAGAACTTTCTCAGCAATCAGAATCTTTCAACTTATCAGTATTCAGAACATCCAAACATTTCGACACGTTTTGGCTTGTCACTGTAGATGTTTAACTTTTTAGTATTTGTTTCACCACATTATTTTCTCTTTACAAATCCAGCTGGATTACTGACTGCATTTTTCTGTGACAGACTAAAGGACCATCACTCTGTAACACCACACACCATTTATGGCATACTCTCACTGGTAAGAATTTATGGATCACACTTAACCAAATTCCATGTCGTCAGCTTGATGCTGAAAGCACTCAGTCAACATTGGTAATTGTCACAGACCAGTATCTGTACTTTTTATTTAGTAAACTTATGCATTAAACAACAAACCTGTGAAAGTTTAATCTAGATCAGTCATCTAATTCAATATGCATGAAATAACAAACCTATACAAAGTTTAAGCTAGATCGGTCATCAGATTCAAGAAGAAAATAAAAGTCTGTCATTAAACAAATTTGGGTTGAACAGAGACAAATTTACTAGAGCAGGACTTTAACCTGTGACCTCCAGTTTAACATGCCGGCGCTCTACCAACTTAGCTACCTAGCCCTATGTTGGCGGTCTACCTATTATAAAAAAGTGGGTTTTTTAGTGCAGTAAAATTTCTGAGCTACAAGATCTGTAGTTTAGTGGAGATCTGCTTGAAATAAAAGCTGTACTTGACAAAAGTAATTGTCCTCATTTTGTCTGTCAGAGTTCCTTGTGTTCTTTACCGACTGGTGATGCTGTCAAGATCTGCACTAATCTCTTTAAGGAGGTCCAGGTTCAGTCTCTGCTTCAGTCTGATCGGCAATCCGTCTATTCCATCATCAACAATTTCCTGTATTCCAGGCTGGAGGGTAAGATTTCTATGTTCTATTGTCCTAGATCCTGCTGGTTTTAGGGGTGGGTTTTTGTGTGTTTTTGTTTTGAATGTTTACATTTTGGCGAGTTTTGAAGCAGAGTGAGCCTATGTAATAACAATTTCCATCCGTCTGTCTGTCCTGACGGCCAGCCAGCCGCATTCAGTATGAATGTTGACATTTTAGTATTAAGCTTCAACCATTCAAAGAAGGGTCAGTGTTTGGTTTTTGTCAACTTAATGCTCATTTCTAATTCAATTCAACTCCATTTTATTTATTTCATCACAGTTTACAAGTAAAAAGTGAAATTTGCTTTCCTGGTGTGCACGGAAACATACAAGTTCAAGACTGACTAAAAAACAATTAATTACAAATTACATACACAATTCAATACTATAGGCAAAAGTTGTAAAGATAGATACAATAAAAGTCTGTGAAAAATTCAGAGGATTACAGTGTCTTGCTGAGAAAACAGCCAACATCTTTCAGTATTTTCATCATGAACTTCAAATCCATCCACATTTTAGCAAGATGACAGCGGGTTTCAACCAGTTCCAGATGAGTGAGTTCAAACAATGAGATACCTTAAATGTCCATATCAATGATTGGTTTTTCTATTGAGCGATTGGCAGCTTGCCAAGGCAGCTTCGCTGTTCTAGTTTTGGGGGTTTTTCTTTTTTGGGGGGGGGGGATTCTGTCTAGATTCTCCTGTTTTTTTCTTTTTATCATTACATCTATCAGTTAATTGTTATCCATATAAAGAAATACATCTATGGCTGCTAGTTTGTCACAAAAACAAGTAATGACTTCATTTTGAAGGACAGTTATGAGAATACTAATTGAACAATTTATCATTTTAGTTTTTGTAATTGACAGCTTACAGTACATGGCATTACACAAATTTAATACAGGGCAATGCTGGGGATTAAAAGGTTAGATATTAGACCTTATGCATATGTCGTTGTTTGAGTAGGGCGCCCTCACTTAGAGGTCAAAGTGAGGTTCTTCATCGACCAATCCTGTGCACCGCTCGTACAAATCTTTGCATTTCCATTGTTTGATCATCAGCTTACCTCTAAGATGGCGGTGGCTGGACGACGTCAATGCATAAGGTCTACAGTGATTTATCTTCCTCAGCCGGAGTTTCTCATTCATATTTTTCTGTTTTTGTTTGGTCGTTAGAGTTACAGGAGCTGGGGTCAGAGTTTGTGTATGGTTTCATCCAGGTCATGGACGGTGAGAAAGATCCACGTAATCTACTCACAGCGTTCCAGATTGTACAAACTCTTATTGAACACTTTCCTATTGGTAAGTTCTAACATTGTGCTCCTAGATTGTGAGGTTAAAAGTCAGAGTTTGTATTTCTATATTTAGATTTTTCCACTTTGGTCGTTAAACCTTGTAAAACTTGCAGGCCTTTCCACAGCCCTCCTTCTTTCCTAAACACTTGCCAGTGAGTCGACCAACCATATGAAATCATTTAACTGCAGTTGTGGATGATGTCACAACTGTGCACAGAACTAACTGTATACTACATGTGTGTAATTAACAGAGAAGGTCTTATCATAAATTTGTAGTTGAAGAAGCTTTTCCTTTTTTAGCGTTGTGCCCAATCTGTTTTAGGGTAGCACATGTGTAGCCTCTCTTCGAAGCTACTTCAGAACAACAATGCAAAATTCAGAATATCGTTGATCGTAGAAGTCACTGACCTATTAGTCCCCCACACCACTTTGACCCTTCAAGTGTCTTGCACTGTCTCTCCACTTCACTTCATCCCAGGTATTTTTGCCGAGGAGTTATTTGAAGTGACGTCTTGCTACTTTCCGATTGATTTCCGCCCTCCACCCAATGACCCTCATGGAATCACAACGGACAGTCTTATCCAAGGACTCAGAGGCTGTCTAGCGGGTACTCCTAAGTTTGCCGAGGTAATATTCTGTGGTTCATAAGGATTTCTCCTGATTTCAAGAGCTCAGGATTTTCTGGCTACACGGCAGTTACGGGTTGTATGACTTGACTGGCAACCATGAACAAAGATGTTGACAAAATAGGGAGACTGCCAACATAGGGCTAGACAGCTTAGTTGGCGGAGCGCCACCAGCAAGTTTATCCGGAGGTTGCAGGTTCAAATCCTGCTCTAGTCAACTTTTTTCTTTAACCCAAAGTTACTTGAAAGTTACCTAGTCATTTTCCCTTGTGGCTTATGCTGTGATTTTCAGAGAGATCTTCCTATTTCTTAAAGCTTGGTTTTAAGATGTGAACATACAATCAAGTCGAGAAAGACAAAGCCAATTTGTGTCAAAATCTCTGGAATTTTTTTTTAACTTGTGACGATAATGAGAGTTTGTAAAACCTGTAAAGTACTAAACCCTTGAAGTTTAGAAGGTTAAATTTTTTCACCTAGTGGTTTTCTTGAAATCCATTTTAAAATTGTTATCCGGTTAAACAAAGCCGACAGTAAAAAAAGGTGATCTTCCTCTTTTTTCTCTTAAAATGTTAGCCCCAGACACCATCCAGGGAGAGCGATTGACATCCCTTTTTGTTGGAGGAATGTTTCTTATCTTAATCCCCTACAAATATCATCCATTATTTTCAATCTTCTACAATTTGTTAAACATTTTGCTTTGTTCCCCCCTTGTGGTTTGTAGTCTGTGACTGTAAAGACTAGGTTACTGTGTTCTATTTTTAATCCTTGTTAGTGTGCTGACATCTCCTTTTACAGATGGGCTTATAGTTCTGATTGGAATCAGTATAAATGGTTAGACAGAAGTCACAAGTTCTATTTAACCCTTTAGGAAAATAAACGTCAATGCATAACACTACTTTCTTCCTTGCTTTGTTTGTCTGCAGTTCTGTCTACCGCTGCTGATGGAGAAGCTTGCCTCGGAGTTACAGAGTGCAAAGATAGACGCATTTGAGACCCTAGCAACATGTGCTCCGGCGTATGGTGCTAAACATCTAAAGGACTACCTGGAAGCTGTCTGGTCTTACTGCAGGAAAGAGGTAAAGATTTTAAAAGATATCACTTGATAAACTTTACAATATTTTGGGTTGAAGAAAGAAAAATTGACTAGAGTGGGACCTCCGGATTAATGTACCGGCGCTCTACCAACTGAGCTATCTAGACCTATGTTGGCTGTCTCCCTAATTTGTTAATATCTTTGTTGGTGGGTGCCAGTCAGAAGCCATTCAACCTGTAACTGCCCTATAGCAAGGGATCACACCCAAGTTTACAATATAACTTGGGAAGCAGCAGCAACAGATCAACTTAAGGGGATGCAACTTTTTATTTCAAATAGCAAGTAATAAACCACAAGGGAAACTGAAATTTTAAATAATTTTGGGTTGAACAAAGATAATTTACTAGAGCAGGATTTGAACCTGTGACCTCCAGATTAATGTGCTGGTGCTCTACCAACTGAGCTATCCAGCCCTTATGTTGGCGGTCTTCCTATTGATAAACTTTAGACGGAGTCAATTTTTTTAATTTTACCAGAGCAAAGTTAGTCTGTTTATTTATAACTTTGTGTATCCATCCATTCTTAAACTTTCTAGGTCTGTTTGTTTTTTGTATTTCTTTTTAAGGACCCTAATGTAAATCAGTTTAAATTATTGGCTTTTTGGATAATTCTGTGCAGTTTTTCTTTCTTGTTTTCTACTTTCGTTTATTTATTTCCGTTGTAATCCTGCTGTGTATGGGTTTTTTTGTGGCCATGTTCTTGCTATTTTTTATCTGAATAAATCCAAATCAAATCAAATCATGAATAAAGCACTGCGCCCAATTTCTGCTTAGCAATTTTCTATGCTAAGCAAAAAATGAGTTTTGCTAAGCAAAATAATTTTCTGTGCTTAGCAAGTTTTTGTGCTTACAAGTTTTATGAAATTGGGCCCTGGTATCCGCCACAGATGGTGCTCATGGCGCCAGTATTGAGTTATTGTTTTTTTTTAAACTGATATGCAGAGTTATTAATTATGAGACCTAGGTTTATATAGCACCTTGTAAGGGTTTACAAGGTGATGTGGGCAATCTACAGCCAACCATGCTGGAACCTCCAGGGTGATGTGGGCAATCTACAGCCAACCATGCTGGAACCTCCAGGGTGATGTGGGCAATCTACAGCCAACCATGCTGGAACCTCCAGGGTGATGTGGGCAATCTACAGCCAACCATGCTGGAACCTCCAGGGTGATGTGGGCAATCTACAGCCAACCATGCTGGAACCTCCAGGGCAAACCGCTCCTCTGAATGATAAGTACAAGCATTACGTCCCATCTGAAGGACAAAGCAAGTAATGGTTAAGTGTCGTCCTTAAGGACACAAGTGTCAAGAGGGGCACTCAAACCCACACTCTGCTGATCAGAAACACCAGGGCTTGAGTCTGGTGCCTTTGACTGTTCAGCCACGACACGCCATATGATGATGCATGTGTTTATTCATGTGAGCGCAGTTGCTAGGCAGTTGCTATGGTTGGCTTGGCGTGATGAATCAATCTATTAATAGATTGCGAATGTCTCGCATGGTTGAGAAAAGGAGATCTGTTAAAATGCATGTGTTTGTTTCCTTCACATGTAAAAACAATGTACATAGGACAACAAATATTTCCTAAAATGTTTGAATATTTGGTTGATTTTTTCATAAACCTCTCAGGTATTCCAGTCATTCAGCGGGGAACTTGAACAAGCTGCTTTAGGGTCTCTTTGCTGCGTCGTGAAAGCTGTGTCTGATGACCGGTCAGAAGAGGGCGCTGTTTTCTCCCTGGACTTTTTTCTGGACGAAATTCTTAAAGGTGAGTGTGAGCGCTCATTTCATGACTGATATCTATGTGATTTGTTTACCAATATATTTCATGCTCAATATATAAGATGTCATGATAGTATCAGCAGCGTCGCTACCATGGGCAGCATGCTATATCAATACCTCTTGTCACTAACCTCTGGTGAGGATGTGATGGAAAACCACGCTGATTGGCTTCAAAAAGTCGCTGCTTTGTGAGCATGCTTGTTAAAAACTTTCAAGCTTTGTAGGACGCTTTTAGTACGCTTTTAGTACGCATGTTTCAAGATGCAACTATTTTGACACGATTAAAAAAAATGAAACATGTTGTTACAAGGTCACCCTAAACTGCATACAGTTTGACATGTCTCAAGATCAAAGAAGAATGAGAGGGGACCAGTTACTCTATGACTTGATGCCTCTTTTGCAGGGTACCATACTTGAACGTGGGCGTGGGGTGGATCAGGCACAGGCCTAATTAAAATGTGCCATGTACTGGCACATTTTAATAAGCCAGGGGTGGATTTCACAAAGAGTTAAGACTAGTCTTATATGAAGTTAGGACGAGTTACTCGTCCTAACTTAGGACTAGTCCCAAGTTAAAATAAAATCGATTTCACAAAACTTAGGACGGGTTGAACGCCTCCCAACTTCCATGGTAACGGCGCTGAACCAGTCCTAACTTAGGACTGGTGTATGGGTCGTCTTAACTATTGAATTTGTGTAATAAAAATTGTTCACGTACATTCGGCACTTTCCTTCCGCTCTCGATTAAATATGGCGCTTATGCTTTTGGCGGACCACGAAGCAAGACGAGCTTTAAGGAGAGAGAGACTTTTTCGGGATAGGCAAAACCCGATGGATACACTGACTGACGAAGAAGTCACAAGAAGATATCGCTTCACACGGCTCGGGATAGCCCAACTGTTAGAAAGGGTTGGTCGCCAGATACAACCTGAAACACAGGTAAATATTCCACGAACATCTTGACGATAGGCCTATATAGTTTGTTTAGTAATTAACTCACGGCATAACGCTAGGCGTAGACGTAGTCTAGCCATAGGCTTACGGTGTACGTTTACGCCACCCCGTCATCAGATTTATTATTAGAATAGTAGTATTTGTTTGGAAATACCGCCCGCATTGCCCAGCAGTTTTTTCGTTTGGCGCCACCATGAGTCATCAGTGTGTTGCAAAGTATAAACAATAAATGACCCCAGTCACTGGGTAGACAATCATGTCACAACGTCGAAACCGATAAGTCCATTACTTGTTAGGCCCGATGGTTGCCGCTTTCGAATGGGGCAAGAGTTGGACTACTTCACTAGCCGATCACGTTGTCGTAGAAACATGGCTGACGAAGCTACTCCATCGAAAAACGCAGGCAAAAGTAACCATCGACCATGATCGACGTAGTTCAGAACCTGCAAGCTCCACTGTTTTTTTTTATGCGTTACACAACTTCTTTTTTTATACGGTCGTGCAGTTGGCAGTAGAGAGGAGAATCATGGAAGAAAGGAGAACCAACTCTGCAGTGGTTTATTAAGCTATGTGGACTTTATTTTATCTTGCCTTGTTATATTGATGCTAACACTTCATAACCACTTTTATGGCTCTGCTTACCGCCGAAATGCACGCTTACTTACGGTCACCATTCTCTGCTTATTTTGCAAGCACCGAATTTCTGCGCTAGCTCTCTGTAAAGCAAAGAGTGCCTAGTTATGTGGAATATGCACAGCAAAAATTCCCTTGAAATACGCTAGATAGATGTAAGCGCGAAATTCCCTGCTTCCGTAAGCGCCGATTCTTTCCTTAATAAGGTAAGCAGAGCCATGAAAATGGGCCCAGATCAAGCAGCGTTAGTGGTCATCAGCATGGTCAGGGCCTGATGTATGACTGGCCACTAACGATTACTGATCTCCTGGTTATATGCAAGTAAAGAGGAGATCCATGCAGTTATTTTAAGGGGACACCCACTACTACGTGACTACATACAGTTCAAAGTTGCATGTTAAAACTTGGTCAAAAACATGGATTGTTGGAAATTTCATTTTTGTCACCGCTTAACGTTAGTTCCGTTAAATTAAAAGTTCCATCAGATCAGATCATGTCATATCAAAACCAACTTGTATTGCTCACATTTTGAGTGTTTTGTTAAGTATTATATCATGTCACCACTTTTTATAATTCAACTATTATCAGCTGAGATTTAGCAATATTGTGTTGGTTATGAATCTTTAAATAAAGTAAAGTGACTAGCAACTGTACTAAAAAAATGAAGATCACGACAAATCTTCATATTCTCACAACAAACTTAAGAAAAATAAGAAAGGTGACGCATGTATTTTCTACAAAATTGTAACAAATGCATGTAGGCCTATCCCCTCAAATTAGGACTGAATAATTATTAGGTTTTTTTTACAAATCTTTTCAGCGTAACAATGCCATTCCGCCACTACTCCAGCTGCTCACCACACTCCGCTTTTATGGCACAGGGGCATTTTACATGGTTGAAGGTGACCTGCACAACATGAGTACAGCATCGGTTTGCAGAGTGGTTACTCGAGTAACGAGAGCAATCTCCAGATTGACCAATGAGGTTATCTCTTTCCCCATCAATATCCAAGACGTGATGAGAGTGAAACAAGAGTTCCATGCGGTGTCAGGTTTTCCGGGGGCGGTAGGTGCCATTGACTGCACACATATTCGTTTGTATGGAGCTCCACTTGGAGACGATGAACACCTTTACGTTAACCGTAAAGGTTATCACAGCATCAACGTGCAGGTTGTTTGTGATGCTGGATTTAAAATCACAAACGTAGTTGCCAGATGGCCCGGAAGCACCCATGACAGTGCTGTTCTGCACGGAAGTCTGCTTGGACAGATGTTTACTGATGGAAGGTTAGTCTCAAGTCCACAAGTGGGAGTGGAATATGGACATAACATTATTTATCCACTCCTACCTATTTTTACAGCTTATGTACCAAGTGACTTCTTTTAAAGAAAAACACTGCCTTTAATTTATGTTTGTTCTTACATGTTCTTCATTAGAAAAAGTGAGTGTCAACAACAATGGCAGTTTGATATTGTAAAATTTGTCTTCGCGCAAACCGCTTGTGAAGTACAAAGTACATGAACATGTATTGGTTATTCTTCATTTTTAGAAATTACAGTGCAGCAATTACTTTGTCCAACTGTTTATAAAAAAAACAGTACAGCAAAGTGATTAGAAATACTTGGAAAAAATATTTGAGCAATAGTAGAGCCACTATTTATCCTATTGAAATATTATCAAGAGTAGGTTAATTTACCAACAGTGTTTGCCTAATGTTTCATACTGAGTGCAAACATATTAAAAACAACCATTTATTTTGTCAATACAAATTGCAGGCTCCAAGGAACATTAATTGCAGACACTGGGTATGCTCTAAGGCCATGGGTGATGACACCAGTGACAGAGCCTGTGACAAATGCAGACAGACGCTACAACAGGCAAGTTATTATTTATCAGTGTGTTTTATTATACATGTATATTGATACAAAATATAAATTGTGAGGTTATTTAATTTTATGACAGCTAATAAGACTGATCCAATAGTTTACTACTATCCACAAAAAAACTAATTTATTTTCATATTGCGATTCCATTTAAAGGTATGATAACAACATTGGTTTTTGGAAGAATGCATTCATTCCTATCATACATTTTTCAAAATACAAATTCACACTAGTGTGTAAAAATTTCATGAAGATTGGTTACAAGTTTGCCTCAAAACAGTTTTGATCATTACCCAAGTTGTATCATACTTTTAATATTGTTTGCATGTGCAACTATTTTGTGAATTTCTCTACTTGTAGCAAACCCCCCAAACACTTTTTGTTTGTACAAAATTTACTATAATGCAACCAAGTTTTTGCCTATTTCTTTCCTTCATGCCTAAATACAAGATTCAATTGCATTAATTTACTGTCATTTTCAGTTATTACAAATTGACACATTGATTTGATTTAATTGTGTTTATTGTTCCATTTTTCCAGATCCCACAGGAGAACAAGAGCCAAGATCGAGCAAACATTTGGCCAGCTGAAACGCAGATTTCCATGCCTATCACTTGGTCTGCGAGTTGCACCACAAAAAGCCTGCCAGATCATCCAAGCATGTTGTGTGCTGTTTAATCTGTCAAAGGAGTTTCGGGAGCCAGAGCTACATTTCGAAGGAGACGTTGTAGTAGATGAAGACCATATTCCATATGATGGGCCAATTCATGATGGTGTGCTTCATAGGCAAATGTTAATTAACAGATATTTTTAGGGATAACACAGCATGGGTTTAAGGAATAGTACTCTCATTTAAATAATATACTGTAATATCAAAAATACGCATCATAAAAGTAATCTGTCAAAACTTCATCAAATCCAATGTTCAGGAAATAGCAGTTACAAATTTTTCAGATATTTTGTGTACAGTGCAGTTGATTTTGATTGATTCATTCGTAATCAGCTGTTGCAATTTTAGCACTTTTCAGATACAATACTCTCAGAGATTGAAATATAAATACCTTGAACAAGTGTTATAATAAATAACTTCTTCAGAAATTATAAAATGAGCTGAAAGTTTCAAGGGTATACATATTTGATGTGAATTTATTGCAAGTCCAAGGTGAATACCAACTTAACACTTTACATTTAGCCTGCACACTGGATTATATTTTGAACAAATAATATTTGAAGATGCACTTTCGTTGCTGTCAAATGATAATTCTTGATAGATTTGGGTGTCAATTTGTAATGACTAGTTTCTGCAGTCCATGAGCTTGGCCCTCCCTTTCAGTTCTGATGTTTCCATCTTCATTCTTGTCTCATTACCATAACTAATTGATTTGAAGAAATAAAACATGTTAGTCAATTAAAAAGATAAATAAAATAATAAAAACAACAAATTTGCAGGTGTGACGAAATCATTGCACAATGTGTATGTGAGGGGTCCATTAATTCCCTGCATCCCTCTTTGTAATTAAAAACTAAATTACCATTTTGAAAGGATCCAAACTTGCTCTGCCGAGATGGCAAGACTACTTCAGATGTTTCAGCTTCTTGACATTCTCCCCATCACCTGAAAACAAGATACAAAAGTAGACATGTTACCATTTTAAAGTCATGATTAGTCAAACATGTAGTAGATTGTTGAATGAGCAGTCATATTCAACTGATCTCCGGGATTTCTGCCACCAAGATCTAGGTGTCTCTCCACATTTACATCTCTTCGGCAAAAAGTTGTTAATCTGTGTTTCAAGTTATTTTGTGATTTCTAAATATGGCATAAGAATCTAGTTTTTCTTTATACCTAAAGATGGAAACTTTGTGGATGATTGATTCATAACAAGTTGTACCACTGACCAAGGCTATACGACAATCTTATTCTAGCACTCAAGTGCAAATAATTTGCTTCCATATTTCAACACACTTGTATTTGTAACACTCACTTTCTACTTCAATACGACAAAGACTAACCTATTATCGAGTATAAAGTGCAATCATAGAAACAATGTATAGGCCTAGTATGCATTTTATCTCAGACATACATGTACCTGTCCCAATCTCATGACACTGCTTACTGCAGAATTCTGTGCTTCAGGGCAATATTAAAGGGTTAACCCCTAATTTCTGCGCTGAACTATGAAAATTAGAACTCTCACTGTGTACATGTACTTATAGTCGTTAAAGTATTAAGTATGCCTAATTGATTCTGGTAGTTTGAAAAAGTTTGTCGAAATTCACTTGGTGCATTAAATAAAATGTTTCATGGTTTTATTAAGGATACAAAAGGCCTAATAAGCAAACGACACGAATACTTCATATTCAACTAAAAGTAACATTTATTGCATATTTTCTGGAACTTCAAAACACTCATACATCATCAAAAATTTCAAGTTAATCAAAAGGTGTTGACAAATTTTTGTACTGAAAGGTTATTGAATACAATGGTGTAAGAAACTTGTACTTTTTTCCCACTCACATGTGGACTCTATCTATTGGAAAATGAGTACATCACTAAATAAAATTTTAGTGGTCTTTTTCCTCTTTAATTACCGAAATAATTACTGGACTTTTAAGGTGATTATTTAAGATTCGCTTGTTGTTGGTGAATTAATACTAAATGTAAATCCGTTAAGGAACACCTTCAAGTTTTCACTGATTTCTTTCAAAGACCCAGAAATCTGAGTGATTACTTGAAGGTGTTCCTTATCGACCTGCAACCTCTCACGATCCAAATCAAGTCTCTCCTGCTCAAGTTGCATCACTGTTTTTTGATGTGGCTTGCTTGTGACTGGGGGGCAGGCGATGTCTTGGGGGCAGGCCGTGTCTTGGGGGCAGCCAGTGTTTTGTGGGCAGGTCATTTCCTGGGGGCAGGCAGTTTCATGGGGTAGAGCCACTTCCTCTTCATCTGGTTCCTCTTCAACCTCTTGGTGACCTCTTGAAGTGTCGTCCCCAAGTATAATTGCTTTAGAAGAAGAAGAAAATAGAAAAACAATGAAGTATTTTTTCCATAAATAACTGAACATACAAGAGAATTAAAATGGTTTTTACCCTGATTTTAGTGTTTAAATTGTAATTTTTAAAAATTACGTGTCTTAGTTAAATTTTTATCATCAGCATTGCTGTCGCTGAATGTTTAATGATAAACCTATATTATGACATTAGAGTGTGGAGTTTAGAATAACACCAGGGGATTATTGGTTATGTGACAGTAAATAAACAAACCACTGTCCTGATAGCTTTATCTAAGTGGTGGATTTCAGAAAAAATCTTTTTAGTTTACTTTTATCCTCCAATTAATGACAAATACATGGAGGCTATACAAAACAAAACATTGTTTTTCATTATTCCTTATAATCTTGAAAGAGGCTTTGCTGGTTGAATGGAACGATCATTCTTCCAACTCATGAAAATGTTCTCAAAATTGTACTCATGAAGTTTGTTAAATATTTGCTACCATCATTTCATACGAGAGATTGACAGTTGTCTTATTGGTAAAGCCTAAGAACAAGTCCGACCATCTAAGTTTACCATTTGAGATGAACTGCATCACATCTTCTGCACTTGTTGGGGTTGATGATGTAGATGGCGTGGATGGCATTGGATTAGATTCTCCATCCTGTTGGGAAACAATCCCATCCTTTGCCACGGGCGACAAAGCCTCCAACACCTTATCAAAAACCTTGTTTGGTCGTGGCCTTTCCCCTCCACCTAAAATTACATAACACATATGAAAACATGAGTCTCAGGTTGTATAAAAGGAATGAGATCGCCTTTTTTGTTCAAAATTAAAGATTACTTTATTCCAAGGTGGCAGTGCAGTTTTGACCATAGACATGATTTTGAACCCATTTTGAAATAGACAGGGTTTTTCACCTTCCATTGACGAACATGTTTGAAACATTACAAAATTAAATGTTTCACTTCTGATGGAATGTGTATACGTGTATGTAGACTTGAGCCTACACTAAAGAGAATTTTTTGTAAAAATATGTGGGTGAGAACAAGAAACTGTTTTTTTTTCTTACTTGGCCTTAAGCAATCAATGGTCCTCAGTACGCTAATTTTTGTGTTTACACTAAACAACTCAACGGAAAATAAATAGTGTATGGCAAGGGGTTTACTGTTTGTGAAATGATGTGTAACCATCTTTGATGAGTATAAAGACTAACTAAAACTTGTGCACCCACTGCACCCTCATACTATAATGTATTTATTGTATTGTATTGTATTATATTCATAAATACCCCAGACAGTTTCGCTATTCTGAGTGGTCGAGAGCACGTCACGTGGGGGTGTTTAAACGGACGATATAACACCGGCTAGAAGTGTTTAAACACGGCTGGCTTCGTGTGTTGGGCGCAAAAGCTCACGGTACCCCAATTTAATTACGCGGAACGCAATATATAGTTATTAGTACCAGCGCGTAATCTATTTTTACACGCGCGTACACACAACCAAACGCGCACCAAACATAACTTTTAAAAAGTTTTTAAAAATGTACAAAATGTACAGATTGTCACAGATTGTCTATAACATTTTTTCTCTTTTTAACAAAAGGGCATTTATGAATGGGAATAAAAGAGAAGTGACTCGTTCTTACACGTTCTTGCACGGTCGTGGCCGTCCGATAAAGGCCCTCGCCTTCGGCTCGGGCCTTTATCGCACGGCCACGACCCTGCCGGTTTTAAACGGCCGTTTAAGAACTCGTCGCCACTCTTTTATTCCCTTATTGTAAATGTACTTGTATTGAATTGTAAAACGGGGATAGTTTTATAAAAAGAAAAACAAGAATCAGACAGTTCACTGATCAGATTAAATTTTTGCTTTAGTTTAAACCATAAAAATACCATATAAATCACAATAAAAGTTTTTTTCTTGAACAACTGACTCTGACTGAGTGATGGTAGTAGTACTCACATGGACGGTACAAGTAACTGTTACTGTTAATGTTAATGGTAACTTCTACTTTTTTGTAGGATATTATCAAACAAACTCACCTGTTTTCATGCAGTCCCTGTGGTAACTCCTTGCGTCACTTGTAACAGTGTTCCACTTCTTGCGGATTTTATCCCATGGCCTCTGGGAACAGCCATTCTGCATTAGGACAGTGCTGGCCTCCTTCCAGTAGTGGATCTTCACCTTCTCTACATTGACACTGCCCTTGCCATTACTATTTGTTCCCACCAACTTATGTTTGTTCAGCCTTACGGACTCGGTTAAAATACTTATCTCCTCAAAAGACCAATTGCTTAAACGCCGATTGTCATGAAGATGTTTAGGCATAATTAGTAAAATGGCAGTACTGTATAGCCTACGTAGGAAGATTGCGACAAAAACTAAGCTAAGTACAACAAGTATGCCTAAAATAAAAAGGGAAGTGCTAAACGACAACGTTAACGCTATGCTAAAATAGTAAATTTGCCGATTGAGAAATTGTATGATGATGATATTACACGAAAACTGCACTAGCACATGAAACCGGAGTCTAACGTTCACAATCACAAATGTGAGAAACAATAGTTACTCTGCACAAATTCCCTACCAACCATACTTACGTGTAATTTTGAAGTTGCAGACGACATTTCCATAAACAGTTTGGAGCCAAAAAGTTGTATTGTACTGCATTCACTCGCCAATCAGCCATCTTGAATTTGCAGTATGTGCGTACTTCCCGACGACTGTTTTATTGGTGCATTATAACAGATGTAAAATAGCCGTCGCGTGAGCAGATCCAGCCTCGTTCAAGAAATCGTTTATGGATTTGTCATAATTTGTCATAATTAAGACTAGTCCTGCTTAAGACGCGTTTTGTGAAATCGATCCTAGGACTGATCTTAGCTAGGATTGATCCTAAGTCTAGGACTAGTCTTAACTCCTAGGACTAGTCCTAAGTTAGGACTATCTTTGTGAAATCCACCCCAGGGGTCATGAGGGAGCAGTGCGTGAAAGAAAAACAAATTGCGTTGTGAGATCGATCACCCCTGGGAATGAGGTTGCAGTATTAGTGCATTAGTTCTCATTTAAAGCACTTCACCGAGTTTTTCTTTTTATTAAAAATGCTTTTGTTTATAAAAAATTGATTTAGAATCTCAGAAGCACATCAACGAGCCTGATCTAAGATTTCTACATCCAAGTTGTCGTCTACTCCAAGCTGTTGCTAGCTCTACAGAAGCAGTTTGTAGCAAGGTCCTGTCATACATCATTCCTCTGTTACTTCAACAGTTTGATAAACACCTACAGGTAACTGATTATACCTCATTGATTGACTCTTTTTATCATTTTGCTGTGAAGAATTCACACTAAGCTTTTTCAAGTGATCCTTAAACCAGGATCTGCAAGATTCCTTACTTGCAGTACCCAGAGCTCTCCCTTAACACTAGCCTGGCGTACAGTGTCTAGATAAAAACTGCACGGGCTAGTAAACGCTACTTCTCAACTTCTCAACTTGCCCTGTGGGCTGCTAAAAACTGTGCAACATATTTGTTTAAAATGCTAATATTTCTTTTTTTTTGGTGTGAATAATATATTTTGAACATGTGTTAATTTATTTTAGAGTTTGTGAACATAAACTTCATTTGACCATTAAACTGGTTGTGATCGCTACCATTAATACATCAGAAAGATGCATTTATGACAATAATTTTTTTTAATCTGGGCTACTAAAACTTCCGCACAGTTTACTAGCCCTGTAGGCTACTTTACCAAAAGCTTAAGCACAAGGCCTGAGTGCCGATTAAACAAAGAAGAAAAAAACCCCAACTATTTAAATATTTTTTTAATGGAAGTCACCCACCACAAGGCACAAAAGGCCACTTAAGGTGTGGGTGACACAAGTAGAAAAAGAGGGCGTTGAGAATTATTATGTAAACACTGCGTCGACTAAAATGTGCATTACGCTGTAAGACACACGGGGACAATGACTACTGAAATGACCCAACCAAGATTATTGTGATGATGGCAGGTGAATTGGGTCAATAGCAGAGATACCAGTGAAAATACCATATGATGTATTATGATTGCAACTGCTTCCCTGTAAAACCATCCTCTTTAGTTGAATCTGTTTAACAAAGGTGCCTGACTAATTGTTCACAGTTTAATGCTATGAATTAATAGGGGAATCAAAGTGTGGTGAAGAGGTTTTACACTAGTTGTTTAAACACACAGTGAGGCCTGGTTCTTGATAATTTTACTGAGAAAAAGTCAAGGTAAAATTATCTGACGTTGTTTACCTCACCGTGTGTAAAACCTTTCTTTTCAGTTGAATCTGTTCAGCATTTTTTTTCTGCCATATCAAAAAGGTGTCAAACATTATTCCGTATATTTATTTAAATTCATTTTACCAGGCCAACCTGCGGCAAAATATTCTCTCTGTACTCCAAGCATTCATCCGTGTCTCCCTGGAATTTCCTTACAAAGATTTCCCTAACCCGGTGTCCCTCCACAAGAACAGAGCCCTGACTGTCTTCATATCAGTACTGTCTGAGACAAATAATTCTCTGAAATCGGTGGCAGCGGTGGGATTGGGTCTTCTTGTGGAGACCAAGGGCCTCCTAGCAGAGAGTGAAGTTATTCTCATTGCTGACCACCTAACCAAGACTTTACTCTCAGAAAGTGACAAGGATTTAAGGTCAGTGTTTTACTTTAAGGTATTCACAGTGGTTTTTATCCCTTCAAAAGTTTGTCAAATTGGTTTCTCCCAGTGTCGCTTTCATCAGATAGGATTCTTGTTTCAATTATTACTTTTTTGTACATATAAAGAGCTAGACTATATTCCCCATTCCAGATATTTTTTAAGGAAAAGCATTTAATTGATTCACCAGGCCTGAAGTAAACACAGATAACCATCTTTGTTGCCTTGAACAATGATCCCTCAGACACTGTGGTATTCTTCTTATTGTTATACCTTTCTGGTAATATAACCAAGTGACCCTCAAAAGTGCCCAGCACTGTGACCCCTAGGCCTGAAGGTACCTGTGTAGAGAAGACGATGAAGAAATGTCAGTTTTAGATATGAGAGGAAAACCCCAAATAGGGAAATCCCACACAATCAAGGTAGTGACTGAAAACCCAAATCCACATGCAAGGCTCTGGTATGGGATTCAATCTGGGGCCCACAGAGGTGACAGATAGGGAAGCAACCACTGAGCCAACCTGATTGCTCCTAATGATCCCAACCCCTTCAGAGAAGAAACTCCATTCCCGTCTCCACCAAGCTCACTTTTTTCAGGATGCCAATGTGCTTTATTTGATCTGCAAATAAGACGTCTTCTTGTTTTTCTTTGACCCACAGACAGGAAAGTGAGAGATCTCTGACCTACATATCAACACATTATCCATCAGTTACTGAACAGACTGTCTTACCAGCATTGTTAGGGAATCTTGGTACAGGTAAAAACAATCCCACAATGAAAATCACAAATTCAAACATTCCACTTTTCCACATTTTCTTTTATTAAAGGGCCCTTGATCAAGTGTAATGTCTTAAAGTTTGTATTGTAAATGTAACGCAGTTTCACTTTGAGCCACGCCCACTTCACACAAACTTACTCCAGCGATTGTCAGAAGCCGATAGGAAATGCATTTAGCAAGGTTTTTTTATACTTATGTATGCAAGAAATAATTTGTGGACTTGCCTTCTAGTAATGTTTCAAGAGTCTCAAGGTCTTGTCAGAAGTATCAGTTTCTGTCATGAGAAATTCCTTCAACAAATCTTCAACCATCTTCCAAACCTCATTAAGTCTAATCTTGATCTTACTTTTTTTCTATCTCTTAGAACCAATGGAAGTAGGTTCAGGAGACTGCCAGAAAGTCCCAGCGCTATCTCATCATACAATTCTAACCAGTATGGCCGCCTTAGCAACCAAACCAGTATTAGTGGAATGTATCGTGAAGAAACTGTTGAAGCATCTACAGCTTCTCTGCACAGGTTTGTTACCGAATTCTTTAATTTTGTTGGAACCATTCTTATTTTCTTTTAATTGCAGAGCTGGCAACTCTCTCTGATTCTGCAGAAAGTTCCCTGAAAATAAACCAATATTTCAAAGTTCTGATGGACAAATTTGAAAATCTCCCTGGTTACAGACACTTTTTCCCTAATTTGTTGAATGTAATTCTAAATATCTCCCTGATTGTGTACAAAATCTCTCTGATTGCAAGATGCAAATTTTTGTCAGCTCTGTAATTGATGAACGGTGACATTTGATTTGTAATGTTTGTTTGATTACAGCTAATGATGCATCAAAAATAGATGAATGTGTTGCTACCTGCCAGAGCCTACTCAGCATCGCCACAAAAAACAGAGCGGATCCAACGAACCTCCGGTTCTTTTACCAATATCTCCTGCCAGAAATACTCCGAAGATCAGTCATAGCTGCCTGTATGGAGAAGTCAGAGGTCAAATGCACTCAGATGCTTTGTAATGAAGAGGTCGTTGTACTTTTAGCGGCCATTGTTAGAAACACTGTCCAGTTCCTTGACGCAAGGTATGTGGTTTTTTTATGATCTGTTGCATTTTTAGTCCATGAATCAAATTAAACAATTATCAATGAACGCAACCATTGTTGTAATTCTGTTTTAATCTGATTTAGAACTTCCATGACTCGTCTCTCCGTCTCAGTGATTTTTCAATTCAGTTTGTTTGAATAAAAATTTAAAAAATAACCCTTTTGAGATCACTGCAGCCGGCCGCAAACGGCTGCAAGATTGGACCACCTTCCACTGAACCGAAAAGGTCAAAGTAAAGGTCAAGTCCTGAATTGACATTTTCCAATGTTTCCCATTTGAACATAGTCTCTTTGTTTCCAAACCAAAACCAAATTGCTGTTTCATGTGGGGGGTTTTTACAGACAGTTTTGCAAGAACAAAAAATTGTTTCAAAAAATCAAAAACCAAATCATATGTGGCATATTGTGATGATTAGGAATGAATGGACTCTAGAGGTTTGAAAACTCTGTTGGCATAGAATTAATTTATAAGAACAATGTCCCCTGAGTGTCACAAAGCGATGACTGTCAGGACAGTAAAAAAATGCACACATGCTCGTCAACCCTGTAAATCGAGGACATCTCTTTGGTCTCCCATTGTTTGGATGTAGTTTTTATTATCAATATCCCCAGTGGTTTTGTACACAAACACATCCCTCTTGTTAGAGTCCTTGGATTCAATAAGAAGACGCCCTCACTTTTTAGGAGACAACTGCGTGTAGTTTATGTGCATAACATTGGTATGGTTGAATTTGAAAATTAAAAATTTGTACACATAACTTACATGGTATAAATATGGTCATGATGGAAATTGTTTTGCCTGAAATGCTATAGTTTTGCCTGAAATGCTATAGTTTTTGAGAAATGAGTAAAACATTTAGTTTGGACTTTGAATTCCAATGTTTGAAAACAGTGATGGAGGATTTTTCACTATTTGCTTATGAAACTGGTGACCCATTGAGCTTAAAATTTCACAGGTTTATTCCATGTTTATGTTTGGTCAGTCACAACACAAAGTGCGAATACTTGTCGCTGACAACTACCAATGGTTGCTGGAGGCTTTAAGTTCCATTAATTATCTTTAAAACTAATTTTTAATGATTATATTTCAGTTCAGTTTCAGACCTTTGCCAACAGTACATCGAGATCTTTCATAGGCAGAATCTCAGCAGTTTACAGCAACCAGACAGTTTACCATCTGACGTTGCATTCAATCCATTACAGGTAAAGCTGAAATAAGATATTAGTAAAACAGCGATCTGGTTTTCTTCCCAATACTTCTAACATTTGGCAAAATCTCAGTCAGGAAGGATATTTTTGCTGTAATTTATGGTAGTAAGTAAAGTTTCAAATACCCCAATATGTCATTGCTGTATTAAATGCTAAAAGGTGTGTAAAACTTTTCAGGGAATATTTGTGTATTTCTAAAAACAAAAATAACAACCAACTTTATCAGAATAATCCCAGAGTTTTGAGAATATGCCAGACTGCAGATTGATTTTATTAAATTTGGTTATTAACTTATTTTTATGCTTGCCTGTCACTCTACACTAGAGGGCGCTGTTTATTTTCCATTTACGATAATGTATACTTACAGATTAACTCACCGAAGCCTCAGCACCAGCTGGTCATTATACTGACTGCTTGTATCTGTTCTGTCCGGAGAGAAGTGACCATTCCAGACCAGTCTAAGGTATTGGCAAAGTTACTTCAGATGACCACAGGATGTGACTGTGAGGTCATCAGGTTAACCGCTGCTAAGTGTCTAGCTGGACTTATCAACAAACACACTGCAGGTAGATTTCTTGTTCAGCTCGGAATGTCTCAGAAAATTAAACCAAAACTCTCTTTGGCAATTCTTTTCAACTCAGAAATTAAAAATTGTTTTATGACATATTAAAATGTAAATAGCAAAATAGGGAAACTGCAAACATTAGGGCTAGATAGCTCAGTTGGTAGAGTGACGGCACGTTAATTTGGAGGTAGCAGGTTCAAATTCTGCTCTAGTCAATTTGTCTTTGTTCAACCCCAAATTAATTAAAATTTCCACTGGCAGTTTCCCTTGTGGTGTATGGCTTTATTTAAATCTTAAATAACATTGAAATTGTATCTTTTGTGTAATTTAACTTGCATTGACCTTGTTTTGCGAGAATTGTTCTGTTTTGTGTCATTTCCATTTTATTAAAATTGGAGAATGAATTTTTTTGAATTGTAGTTTTACTGCTGCCTTTTTGTTCACACAAATGGTGTATATTTTCATCACTTTTGTCATTTTCTGTTCTTATTGCCTCTTTTCTCATTTTCTTGTTGCATTTGTTGAGATTGTAGTGATATGGAGTTATCACTATCAGTTGATTTAATATTGTAATTAAACTGATTGCTGGTTTTACAGGATGGGAGCAGCATGCATGCATTAGCGTGTGTGTGTGAATATATCAAAGAAAATAATATTGCTTTTCAACACTGAACTAGCCAGCTGGACCATTTGGAGTGAATTTTGACTGGTCCTCTGGTGTTTTAGCTGGCATTCGGCCAGCGGACCACTGTTAAGGGAGAATGCTGAGTTACACATTACTATTAATGATCCCAGTGAGGCCAAGTAGTAAATAAATTTAATGTTCTTGAAATGATGTTTGTTTCTGAAAGACGAAGCTTTAGTTTAATGAGTTTTAGTGAGTAAAATTTCTAACAAATATTCTTGGTTAAAAACTTTTTCAAGACAATAAAGAAAAGTTGATCATTTATTTGTTTTCTCTCCTCAGGCATAGATTTAGATGAAACCATTCAGGTTTGTAAGAAGCACATCTCAACCAAACTCAATCAACTTGGGGAGGAAGACAGCAGACATAGAGCTCTTAGTGCCTGGATTTGGGTAAACATAAAATAATTGTCTGTTTTTGCAAACATGCGAATCTAAGTTAATTACATGGCTTCTCACGTTTGGGTCGTTATAATGCACTGTATACACTTTGTCATTGCTATTAAACATCGTAATATTCTGTAGATTTCAGGCTCCTGTAACAAGTCAATTTTGTGCTATTTCTTGGTTTTACAGCCGGAAAATATAAACAACAGTCCCTTTTGTTTTTTTAACACCAGAAAGATATGATTAAAAGGAAGGTAAACATTTGGTAATTACTCTTACAAATTAATGGCAATAAAATTTTCCTTGGTTAGAAGGGTTAAGATCCTGTATAAGCTTAGCATTTTCACTCAGTGCCCTCAATTTCTCATCATTTGTATCTAATTTATGTATTAACAGATTGTATTGTTGTGATATATGGAAGATAAACAAACAAACCTCATCAAAATACTTGGAAATGATTTGATGATTTCTTGTTTCCCGTCACGAACAGCTCACAAAATCGCTTCTGTTGAGATCACATCCAACCTTCAAGGAGTTTGCGGCACATCTTATTGATTTATTTGAGGATGAGGTTTTGGGTCTCGCAGCAGCCAAGGGGTTCTTTGTGATCTTGGATGAGACTCAAGACGTCTTAAATTTGTCTTCTCATGCTGATGTGAAGCTCATGTACAGACAGCGCCTTTTCCTTCAGCTACTTCCAAACATTATTGATGGACATGGAAAGACAACCCCAGGTGAAGTATTGTTTCAATAATAAACTTAATAATAATAATAGTGGCGCTAATATCTGTCACTCAGCGACACTCAAGGCGCATCAACCTTCAGTATTTTCCTGCAAGGTATGTGGAGCTACATTTTGAAGTATGAGACCTACTCCTTTACATAGCACCATGTGCTGTGGCGCAGTATGCAGCCAATCAAACCAGGAACACCGGGGCGAACCCCTTCTATTTTTGATAAGTGCACTGGGTTCTTTTGCATGCATTACACAACACATGGGACCAACGGCTTTACGTCCCATCCGAAGGACGAAGCTATAATGGTTAAGTGTCTTGCTTAAGGACACAAGTGTCATGACCAAGCCTCGAACCAACACTCTGCTGGTCAGAAACACCAGAGCTTGAGTCTGGTGCTCTTATCCGCTTGGCCACGACACGCTAACTTGATATTATTGTCTTCTTTTTTTATAAGTAAATTTTCAAAGGGAAACTGACTGGGTAAATTACCCCAGTCAGTTTCCCTTGTGATTTATCACTTGATTGTTTTTATAATATGTGTATTTAAAAATTAACTTGGAGTCTTTATTCTCAATCCAGAAAAGAAAACAAATTATCTTCAAGCCCTCTCCAATCTCCTTCACTTCGTCCCTCGCCAAGTCCTCCTAAGCGAACTACCCCCTCTTATGCCACTTCTTGTCCAGTCTCTACGCCAAGAGAACGGAGCCCTCTGTCTGTCAGTTTTAGAGAGGTTAGAGACGCTTACCCACGATGCATCTAGCGTCATTTCAGAGTATGTGAATTCTTTACTACCTGAGCTTCTGAGACTAGCTGGAGATGAAACCTCTATGGTGAGTGTATTGTCTGCTTCTCAAACTGCCATTCAGAAATCACAACCCAAAATGCTTAGTGATATAGGGGCTCCGAGGTCAAATTCAATTTGGTGATCTTCTCATTTTTCAATAGATAGAGTCCTTATGCAATTGGGAGAAAATTATAAGTCACGAACCTTATGTTAAAATGGCGTAAAATGCCACTTTTGAATTTTTGTCCAACTCTAAAAACCTTAGATGACGTCACATCTTAAATAATGGTTTGTACAGATAATTTTCAGTTCATTTCTGAATTCTGATGATATTCAATTAAAACGGCATTGAATTTGAGCTTATGACTGGTGAGGAAATTCCTCTTTGGAGTGTACAGATCCATTTGTTTGTTTGCTGTTCGATGACATCATGTTTCAAATTTCACTCAAAGTTATCAAATCAAATGATATTTTACACCATTTTAATGTGAGGTTAGAGACTTGTAACTTTTTCAGGCCTCTGTCTATTCAGTCTTACAGGCACCAGCCTATTTTAATAGGGATGTCTTAAGCCATGTTTGGTTCATGTGACTTGGTAGGTGGCGGTGTTGAACAAAAGGATCTTTTATGCAATCTGGCCATAGCCAGTGCCGAAGGCATCAATTCGAAAAGCGTCTTATGTAGCTTTGAAGTAAATTGAAGGATACTTTTTAAGAATAGTTGTTAAATTTGTATCTCTGATGCAAATTTAGCATCTATTAAAATTGCTGCAGTACCCACTACTAAAATACAGGGTTTAAAGTGCCTCTAATCTCTGTGGTATAGTGGTAACACGTCTGCTCTAGTATGGCAAAGGTTGTGGGTTCGAATCCCATTTGAGTAATATGCCTGTAGAATCTTTTTACAGGACTCGAGAAAGTACTGAATGTACAGTGCTTGACACACATTGGTGTATGGGTAAAACCAAATGATGTACTTTTTAAGAAGCTGTCATTATTTTATAGTTGTACAGTCACTGCTATTTGGAGAAGAGTTTGAAATATTGTACAATATTCATGAATTTACAACTTGTACATGGTGTTCGAAGCAGACCCCAAAATGTGTCAATCAATGTTTGGGCTATTCCATTGATGTCTCACCAAGACTTAAGACAGAATTTTGAGAAATTATTACTTTTCTTTTTTGCAGAAAGTGAGAATATCTGCCTTGCGGTGTATTGGTGAATTTACAACTCTTCAACAACACATAGTGAGTTAGTTGTGGGGGGGGGGGGCTGGCTAGGCAAACATTTTATTAAAGAAATTGCCAAAATTGAAGACGAAAGATTATTTTCAAAAACCTAGCCTGAGTCACATTTTCAGATGGAAAAATTTAGTTTTCAAACAGTTTTCAATATTTAGGGTTTTTTAAACCACTTGGCTTGAGAAATCCATGCAGTTTCTCATGAACTAGATTGATGTCTAGGTCGGATTTTAATTAATTTTGACTTGTATATGTTGATGTTACTGATCAGCAGAGTGTGGGTTCAATCCCTGGTCTTGACACTTTTGTTTTTAAGCAGGACACTTAACCATTATTGCTTGTTCCTTCGGATGGGACATAAATTTGAGGACTTGTACATTGTGTAATGCATGAAAGACCCCAGTACACTTAGCGCTAAGAGAAGTGGTTTGCCCCGGTGTGTCTGGCAGTGGCTGCTGAATGCACCACAGCACCATGTAAATCCTTATAAAGTGCTACATAAATTAGTGTCATAATTCAAACCACTTAAAAACCTGTCTTAAAATGTTTCTGATTGTTCAAGCGCCTTGAGTACCTTATTGGTAGATGTAATGCGCTGTATTAGATTTATATTATTAAGTTTGTGTATTTTCTTCCGCTTTTCAAATCTCTTTTTATTTTATGAATGTTTTCTTTCACAATAATCCAATCAAATTTCCTCTTTTTTTCCTGTAGGTTTTTCCGTATAAATCTCAGGTTATCCGAAGTCTGGTACCTCGACTCGATGATAAAAAAAGGATTGTCCGAAAAGAAGCAGTCAGGTCAAGGAATTTATGGTAAGCATGGACTCTCCGCTACGACTTAATATGATTCAATTCAATTTGATTCAATTCAAATCAATGTAACGTTTCTTTCCACTACACACAAATAGTGCATCTTAAAATTACAGTGGAGGCAGAATCAAAAAAGTGGGACAAATATAGCGATTTAGTTATTTCTTCTTTACCTTTTACATGATTTAAATTTTTGTATTTTAATGTGATTTTGAATATTTATTGAATTCTTTTTATTGTAGTTCTCGCCTTCTCACATCTTCAGATGTAATTATTTATATTATTATTATTATTGCTGACAAATGAAATGAAGCTATTTAGTTTTTTCTTCTTTTCCTTTAACATGATTTAATTTATTATATTTTGATGTGATTCTGAATTTTTATTGAATTCTTGTTATTGTAGTTCTCGCCTTCTCACATCTTCAGATGTAGAAGGTACACTACAAATTATTATTTATGTTATTATTATATCCATAGTGAACCACAATAATAATTAGTTTTTTTATATTGCGCTTTTTTTATCTACTCAAAGCTCTTTTATCATTATTTATTTCCAGACAGGTTTTTTAAAGTTTTTTTAATTATGAGATCCATTTGGCAGCCACTGCCAGAAACAACAAGGCATACCCCTCCTCTTAGCGATAAATGTATTAAACTGGTTATTTTTTACGTGCCTTGCACAACACACACGGGACCAACGGCTTTACGTTCCATTTGTACAACAGTGGCTGTCCATTGGTCACTCCCGATGAGTACCAGTTTTGGCAATCTGGTTTCTAAATTAATTTTAGTAACTTGAAATTTAAGGTTCTTAATAACAAATCTAATGAATCGAGTCATAAAAAGATTCGGTAAAAGATTTCTCCGATCCAAATAAATTTTGCTGTGCTAATTTGTTCTTTCTTTCATTATAACAGGATGATTCTTGGCTCAGACAGCAAGTAAACAACAGACAAGTTTTTCTGCATTTGCCTGGTTCAGAGTGGCTACTCCACAAACCAATGAAACAAACTAGCTGCTGAAATATATATTTTACATTGTGTGGCTCAGTTCTGAAAGAATTGTAATATAACATCATGTTTTGTTAGCGTAACTAATGGCCATCAGTGATCGCTCACAATACTGTTTTCCTTTTTTACCAACATTATTATTCGCTGGCTCTAAACAAAAATATGTCCTTATGACAGATGGCAGTTTGTCCAAAGGAAGTTCATCTACATGTTTTGACTGGAAATGTATGAAATCATGTCCTCAGGTTGGGTATTTTAATTGGTTTCTAATTTTATAAGCTTGTTAAGTTTTTGGTTTATAAATTGTAACACCCCTTGATTGATTGCATCAGGGGTAAAGAATTTTAATTTGGTTTGACCGTAGTCTTGGTAGAAGGCTTGTCTTTGTTACACTGCCACTGACTCCATCGAGACGTATGCAACAGAGAAGTCCAATGTGGGCTAGTTTGACCCTACACCAATGTATAAACCAGGTGCTATTCAATTTCTGTTGGGATAAAAACATAGGATATTTGGGTGGGATTCGAACCAACCACTCTCACAACCCAAAGCGTGATGAGTTATTTTGTAGAGTAAACCACTTGACAATTTATCTCTTTTTATGAAAGAGAGTCATCAATTTATGACAGTAAAGAAAGTTAAAGTAATTCGAATATGAATATGCATATGAATATGAATATTAATATATTAAGGTCAACATGTTTATCAGAGACCATTATTATCATGCTCTCTTGATGAGGTACAAGTTTGTGATTTAACTTTGCGTAAGTTTGCAAAAACAGTCCGTCGCTGCTGAACTATCCGGGTTTTATACTTGTTCCTCCGTTTCACTCGCTTATGACTCAAAGTGTGAGAGAAAATACGATAAGGACCCACCAGTGTGTCTGATTGAGCATTTGCAAAGTTCACTATTTCTGCAACTAGTTCTTAATCAAGCGCCCACCTGTTTGTCAGAATTGAGCATTTGCAAAGTTCACTATTTCTGCAGCTAGTTCTTGAACAAGGGCCAACCCCTGTGTCTGACCTGAGCATCTGCTAGTTCTTGAACAGCTCAAATTACATTTAGGGCCGTTCATACGAAACATTTGTATTTTATTTGTGTAAAATTGACTGTAAAATGCACCTATAATTTGTACAAAAAAATAAACAAATAAAAATAGAAATCACCATATTGAAATATTTCTTTTTCCCCCTTTAACAAGACAGATTTTAATTTGTTCATCTAAACATAATATAACCGTCATAAACTATATTTTATCTACCATCAGCCAGTTTATTCTCAGAGGATATTGGCGGCATTTCTCGGAAGTAGCAAGTGCCTTTAAAAGCGAAGACAGCTGGTACATCAGCCTTGGTATTGATGTGATGTGATGTCTTACACATCTTATATATTAAGAAATATTGACATTGAGAAATATTGACATTATTTGTATAACCTAATTATTAGGTGTTATTTGATAGCTTTTGTAGTCTCATCTATTTTATAAACAAATGAACTCTGCTCTTTTTTAGCCCACACGCGCAAGACACCCAACCCAATTCATGTAAACAAAAATTAAAAAGACGGTTTTTCCATGTCTTTGTGTACAAAACGTTGCGTCGTGACGCAGTACTTGCGCGTATGGATCAGTCTAAAGCATCACAAACTTGGTTTAGAGAAACCAAATAGTAACCCAAGCTATTAGAGCAGTTATTTTGTTTTCCATTCAAACCTAATTGAGTCAGGGCGGGAAATTACTCCGTATTTTCAATGTTTGAGTATTTGTTATTGTTACACATAGGTGGCGTTTTGGGCACATTTTGATGGACGTAGATAATTTTATTTAATAGAAATACACGCAAGTACATAAGGCTGCTGCATGAGTCGGATGTGGTAATTTTCCGTTTTAATAAGTTGTTTTATGTGGGGGAGAGTGCAAAACAAGACTCATTAAGACAACTATGGAGTTGTTTTACCTTAATTTAAACACAGACCACACCCCCTTTTGACAAGAGATCAGGAAAACAAATTTACATCTGAACTTGACATCAACTGAAATATCGATATGGCAGGTGGATCACGCATTGTGTAGTATGACGTCACTTAAAATCATATCGACTTGGGACATGTTACGTAGTTGTGCCGAGGAAGTCGTAAAGTTCACTGTCTGTCCACTGTGCCAAACACCTGTTCCTTGAATGATCGCTGACATTGACCATGACTGACACCATACCCCCATGACAAACAATTAGTTCATTTGGGGCCCTTGATACCATCGGTGAAAGGTATAGCACATGGTTCTATTCATCGTAAAGTATGCTTGCTTACTTAGCGACCGGAAGGGTCGGGCTTCCGAGTCTGGTCTACCACACAGTCCCATCTAGTGTGCTGTTCTACATGTCCTGGCCAATTAAGACAACTTTCCTGATGGGAGTTTGATATGTTCCTTTGTAGGGGGACCCTCTTGCTTTCTTTAAGTTTGGGCTGTCTATGAACTGTTTCTTCCTCCCCCCCCCCCCCTCCCCCGGCACAATGACCGGCAAGTTTCAGTTTTATAAGCCTCGAAACCTTTGGTTTCCATACAAATCTTTATTGGTAGTACTGATAATAAATAATATTCAAAACTTATAAAGCGCACACATCCACATAAGTGCTCGTGGCGCCAATACAAACAACATATACAAAGTGTGTGATTGCCAAGGAACATAGAGGCTTTCTTTACGAGTGAAGCATTCATCTATAGCTTTCTTGTAATATTTAGATGGTAGTGTGTGAAATCTATTATTATATAACCATGGAGTTACCCCATTGTTACACCCTCCCCAGTCTCCACCCATCTGCTACTGAGCAAAGTGTTTCGAGGCATATTGTATGGTGAGGTAGACTAGCAATGTATATGGTTTAGATGGTGGTGGGGGGGGGGGGGGGGGTACACACAGGCATTGCTTTTAAGTGAAGGGGGCAGGGGTAATGGGTTTCAGTGGTGGGGTCATGCTTTTTATTTTGGAAGGGGGACGCTGCAGGGGGCAGCCCTGTTTTGTACATTTTGTGGCCGCAGTAGCGATGGCAATCGCTCACCTAGGCCTACATTAGATTATACAAACACTAATTTTCCTTCATCTTTTTTTCCCGTTCCTTTTTTTTTGGGGGGGGGGGAGCACCTCCGCGATTTATTTTCATTGGGACACCTGGGTAGGCACTGGAAATGAGAGGGGGTGTCTCTTTAAAAGTACACCGGCATATCAGTATTCAGGACTAGGTACATGACAAAGATAGGCGCCGATAATTTTAACTTCCATAATATCAAAGGTCATCTGACCGTATGCACATTGCATATACCGGTAGGCTATTGCAATGTTTTACCGCAGTAACGCCGCCCCAGTTGTGTACATATTCAACATTTCTGTGGCCAGTGCTCGGTGAGTTCACCCGTATAATGTAAAGCTTATAATATTACAGAGTAATGATAACAATATTTTGTCAATGTCGTTGCTTCCCCTCAACCCCCCCCCCCCCCCCCCCACCATGAACCTGTCTGCATGGTGACGCCCTGTACCGCAACAAGTTAACCCCTGTATGTAGGGTTTATCAATAAAGTGGGTTTACTGTTTACCAACCAAAAGGACCAATGTTATAAATGCAAACAATAGTTCATGATAGCCTGACTTTTTGACCCTAGCAGAGTCTCTCTCGAAGGATTTTATATTTTTAAATCTCCAGGCACTACCCTGGAACTCCAAACACTGTCAATTATTGTTTACTGTCACTACACGAAGCCAACGCATGCTCGTGGATTTACAGTTTACACAAAACAACGAATTTGAATACAATGGCAACTGCCCAGTCTGTATAGGAAACC